>OX411311.1:115987428-116587428 GCA_948150685.1 Rhaphigaster nebulosa
TGTGCTGAAATAACGGGCAGCCTGAAAATTTATTAATTTGGGACCAATGATAAAAGTGATCAAAACGCATGAATTTATTTATTTTTTCATAAAAAGGTAATTGGATCATTTAATTATTTAATTTTATAAAGGTAATGATATGTAGGGTGGTGATTCCGGATTTTGTCTGGTACTTTAAATATAAATTATTATTAATAACAGGATATAGTACTAAATATATAATAAACATTGTATATTGTGCTTCAATTTAATCATTTAATATTATACAGGCAATCCTATGACAAGAGGTGTTTTCCGGTTATTATCTGGTGTTTAGATAGTAATTTAAATTAATTATTATTAAATACAGGACTTGGTGTTGACAAGTTGTATCATAGCGTATATTGTAAATGCTATAATTTTACATGAGGAAACCCAACACACTATGAGTAATTTGTATACATGAAACGGTGATGGGATTACACCTTGAGTGTCAGACAATATTTCTATAATGTTTGAAAACTAACTCATAATGCGGTTATGTACAGAAGTTAATATTTGCATTGATGATATTTTTTTCACTTTAGTTCCAAAAAATGTTGTCTTCTATTCAAATAAGATGTAGGAACATTAAAATAATGGTAAGACAGAAAAATGATCTTCCAATATCATCTTTATTACATAATTCAAAATATGTTAATGTTTTGGGGATCTGACCTCCCATATTCAGTACACATTTCTGAAAAAAAGCAATCAACCATACGAATCATTGTTTGTTTATAACATCATTTATAAATCCATTAAGTTTAAATAGTATATAAAACTGATTTTTGTTGCCAAAAGCTATATTATCCAGTCATATTATAGACAATTTTGTTAGAAGCTTGGCCATCTTCTGATATGAGATTTATAAGTTGAAATACCATAGTGTTACTAACCATAGTGGGCTAAATCGTCGTTAAATTCTCTGGTCTAATTTTTATTATATATTCTAATTGTTCTTAAATAAATCTTTTGTTCTAATTACTAACTTATACCATATATAAATAACTTATTCATTGCTGTAACAAATTTTTATCTCTTTTATAATTATCTGAATTTATATAGTGCATTAGCTAGCAATTATAGATCAGTGATGACTCCCCACAAGGCGCTGCCGTTTAATATGCTATGTTTTAAATAGGTTGATTTGACTTATATATTAGATGACTCTGCGTAGGGATGCCATTGGGCAATTGAGGATGATTATCCCAAAATTATTGAAGATTCCGATAAAATATTAATTACCTGTTGAGTCCACTGAATTGGTCACCTTTCCGAGGGCCTGATTTGTGATCACCATTGTTTATTAATTAATCAATATCATGTTGCAACTCATAAGATTAATGATATCATAATGTTACTCAAGTCTATTGATGTCATGCTTATTCAAATTAATAATGGGCTTGGATACTAAACAACAACCTTCTTCCTAACATTTATCTTTATATATATAAATTAATGTAATCAACTAATACAGGAGCTTAACCATGGAGTGATTCAGACTAGACAGCCATTAAATGTATTAACATAAATACATAACATAATATCTTACCTGGAAATAATTGATGTAGCCGGTCTGGAAGTTCTATGGTGGTGTCTGCCTGATGACTCAGAAACGTCCCCACCAGTGCCTCAGAATATCTTGAATCATGCTCCGGGAAGAAGTAAAAGCCTGTGGCATCTCCAGTGGTCAGCTAGAGAGTGTCATTGCCATCGCAGGCAGGGCAGAGCGTCCTAGACCTAGTGTCGTAGCTAGAGTCCCCAGATAGTGTCCTAGTTAGAGTCTCCAGATAGAGTGCCTTGATTTCCCTTACCGCTTCTATCCCTCCTTACTGGATCGTCATCACACTTTTCGACTATTAGGGGGTAGAAAAAATTTGTTGATTGGTTACCTCCCCGGCAGTAGGCGGTATCTGTTTTGTGATTGGTTAATTTGTCTCTCCCAAGAGACGGAATTCCCGAGATCTTCGGGCCAAGTCTCTACTCTTGTCAGACTCCGAATGCATTACCATCCTCTAATTGAATAATATATTTCCCACGCCTCCGCCGTTTTTTCGGTATGCGAGTACAAGTCAAGATCCGAATGTGACTGGTTTCCTAAAATTTATTACATCTTCCAAGACAGACTACATCTTGCCTTTGTCACATTGCCTAATTCTCTATAGGTTGTTTAATTAACTTATTTCGTATTTTAAGGGTAAAGCCTGTGTAAGTGTTGTGATGGCGGCTGCTACACTTGTCAATTATCCTTCCTTGACAAGGGAGGCTGCCTTACCTGCCTGTCTCTAACTTATAGATTTTAAACTTCAGTCTGTTTTATATATATATATATATATATATATATATATATATATATATATATATATATATATATATATATATAATCGACTTAAATAATCTTACTTAAGATTGATACAAATCAATAGTTATTATCAAAATGGTTTTTTATCTCCGTGACTTTTACATATTTAAAAAAAAATAAAAAAAAAGATAATGCAAAATCATTATCAAAATCATTTTTGCTCGTTTATAAAAATATTTTTTTAGGGAGCATCAACTCGATACAATATAAATAACGACACAATATCCATCACGTATAAGGAGAATATAAGATACTATGATTGCGCTACTTTAGGGCGAAAGGGGACAATTAAATAATTTATTTGCCAGTTTTTCGTGTATTGAAAATAGGATCACTTCACTTTCATAGCAGCATATACCATATGAAACAAGCTAGTCGATAAAAAAAAAAAAAAAAAAAAGTTGAGCAACAGCAAGCCGAACATTGGTACTCTGATTGTAAATAACAAAATTGATCCGTTTTTCACAATATTAAAACTTTTGTTGGATGCACTCTTATTTGTAGAATTTTTGGTGTTGGTTGAATTGTGAAATTCATAAACTTTTTATTAGGAATTTTCGAACCTTATTTTCAATTTATTCTTTTCTTGAGCAAAATTACGTAAAATATCTTGTTTTCCATGTTAAATACACTTTTGTAATAATTTCATATTTTTTTTTTTTAAAAGACGAATCTTTAAAACTTATATCATAAGTTCAAGTAGCGATACGGTGTTATATAAAGCCTGGAAACCCTAGGTAATAAATCTAATTAACACGAATTCCTATAAAAATATTGAATTAATTTATTCCTCAGTTTTAATGACATTTTTTTATAAAGTTTTTTTTTCCCTCAAACTTTATAATTTTAAGATTCGTCAGAGCAAAATCAATAAATCTCTTGGCCATCGCTTCTGTAGTCGTCGGAGTGGCAATATGGCTTCCTGAAAAATCTCAGTTTTCCTATCAGAGAGTTCAGGATGTAAGTCAGTCTTTTGTCGAAGTTTTGTTTGTATCCTTGTGCAATACATCATTTGTGACGTTGAATAATGAGCTACTTAAGTTGATAAAAAATTTGCTTATAGCATAATATTTTGTAGTTATGAGATTAATGCGTAAGAAATTTTTTTTTCTCATAAATAAATAAAAAATAAAATCCATCATTTTTATTAAAACTATTAATTTCTGTCAAAAAATTGAATCTTGTGGAAAAACGTATGTTTCATGAAATTTTAAAATAATTTAAAGTTTTAATTGCATCTTACCTCATGCCTGTTGTAACGTTTCCTATCGGAGAATCTGGCTTCGGAATGCGATTTGAATTGAGAGCTTGGGGAATGTTATTGCACAAATCCACATGTCACTTGGAATTTGTGGAATCTCAACGATAAATAGTACAGTTAATTTATTTGCAAAAAACGAACTAAATGCCTGATACATAGTCTATATCACTGTCCCAGATGATATTATCTAAACAAGATTTGGATTTTTTAATCTCCGAATCGTTTGTCCATCTATCTATTTGCATTTGTGATGAAGGTACATTTTTTTAATTATCGTTTTTTTTTAAATATTTTATTTTATAATATTATATTCACTTATTTATTTTTTCTGGCAGCTTGTATTATTTTTCTATAAAAGCTTTTATCTCCATAAAAAAAAAAAAACATAGAGAATATGTAATAAAATTGAAGATGATATTGGAAGTTCAAATTGCCCTCTAATTATACATAAAACAAATTAAAATAAGTCCGTCAACACTGCTGCTTACTTCTAATTTCAGAATTTTTACAATAACAAAAAAATGTATAACCTTTGTTCTAATCGGTGTTATGTGTTATTTTAACATATTCAAAAAAATCTTTTTTTTTCTGTTTTGTTAAATAATTTTTTTTTAATCCAAAAAAAAAAAATAGACAGCTTTGGTCAAAGAAAAGTTACTAGTACTATTAGCTGCAGAAGTATTTTTCAGGACGTACATGATCATGGAATTGGGAAATGGCATCGAATTTTTAGCTCAAGCAAACTAATGGCCTATATTTTAAGGAGTAAACGCAGTAAACTATTCTATTATTTATTTTTAATAGAATTTAAAACCGCATATATAATACAACCTAGTATTAACAATATCTATATTTATTTAAAAAAACTATTATATTATGGAAAGATAAAGTAAATACTAAAAAAATCATCCGTACAAGAACCGGGAAATTTAATAAAATATATTTTCAAAGAAGGGAGCTGGTAAGCTCCTTAGTGGAGTATTATTTCATTAAGTGAGCGGGGGATGATTGACAATATTGGAAGAGATTTGAGGACGATTGGAAGAAATAAAAGAAAGGATAATTTTCCGAAGACCTTGCGGTAGAGGATCGTGTCGGAGTATTGTTCCTTTGACTGATAGAATAAGGAACTGAGCTTTAAAAAGAGCTCCAGAGAAAATTACCTGTCGAGGAGTGGGGGTTTGCCCGACTTTAATCCCTCTTGCGCCCGACTTCTTTTCTAAATTATTATGCCCAAGAGTCGCTCTGTCTCATTTGTTTGCACCTTGAAATATTAACCAGAGCTCTCCTGACAACCCAATTGGACCAGTTCAACCTGTCATTGCTCGAGCTGTATTCCTCGAGGATACTCATGTTTTCCGATAATGACTCATAACTTGAGCTATCACGATCAGCTTTGTTCAACTCCACCTCCACTTCCTTTTCATATTCCGACATCGCTTTAAGTGCTTTCGTTGGAAATTTATTTTAGTCAGAACATTTTATGAATTTCTCTGCATTTTTGTTACGTAATATATCTTTTTGGTTCTAGGCATTTAAATATAATTAATGGCTTTTATAATTTTAGTCTATAATTTATTATTATAGTTTTATATATCGGGCTTATAGTTAAAACCCAAGTTTTCCACCTCTCTTCTTGTGTGCAATTAATCTCAAATAATTTGTAATTCTGATAGTTTCATATATGGCCTGGGTATCGATTTGCGACCTCGGCAGACGACCGGAAGCTTATTTTATTCAAGAAAACCCCTCAATTTTCGTTCTTTTTTCATTCCATGCACACATCTTAGAAACTGGCAACTGCAAGAAAAACATTGTCTATAACGTTTTTAAAGTAGAGTAAATTTGCAAAACATTGATCCCTAATAGAGTTCTGCACGTTTAATAATACTAGAGATAAAGTTTATAAAAAAGAGCATTTAAAAAAAAAAAACAATATTTACTATTTGTGTTTTTATTTTGGCAAATATCAGGGAAACTGATTTTCCTAACTAACTAACTCTTCCGGCGTTATGGTCCATGAAGTACCTCGAATTCATCGTTTCTTGGAAAGTTGCTCTTTTGACTCTTGGAATGATGTTAATCACTATGATGGTCGTGTACTTTATTACTGCAAGTAAGTATCATTCATGTTTATGCCTTTTTTGTTACCATAAAACATAAAACGTCTTATAATAAAATACAATAAAATGTCTTTTGTTACCATAAAACATAATATGCTTATACCACATAAAAGGACCCCTTATCATAATATCCCTTGCAAGAAGAGCGCCCTAACTGAAAATTGTCAGTTTTTGGAAAAGCAACTTCTGTCTCATTGTAAAGGGCGAAAATTATTTGAAAGCTTTATTTTTAATTATTTTAAAAGTATCATGTCTCAAGATGTGGATGTTAAGATTTATCGGAGATAAGATTTAGCTAAAGATGAAACTCTTTTGTGGTTATTATAAATATCCAAGATATGATATGACACTATAGAAGTAAAAAGTACTTCATAAGTTTCTGCAGATAACTTGAAAATATTGATGTTTTGAGCCTTACAAAAGATCGATATGTTAGATGAGTAGTCATTGTACTATAAATGAAAAACCTTGGCCTCCTACATTCGGACCGGTCCTCTGCGGTTTTTCTCCATGTAGGGACACCCAAGAATCTAAGGACGGCCTCTATATCGTCCAGCCATCAGTTTGGGCCTCCCTCTCATTCTCCATCTGTAATACTCTGCTTTGGGAGCCTTTTTTTGGTATTCATAGGCTGACTTGGCATGATCCAGTTGTGTTATTCTTTCCTCTTTAATATCAGATATAAGATATTTAATATATGGCTCCCCGTATAGGTCCTTAACCGCTGAGTTAGTTTTTACGCGGAAGCGATTTCTTTCTTTGGTCTGGCCATATATTCTTCTTGATACTTGATTAGGGTTCATGCCTCACTACCAGATTGGGTGGAGTGAATAAAACCTAGCAGTTGCTGTCTAACGTTTTTCTAAGTAAGTGCCAGGTTTCAAGTGCTTAAAAAGGCTAGTATAAACTAGACTTAGTAATTTCTAGAATCTTCAACTTAAGAATTTATGTGAATAAAGAGAAACTTCTAACTTTTATAGCTAGCATTTTCTAAGGAATTGTTTAGTCTGGTCAGGGGCATACTAGCTTTTAACTTAGTTGTTATTTTGACTCGAGACATGGCAGAGTGTATGCAGTGCGCAAACAAAAAGAGTATGCGATACGCCAGGAAATACTTAATTGCAAAAGAATGTTAAGATTCGAGTTTGAAAGTATTCATTTTTTAGCGGCCACTGTCCATCAACGGCAGCAGAAGTGAGTGAAGCCAAACTTCTCTTGCAAAAACACTTTCGTTATCGGAATGTGATAGATGCCCTGGACTGTATCCAAGGGAAAATCAAGTAACCCAGCATGCATGGGGATGAGCACATCATCTGAAAGGGACATGTAATTATTAATGTCCAAGATACATGTGATGCCCTTGAAAGATTTACAAGTGTGAGCGCGAAATGGACAGGGAGTGTTCATGGTGCAAGGATATGGTGCAGAAGCTAAAGGAATTATGTCGCATTTTGATGGTGGAGCATGTTCACTCCAAGATTCCGGATACGGAATATTTTTTTATTACGGTTAATAACACCTTTCAAAATACCCTCTGAAAGTAATGAAAGTAACTAGCAGAAATAGTAACTTGTGCCATTTCAGGAAAAGAGTTTGTAATTGAAAGATGCTTCGGGGAGCTTAAAAGTAGGTTTGCAATTTTGGAGAATTGTGTTCATGTATCATTGAAAAATGTACTGAAGGTAATTATATGTTGCGCAGTTTTATACGACATTGCGAAATTACTTAATGATGTTTTCGATGAGGACAATAATATCTTTCATATAGAGGAAATTGAAGAACAATGTGAAAATGCTGCAACAATACTTAGGGGGCAACAAAACCGCCAAGAAATTATGTTGCTTTTGAATGAATGAATGAAAAAATAAGTATATTTTTGTGATTTACTTAAATGTATTTATATAGTTTTAACAGAATTCTACTATCATGGAAAAAGTTTTTTTTTCATGTGAGATTCATAAAATAAACATACAATTTTTTAAAAATATGTAATACCCAAAAAAGTGTAATTTTATTTTGCGAATATTATGCATGCATGTATAGACGTTTATTTGGTTTAGCAGCCGTCACTTCCTTATCAACGGCTGATGAATACTGTTCAGTTATGGTTTTCCAAGCCTCTTTTTTTGGTTTAACTGCAGTCTGTGTCTTCAACTTTTGAATTAATTCTGGATGTTCTCTTAAAAGTCTAACGAAGAGTGACCTGTCCAAATACTTCTCACTGCCATCGTTTTCTTCTGTGATCAGACCAGGAAAACAAAAAAAAAAAACAGCCAAAGCAAGCCTTGAGCGATCCGGATATGTAACAAACAATCAAGCTATGTCTATCCTACACCTTATCAGCAATGGAGGAGAGGAGGCAGAAAAAGTACGTCATGAAAACCACAAACCTAGCAATTACTTAGCCAAGCAAATGCTACCCCAAGAAATTGCTTAAGTTTTTCCGGAAACTCCTCAAACTAACTTAGATCTTTTTACCTAGAAAAGGCATTTGATTATTCAACCGAATTAGAGAAAAAGCTAAAAAAATAAAAATAAAAAGCTACCTCTTTGGTGCTAGCTGGTAGTTGCTCGGTTTTATTCACTTCACTCATTAAAACTGGACGAAGTACCCTTCCCGGTACATCTCGGTTTTGAAAAATTTTCCTAAGCATTTGCTTCTATTCTCAATTCTTGCCTTTATCTCATTATCCAGAAAGGTGCATTTTTATTCAATGCAAATATAAAATATAAAAATTTAAATTTACACTCTCCAGCCTATGGTACTGGTATATACCATATACCTGGAGAGTGTAAATTTAAATTTTTATATTTTATATTTGCATTGAATAAAAATACACCTTTCTGGATAATGAGATTGGAGTTTAGTGTTCCCCATTGCTCCGTTAGAGTACTGAAATTAGCGTTGTCCGGGATCCAAAAAATTCTGAAAATGAGTAGTGGCAGATTTTCAAAACTTTGTTTTAACAAATTGAAGGAAACATACAATGAGAGCAAAAATGTTGAGAAATACAATTGGCTGAATCAGTTATACACTCTATTGTGCTCTGTAAATAAACAGTCAATCTTGGAAGAGGACCCTGGTGTGTTTCAGACTGAAATGGACGAAACACTAAGACTATTTAAAAGCTACATGGAGGAGCGAGATAAACAAAAACTGATCTCCCCTAAATAGAGTCCATTATATCCTCTCATGTATTCAGAGAGTGTTAACCCTCAGCCATATCTTGCACTAAATTCCCCGTTTCCTATGACTAAAACATTACTGTCAGATTATCCGGCAACTATATAATTAAACTAACATTTAATAATATCTATTACTATTTCAAACCAAAAGAAAACTGCTCTATCTGCAATTTAAATGAGCCTGAGGATCTTTTCCATATTTTCGTCCGGTGGCCGATCTACACACCTTTCCGTCATCACTACCTGCCTCATTCCGTAAATATGAACAAATCAAATTAATGTAGAATTGTTTAGAATTGGCAATAGTGATCTCCTTATGAAATTGTTTTACTACGTTAGGCAATGTTGTAGATTGAAATCGTTTATTGTCAATGAATGATTTTGTTGATTTGTTGATCTTGTAGCGGGTCTCTTCATGTATCATATATTATTTATTAGTGTATTTAAGCTGCTTGAAAGTATTTATTTATGCATTGTTTATACTATAGTAATATTTTATTTTTATATTGTTATATGTTGTATTATATTATTGTATCTCTATATACTTATGCTTGCACGTATTTTTAGATGATGTTGACATAGCAACATGGTCAAATAATATTTCTGATTTTTATAAATATTTTTACAAAATTAGTGTAGCAAATCATTATTGTAGCCATCATCATTGTAGCCAACTCTATTTGTATGGGGTATACCACGAAAGCAAATAAAAAAATTCGTATTTTGCTGCCCACATGCCCTACTCATTTCTGACAGTAATGCCATACCGATTCCATCTGGACCCATTTATGCATGAGCATCATTGCTCTGCCACGGCGACGATATGTTTTATATTATAGATTTAAAAAATAATACCGTGATTTTTTTAATAATTTTTTATTTATGGAAGAATTTTTTTTTTAAATAAATTCAGTTTTAGTTATATTTAATGAAGTAAATTTTCTTCCTTTTTATATTATGTTCTACTGAAAACGACTGGAATTTCTTAAAATTAGGATAACCCATTCTAAAAATTACAGAACAACATTATAAATAACCAAAACTCTAACAAAAATAACCAGCAATTATATATAATAATCATTCAAATATAAATTTGTTATGTTTAAACATCTTTAACTATTAGTTACAATAATTAGTTTTTCAACTTATACATTACTCACTAATAATACAGGGAGCGACCTGAGAAGTTCAGAGGTAGTTGAAGTAGTGGAAATTTAGTTATAATACAAATAAAAAAGAAATATACTTAGTCAAGACTTACTAAAGAAGAGGATTGATGACTAAGAAATTCAGATAAAATTATAATGTCAAATTATTTCTTAAATAATAAGAGTAGTTACTTAAATGGCTAACGAGTGAAAATTTATGAATTGAAGCTATTGCCGAACTCGTTGGATGCTGATAATAATATCGATAAAGAGAAGACACCGCTATCGATAGTGGACATAAACGGTTCGGTGAACAGATGATGCAGACGACACGGTCCAACCGAGCGTGAACCCTTCCTAGCCCTTTGCACTGGATCTCCTCAAACCGAGCGAGCAATTTCTATTCAGCTTGGAATATAATCCACTCCAGGATTCTACTCCAGGATTCTCCCAGATCTGTTCCGGATAATGGCCTCACGGATCAGTAGTCTCGATCCTTTGAAGAACATTTCAGAAAATTTAGTGGAAAACATCTGGTATCGATATAGGCATAGCACAGATCTCGGCTTGAAGTCCCGAACTTATGAAATAAATAAATTTAAAAAAATATATTTCTACAATCCCCTTAGAATATACGAACAGAACAGGGAAACAGCGATTTTGTGGGTTAGTGTTTCAGAGTCGACTCTGGATTATGTCAGTCTATTAAATGCGTGAAAATATCAGATTTGCAGAATTGATTTGCCCACATAGTGAAATAAAGACAATACATACCCTATCCATTTAAAGAAAAACGACTCATTTTTTTTTTTGGGGGGGGAGAACCATTTTTAACTAAAATACTGTTATTATTTGTTTATTTATGGCCTGTCGGGGAAGCCGAGTGGATTTCGAAATTAGCAAGTTTTAATAAAAAAATATATAGGTTGGAAAATTCGAAATTTGTTATTTATTTATTAAATTATCAAAAAACTTTTATTTAATAATCGGTACAGAATTATGAATTACAACTAAATATAATTTATCAAATGATAACCTAGTTCGTTTAATTTTTAAAAAAATGCTTAAAAAAGTCAATTTGGACAAAGTAACTATACGCCGTACTATACTATACCTCAGTACATTAATGTTTCGAAATTCACTCCAATACCAATAGTTTTTTCATACGGTCATGAACCTGGCCCAATTATTGTATTAGACAGACAATCTTAATAATACAAACCATACTTATCACAAATATATAACACTCTTTAATTTGCCAATATAACTTCTTTTTTTTTATAAAAGTGCTCCTTGTAATTAACTGAAAATTTGTATTCTAAAAAATTAATATATATAAAAAATATACAAGATAAAAAAAAAGTGTGTATGTGAGAATGTGAGAGCTTAGTGTAACGCTTTCTGACCTGATATCTCTGAAGTTTTTATTGGATAATTAAAGTTGTTACTGCTCCTGGGATAATTAGGTTATTTATTGGTTATTTTATGCAAGCAGTAAAATTCAAAAATCAATAGTGTTGATAAAATTAAATACTAGCAAAAAGCTATAGATTTTCGATATTGCCCCATTGAGGGAAGTAATATCGAATATACACAGCAAGGAAAAATAATTAAATTGTTAGGAATTGAAATTTGAATGTGGTCCTCAAATGGCGTATACGCAGAATATTTTTGTTATAAATTATAAACCTATAGATTTTTTAAATATGACAGAATTTCGTTGCCGAAACTTTTTTTTACTTTTAATTTTTAGACAATAACAACGGAAGAAGAAAGGATAATGATGAATACATATTATATCCAGATGGTAAAACATGCTTTTAATAAATAAGGTAGCTATATATAAAATGAAATAGAAGCAAGGCGTCATTAAAACTGCTTTTGACGTTCGATAGAACATTAAGTTTGATTGTCTCAGGGCCAAAAATATTTCCCAAATAATTCCATAAAAATCACACAATTCTCTGGAGCACCTCTGTTTATTTATGATTTTATATAATATGAAATCCTATTTAAAAAAAATGTAAAATATACCTACCTAATTTAACTTTCCTACCCGACAAGTAATTTCAAAAAAATATTTAAAATGAAGAAATAATTAAATATGTTCTAAGGGTGGGAGTTATAAGGCATATTCATCATATGTATCATATGTTATCTTATTTTCAGCAGTTGTAAGTTATTATTAAAGTTGATAATCAGATTAATATTTTCCTTTATGATACATTTATAAATGTGAGTATGCAGAGGAATGTACATACTTCATTCCACATAAACCCTTTAAGCAATTGAGATACGGCGTAACTGAATACATTTCCGTCAAACACTGATGCGTTACGGGTTCACATACTAGATTGATAACTTGTTTATATATATATATATATATATATATATATATATATATATATATATATATATATATATATATGGTCCCATTTTTTACTTAAATATTTCTTTATTACCTAATATTTTTTTCTATAATTTTTATATTTATGATTATTGGAAATGGCAGATTTTCGTTGCAGATTTTTTTATTTTTGGCCTATAACAATTAAGGAATAAAGGGTAATTTTTCGGAGAACAAAAGGCATAAAACATTTTTCACATTATGAAATAGAATCTTCTTAACAGTATTCTGGTAGATTCTTTGATTGAAAATCGATCTTAAAATTAAAGTATGCATCTATGTTTGAGAAATAAAAAAAAACTTTCATATAAATTGAATGTACTGGAGCTTTTACACCGGAGACAATATTCGCCATGTGACGCGATATATATCATTGGGACGTGTTCCGACATTAGCTATTAAATCATAGGCCACTGTAATATCAATAATAAATATCCTTCTGGAGAGGAAGCGGCTGACAGTGCCATCTATATCCCGATATCGCGATCATTATATGTCACGTGACGTCTCAATGGCGGAGGGAGGAGGGGTTATATGGAAATGTTCTCCCAGGTGCGCCCTTTCCCCAATGAAGTCTAATTTATCATTAGCTTTCTTCAGGAGTGTAATATCCTTGGATCCTTATATCCTGGCCCATATTAGATCCTCCCTCATATCACTCCTAGCTACTAATATCAGGAGCCTTCCTGATGGATATGGATATGGATACCCAGCTTGTCTTGTGACTGCATAATCATAGGGCGCAGGTAGTTTTAGGTAACAATTTCATCGACACTTTCAGTAAAAATAATTAAAAGAACCACCTTCTCGAATTAAATTCAATGGACGAAAACAAACGTTTAAATTCGTATAACGCAATTTAAAACCTTTCTTCTGCAGTTTTACATTTAGTTGTCCAACCAAGAATTACATTCATTTGCAATTAAGTTTTCTAAAAATTAATATTATTCTGATGAATGGTAACATAGTTTAGGTAAACCTGAGCGCTATATAGAAAATAGTAAAAAAAAAACATGCATCTCTAGGTAAAAAAAAAGTAGATAGTTTTTTCTTAGTTAATCTAACTCGACGAAATGATTTGAGGTGGGAGCTCAAAAATATTTTTTGCAATAACTCGGCGAGAATTAACTAAAATACTTTTTAAAAATTTTCTTCTCATCTGCATACTAACGCAAGTAATCTTTGGAAGTTGGGACCGATGACAACTATATTTTTCCAAATCATTATTTCAGTCTCAGGAATTACAAAACATGTAAATTAAGTAATTTACAAAAACTTTCTTTCAAGCGATTACTTTAATTCTACGAACGTTAGTTCAGATATTAATATGAACTGATCGAAGCTCAATTTGTATTAACTAAACGAGTTTATATATTTGAAAAAAAAAATCTTTTCTTCTCAATTTTAAATATAATCTTTTTGTAGTGTAGATAAAATCTTATTATTCCTTGCCTTCACATATAAACTAATTTGTATTCAAGCCTACAATGCTTTGAGACGTGCGGTGCTTCTCCAAGCGTCAACATTAGCCCGATTGTATTTTAACTTACTTCAATTTAATATTGACAATTTAATATTTTAATCATATTAAAAGAATGTCTCTTAGTGGCTTTAATGTTAGCGAAAATATTATATGGATTGCTAATTTATATTATATAATTACAACTAATTTTTGAAGTTTACGTAACTAAATTCATTTTTTTTTTTTTTTTTTTGTGAACAAACACACTTCCCTTAACACATCTTTATTATTTTTCTAGCATTAATATTTTTTTACCCACAAACAAACCAACGTTTCGAAATTTTCTTTCATCTTCTGGGTTTTCCTTTCTTTCTTTCGAAAATTCAACATCACTGTACATATTTTTCAATTACATTTGAATGTAATTTTAATATAATATTTCAAAAACTAACTTATTTAACAATAATAATTATTTCATAATTAATAATAACCAGTAATACCATTGCTAGGCATATAAAATATTAGATTTTTACAACAAAAAGGAAGAAAATATATAATAGAGCTAGGTAAATATGTTGGACAATAGACAAATAGTGAACAGATTAATGGATTAGTACAAAGTTTAATTCTATTATTATTAATTATTAATTCTACAAAGTGACATCGATATAAGTCATAGCAGACAATCTGTAGTGCAATAATGATTTAAAAAAACTTTAATAGTGGAGACAATAAACGAAATAATGTATTTATGAAAAAAACAGACTTTAGGAAAGTACTGCCAACTATTTTATATTAGAAAAAAATAGCATAATTAAGGTAAAATTAGTTAGTTTTTGAAATATTAAATTGAAATTACATTAATAATTGAAAAATATGTTATAGTGCTGTTGTTGTATTGTTGAATTTTAGAAGGAAAGAAAGGAAAATCCAGAAGATGAAAGAAAATTTCAAAATGTTGGTTTTTTTGTGGATTTATTATACATATATAATAAATGGTGTTAGCTAGCTCGAGCTGTAAATGATTCGGTCATGTAGTTTAATGTTGGTGCATAGTGTGTTGCAATCGTTCTTTAACCAAAATTAAGTATAATTCCTTCACTTATGACCCTTTCCTTTCTTAGAAAGAAATGTTTACAATCCTAAAGCACGATATCACAAGAGGTGACCGTGACCTTTTCAACCGTTAAAGCAAATGGTGTGTAGCATAAGTCGACTTAGGGGCAAACAGGTGGGGACTGCTATTGACAAACTTGGTCCCTAACCCATCGGTAATTGGTGTCCCCTTTGAGGAAAGTTAGAGGAAGTAAGTGGGCGGCTAGGAGTGGCGTTTTCCATGTAGATTATCCTGCGGTGACCTAGGATCAGGGAGGAAGTATGTGCTTATAACCGGTTAGCAACCGGATACCAACAGTAATGACAATTTAAATTAGACACGTGTTACTTTGTAGATACCCTTCTAAAAAATATTTTTTTCATAAACACGCACAGTGCATTAAGTAAAACGGATTTGTTGGACAAAAATCTCTTGATTGTAGATTCTTATATGTACAATCCTGATTATGAATTGCTATGTTTTATCTAAGTTAAGTTGAGTTGATATTTCTTTTTAACTGCTAATACATTAGTCTATATATATAGGGATGCCATTGGGCAATCATTGAGGATGATTATCCCAAAATTAAGTAAGCTTATGAATACTTTTGAATTTCTTACCTTGTCCTCTAAATTGGATACCTTTCCAAGGGTCTGGTTTGTGGTTACCATTATTTAATAATTAACCAAGATAATGTTCCTACTTTTAAGTTTAATACTAATGTTAATCAAAGTTACTGCTATCTTAATGAAATATATTCAAATTAATTATAGGCATGGTTACTAAAGAACAACCTCCTTGCTAACATTTATCTTTATTCCTCAAAATTAAAACAACAAACTATTACAATAAAAAATTAATCATGGAATGATTCAGCCTAGACTTAGCCATTAATTGTTTTAACATAAATCTCTTATCTGTACTAATTGGTGTTGATGGTTCCTCAGCATCTTTCCCTCGTATTCCCCTGCATATCTTCAGTCAAGGAGCCAGATCGCATTTCTCATCTTCAGAGTCTCGTTGTTCCGCCCTTGAGTCCGGCGAGGTCAGCGTTCAGCAAAGCCGTCTTGCATCAGCCTAGATCAGTTCAGAAGTCCTTCTTTTCACCTCCTCTGCTTCTCTCCCCCTTTCTCTCTTGTTCTGCCTAAGAGGGGGTCGAAAACGTTGTTCATTAGCCGACTAGTTTTATAGAGGGAGGAAATTCTGGGATTTCATCGGATGGCTCCACCCCTTGTCCTGACAGCCGGTATCTGCGAACCATTATGCAACTAGTATAATTTAATCATACCTTTTCCAGGCGGTCTCCACTTTTTCCTCGAGGTCAGCCGAGCCTAAGGGGACCAGTTCTTAAAATTGATTAGGTATCCCTTTTGACTTTGTTACAGTGTTAACTTCTCGGAAGGGTTTTTAAATTAACTTATCCCTTATCTCTTATGTGGTGACATCTGTCATCGCCTGTCAGTTACCCTTCTTTCTACCTGCTCGTCCCTTATTTCTTTTGTTCGCACCTGGTCTGTTTAAATTATATAATGATAATATTGTCCAATATCAATACAATCAAGGGTCAAAAATGTGTATTTGATAAATTATAGCCCCAAAAAAATTGAAAAAAAAACAGTGTTTAGCATATCTTTTTTTTAAATTGCATGAGTACAAATGGTATGAATAATGTAATAAACGAAAATTCAGTTGTTTTTTTTTTTCATGAAAAAAAACAAAATAACTAAACAAGTTCAACTATTTACAATGATCAGTTATTTTACTATAACTGATATAACTAATATAAGTTATACAACTATATTAGAAGGTATAGATACAAATATCCGCAGGAGTTTCAAGGCCATAAATCGGGTTACCTGTTAACACCTCTAAGACGATGTTAAACGGACCGAGGAGGTATCGAGGATTTGGACTGATCCGCTGCCAATGGGAGGCAGCATTGGTCCATTGCTCAGCAATCTCGAATATACAGGATGCCCCATTCCAGTCCACATTCGATTATACAGCGGAAATAGCTGAAAGATTGGGTGTTGATGGGGGCCACCGAAGTATAAAAGCAATCGCTGCGAGAAAACGCTTTTGAGGAATGGTTCTTTCGGGGTCTGCATGGTCTAATGTCCTAAAGCTGAATATAAACTATGCACTCCTGCGTGGAGTCTCAAGAGCCAGCGGACAACAGAGATAAGGTGGGTTCCTCTGTCGGAAATGCGGCAGTGTCTAAAACACCAGCCCATGTGCTGGAAAAATGCCCCAATAACCCTTTACATAACACGGAGGCACCATTGGGTCAAGCATGAACTGAAAAGGCTCCTTAGGGAAATAGACTACTGCATCGACGCTGACGGATCCACGAGATGTGCAGCTATTGTTGCATTCTCTAAGAACGGAAAGACAGCACTGGTCTTGGATCCGACAGTGAAGTTTGAAAGTAACGACCTTGATCAGATAGGCGGGGTGGAAAGGGTAAATTTAAAAGGTAAATTTAGGAGAAGTGCTCCCCTTTCCTAAAAGAGAAATTTCGCGAGACCTTCGGAGAGAGAGTTCACCGCGAGAGGCCTCTGATTTGGGTCGCGGAACATTCCCAAACAGAACAAGGGGCTTTCTGGAAGATCTAGGTGTTAGCAAAAGGGATTTGCGATATTGGCCGAGAATATCATGCTGGACTCCCTGGGGATTATCCATCATCACTTATATGGTGGTTAATTGATTCGATATTCATTGTTTGATAATTTATTTATTATGATTATTGTTTATTTTTTTTCTTTAAGTATACCTGCTGCCATTGTTATTTATCCAGATTATTTATTACTTATTGTACTAAATTGATGCTTAGTTGTGCGTTTCTTAATATGGACATTTGATTAATTTTTAATTAATTTATTTTATTATTATTTTTTTCTAATTTAAATATATATGAAAAAATGCGTTATTTCAAGTTATGTAATACTTGAGGGTCACTGGAAAAGAGGAGTAAGGGCTAGATTAGAGAGTGATAGAAGGTTTACAGCAAAGAAAAAAAAATAATATATATAATGTGGTAATGCCGCGACGACAATAGTGTGTTTAGAGTTAAAATGAAAGAAAAAAATATGACATGTATGTTATTTCTAGTATTAGATTGATGAGTATGCTGTGTGTGTAATAACCCAAGCTATTTGGGCAGCATTGCTGTAAATAAAGCATTTCTCGCTCTCTTTAAACATTCTGCTGACGCCAAGACATGCTGTGCTCACGAAATTTTTTCTAGCTACATTGTCCAATTTATTGTTTAAATCCTGGTAAAATAGCCGACTAATGTTTGATAATTCTCATCAGTAATACTCATTAGACTTTTCCCCATAGAACAGCATTGTATAATAATAATGAGTGGTGTTTACAGAAATTTTAAACATCTCCAGGACACATTATGTCAATATATAAACTTGGTAGACTAATAGTTTTACCGAGAATAGTTACCTCTGAAAGCGTTGTATTGCCAACACTATAAGAGGATGAACTCTAATTGAAATTAAATATTAGCAGATAGAGATCTCAACTGGTAACAATTTTTGATAATAAACTACTTCTCACCGTCGGAGGATTACCAAAAAGGTGAGAGAGAGAACTTATTCAAAGGGTTTAATACTTAACAGCACAAGATGGGAAACTGGCGTTAGCCGGCCTCAATATTCATTACTTGTGGGTCTCGGGTCTTAATCTAGTGTTCTTGGCTATTATTGTGGGTTAGTAGGCCTCTGGGTTATGGCTCTCTTTCTATCTAAATTAAGGTTTAAATTGAATAACATAATTGGAAATTGATAACTGATATGAAACGGATGTATTCGCGAAGCATTAGATGGCTAAAAGCCAAATACCCAAGCGTTAAGTTCATTTGTGTTTTGCTTCCTCACAACCAAAGGTAGAAAAGCCTTGTGTTCATGCAGGAATTGAAAAAAATAAGTATCATCAGACTCGAAAATTCCATTCGCGTTTTACGTTTTAGACATCAAAGAACAATTTTGGACTCGTGTCTGTCTGTCTGTAGTCAAATCCACGTGACGAACCTACTGCTATTAATCGGGTTGTTTTTTTTCGGGGATTGTGCGGGTTGGCATCTAGATAGGTTCCATATCAATTTTATCAAATTCCATTCATTACTTTCGCTTACGTATGTGCAAACTTATTTTCCTCTACAAATATATATTTAGAAAACCGCTCGTCCGATTTCACCGAAAATCAGAGAAAGCAGGTTTTTAAGGACACTAATGCAGAATTAGATCTCGGGTTTATCATCGCGTATGCGCATTTCGATATACTGTTAGATTTTCCTTGATATAGGAATCGGGACTTCATAAACTCTAGCGTTAAAACGGCTACTACGGTTTTGATGAAACGTCCCTAAAATTTTCTTCTTAAAACACTCTAAATTTAACTATGTGGCACATTCCCGATAAAAATCAGAAAAAACAGTTATGAAGAAATTAATAATTTCATTCGCGCATATCTCAAAAAGTATAAATTTTTTTGTATGATCGCTACAAAAGTTTTCAAAACGTAATGAGCATTCCTGAATAACAAAGAAATCATCCAAATCGAAATCATCCGCGAAATGCGGATTTCGATTTGCTGTTATTTTTTAAGTTTTCTTCGATATAGGGTTCATCTATTAGGTAATTGAGAGTTCTGGTTTTATGAATCGGATTTTTGATTGCGCTTGCGTATTTCGATTTTTATTAATTTTTTAAGTTTTCTTCGATACAGGAATCGTATACAAGGTAATAGAGGTAAAACATTCAATTCCATTTTTCTTGCACATTTTTTTTCCTTAAGTAGCCAACAGAAATTGTGAAGAAGCTTTATTGCCCTTCTTGGCTAGCTGTTTTCTCTCACCCCTCCCTCCCAAAGTACATATCTACAAGTTGTTTCTTTCCATGTCTCATGAAATAAGGTGTATTTTATGAAGCATAGAAGATAAAAACTTATCAAAATCATCAAAAATAATAATAATAATAACAAAAAACTCTTAAGAATACGAGTATATATATATATATATATATATATATATATATATATATATATATATATATATATATATATAGGGATGCCATTGGGCAATCATTGAGGATGATTATCCCAAAATTAAGTAAGCTTATGAATACTTTTAAATTTCTTACCTTGTCCTCTAAATTGGATACCTTTCCAAAGGCCTGGTTTGTGGTTACCATTATTTAATAATTAACCAAGATAATGTTCCTACTTTTAAGTTTAATACTAATGTTAATCAACGTTACTGCTATCATAAGGAAATATATTCAAATTAAATATGGGCCTGGTTACCAATGAACTACCTCCTTGCTAACACTTATCTTTATTCTTCAAAATTAAAATAACAAACTATTACAATAAAAAGTTAACCATGGAATGATTCAGCCTAGACTTAGCCATTAATTGTTTTAACATAAATCTGTACTAGTTGGTGTTGATGGTTCCTCAGCATCTCTCCCTCGGGTTCCCCTGCATATCTTCAGTCATGGAGCCAGTGCGCATTTTTCATCTTCAAAGTCTCAGTCTTGCATCAGCCCCTCTCAGTCTAGAGGTCTTCCCTCAGCCTCGGTAAGTTCAGGAGTCTCTCTTTTTCACCTCTTTGCTTCTTTCCCCCTTTCTCTCTTATTCTGCCTAAGAGGGAGTTGAAAACGATGTTCATTGGCCGACTAGTTTTATAGAGGGAGGAAATTCTGAGATTTCATCGGATGGCTCCACCCCTTGTCCTGACAGCCGGTATCTGCGAACCATTATCCAACTAGTCTAATTTAATCATACCTTTTCCACTTTTTCCTCGAGGCCAGCCAAGCCTAAGGGGACCAGTTCTTAAAATTGATTAGATGTTCCAGCTTTTGGCATTGTTACAATGTTAACTTCTCAGTAGGATTTTTAAATTAACTTATCCCTTATCACTTATGTGGTGACATCTGTCATCGCCTGTCAGTTACCCTTCTCTACCTGCTCGTCCCTTATTTCTTTTGTTCGCACCTGGTCTGGTTAAATTCTATAACGATAATATTGTCCAATATGAATACATATTAACCCTAACAATTATTGGATGTATCTAGTTGCTCTTCTACGCTAATATCGATTAAATAACATATTCAGAATATGTATTAATGATAATATATATAATTATGGTATGTAACAATAATTTGTAGAGTTTCGTGATCAATTTTTATGGGACATGAGAGATTCTTTCAATATTCTTCCAGGTCACTAGCCTAATTTTTTAGTCTGATGACAGAAAATTTATTTTCAGATTATGAAAAATCAAAACAGCGCATTCATGGCGTAATAATTAAGAATTATTGAATCGATATTGCTTATGCCTTTATTTTATACTAGAAATGAGGTTTTGTTTTATAAATATTAACAGGTTAGATCAATATCTATATAATTTATCAATGGCTGATACAGGTAGCCGTGGTAGAAAACAAAGCCAGCAGGATGCTGTGCCATTAATAAAGCCAGCAGTGTCCCAACGAGTCTTACTTGAGCGCTCTCCCAGAACGGCAGTGTCCATCTCTTCTCTCCCCTCCCTCCACCACTCCCCGCCACTGGTACAGAACTGCTGTTGTTTGTTTTGTAGTCCATGTCTCCCCCCTCCCGGCCTGCTTTCGGTGGCTCTGATGGCTGCTAACGTCGATTCTCTCTCCTAATTTGTTTTGTTCTTTCATTATTCTGGTTCCGGGAGATACTTGAATAATAGTTATTCAATTTTTTTTTTCGACTATGCATTGAAAAATGTAACAATCTGCCACATATCGCAAAGTTAACTGATTTTTTGACATTTTAAATAAAATTAGAATCTAATTATTACAATATAATCCTAAAATATAGTAAATAGTAACAATGAGACAAGTTGATCTTAAACCTTCAAATTTCGAAGATAAATATCCAGAAAGAGCATAGCCCAGTTAGGATCAGTGAGGTGTAAGCACACAAATAGTAAGACAAGGTACAAATTGACTTAATTAATATAACATTTTTTTCAGCTGAAGAAAATTTAAACTAAATAAAAATGTTTACCTTAAATGTTTTAAGAAATTATAATGAATAATATAACATTGAAAAAAGTAAAATTAAGAGATGACGAAAAAATTTGGAAAAAATAATTATTTTAATAAAACAAGGTAATTATATTAATGAAAGTTCTAATTCTTTACTCTCGTTTTTAAATTTTATAATATATGGTGTAATAATTCATATAAAAGATGTATAAGTAATTTCTGTTAATGTATTGTAATGATGTTTTGAACAAATGTAAAATCATTGTGTGTAAGTGAATTAGTATAAATTGAAAATATCTCAAATATGCATTTGATTGATTGTACAAATGAAACCTGAGGATGAGCCAACTGGCTCGAAATGCTGTAACCATGGTAAAATAAAGCATTTCTTGATGTTTGAAGGGTTAATATTTCCATTTAAAATTAAGAAAAATTATGAAAACAGATGGATTACTTTTATAACAACTATACAATATATGAGAAAACAAAAATTAAACTATTAAAAAAAAAGTAAAATTATAATAATGAAATGCATAGCGAATCCGGAAGCTGTACGACGATAACATCATTCCTTGCCTATAAACTTCCCCCCACTGAATTTCATCAAAACCAAAATCCTCAAGGACACAACTAACACAATGCTTTCATCTACGTTTCGGTCGACCCCTAGGACGCTTGCCTTGGATAAGCGCGGATTATCCTTTTAGTTATTCGTTCGTTATCTATTTCGACAGCATTGCACGCCCATTTCAATCACTACAATTTTATCCCCTCAATGATATTTATGGGGAGCTTTGTGAAGCCGTCTAATTTCTTAGGAGCTCACTCATCCTTCTTCAGTCAAAATATTCTACGCAACAATTTATTTACAAAAATATTAAGGCGCTGGTTATTCTACCTTTCAGAGGTCACGTTTTGCACCCCCAAACATTAGAAGGTATAAAGTTTTGCAAATTCTAACATTTAAGTTTCTTGAAAGAAATCGCGAACTAAGAAGTTTTGCAATAGCGAAACAACAAACATTACCCGCACTTAGCGAGTTGGTTCTAGGAGGAAGCCAAGAAACAGGATTGTGTCTGAGAAAGGAAGCGGTATGGAATTTGAAATGAACTGGCGGACAGGATCAGCGTCGGAGTGTGAAGGTGGCTTGTTTGGATTTAGATGATTTATAAATAGAAAAACAACTTTATTCTTGGACAGTCCCTTTAGAATAAAAAATATGTATAAGATAATATATATATATATATATATATATATATATATATATATATATATATATAAACATAGTTATAAAAAAAAATATATATATATATATATATATATATATATATATATATATATATATATATATATATATATATATATATATTAATATGTATTGATATTGTTAAATATTATCGTTATAGAATTTAACAATATCAATAGTGAACAAAAGAAATAAGGGTCGAGCAGGTAGAGAAGGGTAACTGACAGGCGATGACAGATGTCACCACATAAGTGATAAGGGATAAGTTAATTTAAAAACCTTACTGAGAAGTTAACACTGTAACAATGCCAAAAGCTGGAACATCTAATCAATTTTAAGAACTGGTCCCCTTAGGTTTGGCTGGCCTCGAGGAAAAAGTGGAATAGGTATGATTAAATTATACCAGTTGGATAATAGTTCGCAGATACCGGCTGTCAGGACAAGGGGCGGAGCCATCCGATGAAATCCCAGAATTTCCTCCCTCTATAAAACTAGTAGGCCAATGAACATCGTTTTCAACTCCCTCTTAGGCAAAATAAGAGAGAAAGGGGGAAAGAAGGAAAGAGGTGAAAAAGAGGGGACTTCTAAACTGATCGAGGCTGAGGGTGGACGACGAGACTCTGAAGATGAGAAATGCGCTCTGAATCCTGACCTTGCCTGATGCAAGCCTACAACCATTGCCTTCAAGCCTTCGCCTGAGGAACCATCAACACCGACTAGTACAGATAACAGATTTATGTTAAAACAATTAATGGCTAAGTCTAGGCTGAATCATTCCATGGTTAATTGTAATAGTTTGTTATTTTAATTTTGAAGAATAAGTGTTAGCAAGGAGGTAGTTCTTTAGTAATCATGCCCATATTTAATTTCAATATATTACATTAAGATAGCAGTAACGTTGATTAACATTAGTATTAAACTTAAAAGTAGGAACACTATCTTGGTTAATTATTAAATAATGGTAAACACAAACCAGGCCTTTGGAAAGGTACCCAATTTAGAGGACAAGGTAAGAAATTCAAAAGTATTCATAAGCTTACTTAATTTTGGGATAATCATCTTCAATGATTGCCCAATGGCATCCCTATATATATAGACTAATGTATTAGAGCTGAATAGTAATCAAGCTCAACTGAAGTTAGAGAAACATAGCAAAATATATATATATATATATATATATATATATATATATATATATATATATATATAAGTTACGTGACAGCCAGTTAAAACAGATAAAAAAAAGAATAAGGTTAAAGAAACAACACGTTCAGAGACAAAATCAAGACTGCTTTATTCCTCTTAGTAATCCTACTTATATACATTCCGTACTTGTTTACATAAGAGATTTGGTATTAAATATAATAATACTATGCTTCAGACTATAACTCCCCCCCGCCAGTTTACGGACATTCTTCGTAAACTTCTTACATACACACACAAAAACAAAAACAAACAAAACAAAAAACAAAAAAAAAAAAATTCTAAAACAATTCTGGTTTGTCTTGTCATAAATAGAGAAATATATATATACATACAATAACAAAAAAAAACTACTTACAGCTATCTGTACCTTAAAAGAACAAAAAAAGGAACCTCTTGTGGCTTTATAGCCGTTTTAGAACACTTACCGCACTCTCGCGCACTTATGGTCACACAGAAAAATCATAATAATACTACGAAACAAAACACAAAAAAAAATGTTGAACAATTTGTTATATACACAGTTTATGTAATGAGACGAGGATACTCCAGCTTACAAAGGTGTTTCTATCGCTGGTAGCTTTAATTGTTCGATGTGCACTGTTCTACGTTTTATGGGTTTTTTAACACTCTCAATGGTGACAATATTGTGCTCTCTAATTACCACCACCCTGAATGGCCCCTCGTAACGCAGTAACTCTTTACCCCTATTAGTGCCTAGCCTCCTGTACACTATCGTCCCTATTTTCACCTCTCCCATCATATCCTTAAGGTTGAGATTGTCTCGAGCGACCCTCTTGCTCTTTTCCTGGACTTTCAGCCACAATTTCTTCCGCTCAATCGTGTTATTGACCACTTCCTCCTTGTCCGCTGTCGTGCCCCGATAGTCCCGCCGATGACCGCGAAGCCCGAAAAGTATCTCGAATGGAGAAAAACCCGTTACTGTGTGGATAGAATGGTTGTATGCCACAATAGCTTTTGCCATCGCCACGTCCGGCTTTAGCCCCTTATCCGTTTGGTACACCCTCAGGTGGTCGCTTAATGTGCTATGTAGCCTTTCAATACTTCCCCTGCTCTTGGGATGACCGGGAGTGTTGAGATGCCACACCACGTCCAACAGCTTCATCTCCGCTCTGATGCTGGCGTTATCGAACTCCCGTCCTCCATCGGACGAGATCCGATCTGGAACTCCGTAGAACTGGAACCACAATTTTAGGGCCTCTAGCACTGCCTCTGACGATCGTTCCTGAATCTGGTATGTCATCGCTATTTTGCTGAAGAGGTCAATCATGGTTACCCACTTATAACCCCTCCAGGTAAAAGTATCAATCAGGAGATCGCTCAGCGGAGTATTGGCGGTGGGTGTCTCCTCTTGTCTTCCTCTTGGTGGGTGTCTGTCGTATTTCGTGCTGAGACAGACTTCGCAACCCCTTATGGTTTCGTCAATCGTTTTTTTCATCCCCCACCAAAAGTACCTCCTTCGCAACGCCTGCAATGTTTCGTGCACCCCGCGGTGGTTCGTTTTACCCTGATGATAGGCGAGCGTCACCTCTTTCTGCTGTTCGACATCTCTGAGCGTTTCGACCATAAATTTACATCGAACGAACGTCCTATCCACCCCTATTCGCTCGGATCGCCATATTCGTTTGATCTTTTCCCAAATCGTGTTATTCCCGACATATAGATGATGGGTTTTACCAGGTTTGGATGCATCCTTCAGAGCTCTGCAGATTTGGTCGTCCCTAGCTCCCGGCTGCGACCAAATGATCGTGATGCGACTATTTCCATACCGGGTATACTCGATTTTCATCAACCCTGAGGTCCTGGTTTTCCAGATTATTTGTCGATGCTTGTCGTTGACATTTTCTTCTAATTCTTCCATGTCCGTCGGTCTTTCGTCGCTTGGGTTCTCATCTTCTGAAAGATCCTGTCTGTCGTCCGTCGTGCCATGCTCACCCTCCCCTTCCGGTGTCCACTCTCGCAGAAACTGCCTCACGTCCCTGGATGATTCCCCTTCCTCTTCCTCTATCACGTTGACCATTAACGCTCGGGACAGCCAATCCGCCACCACATTCTCTTTCCCCGGTTTGTACACGATGTCCATGTTGTACTGACTTAGGAATTCTTTCCACCGAGTAACCCTCGCGGAGGATTCTTTTAACTTCCCAATCCATTGCAGTGGTCTATGATCCGTATGTACTCGGAATCTTCTCCCGAATACGTAGGGTCTGAAGTGGTCAATGGCCCACACAATCCCCAACAGTTCTCTTTCGAGGGCGCTGTACCTGGTTTCTGTCTCCGTAAGGCGTCTACTGGCGTATGCTACGGGACGTTCTCCCCCTTTTCCGTCTTGAGATAATACCGCCCCCAGCGCGTACTCGCTCGCATCCGTTGTGATGGTAAATAACTTTTCGAAATCAGGGAACGCGAGTACTGGCTCCATCTGTAACTTCTCCATACACTTCCGGATGTTATCTTCTATCACAGGCGTCACTATTATTTTCCGTCCTTTCTTCAGTAGATTATTGAGGGGAACTAAATATTCTGCCATTTCTGGTACGAACCGTCTGTAGTAGTTCAGCGTCCCCAATAACCTCCTAATACCTTTTACGTCCCGGGGCACCGCTATCTTCCGTATGGCCTCAACTTTGTTAGCATCAGGTCTGACTCCCTCTTTTGAAATGGTGTGTCCTAAAAAATTGATTTGCTCCTGACCCAATAGTGACTTCTCCTTGGATAATTTTAGTCCGAATTGTCGCATCCTATTAAATACGCTTTGCAAATGTTCTATGTGCTCGCTTTCGGTTTTACTAAAAATTAAGAGATCATCCATATAGATCTGGCACACCGCTTCATCTATACCCCTTAAGAATTCATCCATGAGGCGCTGGAACGTAATGGGGGCGTTTTTTAATCCGAACGGCATCCTAGTGAATTCGTAGTGACCTCTTTCAAACGTGAATGCCGTCTTGGGTTGATCCGTCGGATGCATTTTTATTTGGTGGTATCCCGCCTTTAAATCCAATGTACTAAATATAGTTGCCCCGCTCAGCCTGTCTAAAATGTCTTCGAATCGGGGAATCGGGTATTTCTCATCGATAGTGTTTTCATTTAGTTTTCGATAATCTATCACTACCCTGTATTTTTCCTCGCCCGGTGCACTCTTTTTTCTCACTGCCCACAACGGACTGTTATAGGGGGATGTGCTATCTATAATTATTCCCTGTTTCTTTAGGCTCTCTATCTCTTCCCGGATATGGTGACGTAACGCTTGTGGATATCTCCTTTCCTTGACGTAGGTCACTCTTTCTTGTTTTAGCGGGATTTCATGCACTGTCTTTCCCGTTGCTCCCAGTATGTCGCCCTCCCTGAAGAAAACATCCCCGTATTCTGTTTTCAACGTTTGTCTCCAGTCTTCCGTTCGATTTATCGCGCCTACCCGTGCTTTCTGATCCCTTATGAGGCTTTGACATTTAAACCTTTCTCCCCCTATCCTCACGTTCCATTTTCCCTTGCTATTCTTAATCCTCGCGCCTACCTTTCCTAACAGATCACACCCTATAATGACCTGGTAGTCTCGCGGCATACCCCCTACAATGTGTACTCTTAAATTAGATCCTCTAGATCCCCATCTATCTAACCCTATCTCTGCTTCCCCCTCTACTTCACATGGGCCACCCAGGGTGATTAATTTACAGCAACATACCTGGATCTGGAGTGTCCTCTCTCCGCCATTCAGCTTTTCTAGCGCTTCCCGGCACATGATGGTGTTGGAGCTCCCGGTGTCAACCAGACATCTCACTCCGCCCTCCACTTTGATTATAGGCAGACCGCTGTGCTTTCCTCTCACGCTGTAACTTACCAATCTGCGGTCGCCTCTCTGCCGCCACTCCCCTCAGACATCCTCTCGGTGCTTTCTTCCTCCCGAAACTCGCCTCCAACTGCTCCTCCCGCTCCTCTGTCCGTTTTTCTTGTCCGGATCGTCTACTTCGTCTTCTGATTCAGAATTCTCGGATGTTCCCGTTGAATCAGCTGATGATCCGCTGAGTCTCCGTGAAGTACTTCTCCTCCGAACCCTTTGGGCGTTTACCTCCATTGGTTCCGGCTGTGCTGTCTCTCTCCTCCTGTAGATGTAGGGGCACTGCCGGGCGATGTGCCCTTCGGTTCCGCACTCGAAACATCTGGTGCGTGGGCATTGCGCTACTAGGTGTCCTGTTCTCCCACAACCGTGACACTTCCGCTCTTCTTTCCTACCGCCGTTCCTTGGTCTTGATGGTCCTGGTCTTCTTTCCCCCAGTGCGGCCCTCTCTCTACCATTATCTCCAAACTCTCTCTTTTTCCAGTTGGTCTGTGCAGTTCTGGGTCGTCTATATACCATTCTGCTCCACCCGGTCTCTTCGACTTCCATCCGGGCTTCCTCATCTCTCGCGCTCATATCTACCATTTCTTGAGCGCATTCAACGAAGGTCCGCTCTCTAGGTAGGCCTTCTTTCTTCCCTGTCTCTTTGGCCAGTTGCACCTTAAGTATCGTCGACAGGAAGGCCATCCTGGCTTCTACTTCTTCCACACTCCATGTCTCCCGCATTTTCTCTGTAATCCTATTGTACCTGGCTAAGAGTGTCCCTGCATATTGCCCGCTCGACTGTCGTGGCTGTTTGATTTCGCGGAACATTTGGAAGATGTCTTCTTCCGGAGTCCACCTGCCTCCTCCGAACGCCTTCTTTAACCTCTCTTTAACTATCGTCCACGGTGTTTCTTCGTCTGCCTGGATCTGATTCAAGGTACTTCTTTTTATCCTGCATATTAGGGCTGCCTTCAACGCCTCTGCGTCTTCACGGCCCAACAGGTTTTCCGATGCCTTCGCTTCTATTCTCGTTATTAAGCGATCTCCTCCTTTTAAAAAATGATTAAGCTCACCTGTTTCTCCGGTGAATCTCTCCAGGTCCGATACCGCCTTCCTCAGGTCCTGTGACGTCGCTGTTTTAATTTTCAGCCACTCTAGTGCGTTCGCATGCGCTGCCGCCAAGGTGGTCTCCGGTAGAGGAGGAATCTCCGGCATTGGTGGAACATTTGCTTGTATATTTAACACTGGTGGCCTCAGTATTTCATTGTTCGCCATATCTCCGCTCTTTCTCAATCACGCAACCGAAATTAAAAAAAAAATAAATCAAAAATCGGGTTTCGGAAAGTCTAAGCTCCGACCGTACTTTGTCCCGGGTTTCGGCACCAGTTACGTGACAGCGAGTTAAAACAGATAAAAAAAAGAATAAGGTTAAAGAAACAACACGTTCAGAGACAAAATCAAGACTGCTTTATTCCTCTTAGTAATCCTACTTATATACATTCCGTACTTGTTTACATAAGAGATTTGGTATTAAATATAATAATACTATGCTTCAGACTATAACTTATATATATATATATATATATATATATATATATATATATATTTATATAAGAACAAATGAAGGATCGTAGTATAAATTCTATACTAAGATAAAATAAACAAAAATTATATTTGAATAATAAAAATAAAATAGAAAAAATAAAATAATATACAAATATATTCTATACGAAGAAGAAACGGATAGGAACGAGAAGAAAAAATCATCTAAGAAGCAGGAAAAAATAAAAGAAAAAAATAACTCCATTTACATTGAGACGCCAAATATTACACTGGTGCTCGATCAGGAAAATATGCTTTTATAGATTTAAGGATGCTGTTTCGGGATATGAGTTGGATAATAGGACTGCGGTTTCATCAGCAAATGTTGCCAGGAATGTTCTGTCTCACGGCGAACTCGAAAGAGTGGTAGGATTGGAGGACAAGGTATAATGACTGGGATAAATGGATTTTAAGCATGAAGAGCATCCAGCGTGCCATACACCTTCAAAAGCTTGTAATGTGTCCAGAAATACACACGAGCAATACTATTTGTTTTCTAGGGCTGAGAAGATAATATGGTCAACAACTCGGAGTCCTTGTTGAACGAAGGGTGGAAGGTTGTGAACGAAATCCTTACTGATGGGAAGGAAAATTTGAGATTCTAATGTTGATATGATTCGTTTGAAAAGGATTGGGAATATGCTAATTGGTCTATAAAGTGTCAATGCGGCCAGAAGGTTTGCCAGCTTTTAGGAAGAGTATGATAGTGGAATGTTTTCATAAGAGAGAAAAGTGAGTGGTAACGTTCGCAGATACCGAAGGATATGCAGGGTAAGAAGATCGTATCCTGGAAATTAATGAGGAATTAGTTTTTGTAGAAGATATATGACCTCAGAAGGGTTTAAGGGCTTTAGGAGGTGCGGAAAGCGGGATTGGTGATATAACGAATTATGCTACAGATAATTAAACTTTTATATTAAGGAAGTGGAATAAGGTCAGTTGTAGTTACAAATTTAATAATTTAAGATTTGTAACGGAATTTCCCATATTTTAGTAACATATGTTTTAAAACAAATCCCAACTCTAAAAAATAGTCAGACATGGTCCATATTAAATGAAACAAAAGTTGAAGCCTGTATAGAGCGGGCTGGAGTTAGTTAAGTCCATGTTACAAGGGCGCTAATCCTAACCCCCAATTATCTCAGTTTTTTTCCCTCAGGCCCTCGGGTCAATGTACCCTTCTCTCACAACTGTTTATAGCACTGTATTATATCAATGCATAATACATAATTAAATCTATGTTTTTATCCAAACATTAATATAAAACAAACCGTTGAGCTTCAATTATGAGAACTAAATGATTTAGATAATCGAATTTCATATTTATAAGAAATGGATTTCCTTTTTTCAAGCAATTATATTTATTAATAAGACCGCCTAAAAAGACGCACATAAGCAAAGATAAAAGTATAAACCCAAATCGTGAAGAATTATAATGTATCTGACGAAACCTTGCTACAGAAGGCAGTAATCCCCCACCTTTTTGACATGTTTCTCACATTTATGGATTATTAGTCAGACGGCGAGCAGCATTCGGATTTTTTTTCAAGGTTAATTGGTACCTAGTTGGATATTTTTAATAATGGTTTTCAAAAAAGTATGATATAGTTTTAAAATTTAAAACTGTTTGTATATATTCTTAAATAAAATGAAGAAGATTATATTTCTTCGTTTCTACAATGATTCAACTACAGAACAAACAAAGTACTTTATCTTGAAAACTGAAGCTACAATACGATTACCCTAGTCGGTATTGAAATGATCCGTTCATTTTCTTATACTTGATTCATACATTTTGAGATGGAAATGAAAAAACTACTTAACTTGAAACATCGAATGCTATATTACCATCACTGACATTTAATTTTTGGAATAACTGAAAAAGGAAACAATAATCAATATTGACATAAAAATATTGTTAAAGTGCCATGTTTTAAATAAATTACTATTTTCAAACAAATAAGGACTTATATATTCAATTAATTATAATTAGATGTTAAATAATATATATATATATATATATATATATATATATATATATATATATATATATATATATATATATATATAAAACATTTTATTGAAAATTCTTCGAAGAGCAGCAGGACGCTTGGGGCAATTGATGGAAGTCTAAAATCTTTTCATTAAGGTCCTTTTAAATTCCGTATATTATACATCATCAAGAAAAATCAGAAATTTTTTTATCAAAATAAGAAAATTTAATTTGCGCCTGACTCAAAAAGTATACATTTTGTTATATGATTACATAAAATCATATAGAAGAGGTTGAGAAAAAAAAAAAAAAGAAAAAAAAAGAGTTAAGTGCGGTTATGGATAGTTATACATATGAAATGATGATCAAAAGTAATATCGGTTTAATATTCAAGGGATATACAGCAGAGCCATAATATTAGTATGATACAAATTTTAGCATTTTACATTTTTTCAAAATGTTATAACTTTAAAATGCGTTTTGACAAAAATATTAAATTGTCAATTGTATCCTTTGGATTCCCACCCCCGCATATACACTCATTTGACAGGTAATTAGATGACCTACCAAACGAAAAAATAAATATCGAAATCGGACCAATACTAGCAAAACATAAATCCATTTTATATTGCTTACTTTACAACCAAAAAGGTAAGGAACTTCTTGAAAGTGGACACACCAGATATTTTTCCTTAGATATAACCTAATATAGAAAAATAAACAATGAATATTATTGGCATTATACAAGAAAAGTTAAGGTAGAGTTTTATTACATGCTAAAATCTATTAATCACATTACAAATTAATAGATTTTTGTTTGAATTAATTTTCGATTACATCTGAAAATTCCTCAAGGGAGGATTAAGAAGAGAGTGTGTAAAGTTAAAAGACTCAACAGCTATTTAGTAAGGAATGCAGAGCACTTCCTTTGGACGAGTCGGCCCTAAGGAAGCTGGACGATCTTCAAAGGGCTTCATCATCAACATTTTCAAACACTTTAGCAGTGAAATCAATTTTCTAAGGATTTGCAACTATTTCCCTGAGGATGATTTTTGATAACTGTAATGAAAATATTTAAAGAAACTTACTTCAAGTATATATTAATAAATACATTTAATTTTTAAAGTGATTATAAGGCGTCAATGTTTTTAGTAAACATTTTAAAATTAGGGATTTTGATAGTTTTTCTCGAACTTTGTTTTTTATATTAAGAGAATGACTTAATTGTTATTATTTTATTACAAATTATCTCAAATATATTCGTCCAATTCAGTTCAGTAATTTTGGAAAAGCTACAGATTTTGGACGATTTTTGTGGCAAAATTAAGAATGTGATAAGAATAGGTTGACAGTAATTTTTAAAAGCATACCATACACTAACTACTTCATTTAAAATCGATTAAATGATTTTTCAATATGAACCTGGCCCTTATAAACGACTAGATATAAGGTTTTAGAGAAATAAGTTAGGTAACAAAAAAAAAGTAATAAAAAAAATTATTTCTTACAAAGTTTGAGCATTATTATCAATTTGCTATCTGATGATTATTTTTGCAACAAGCAAATCTGCACTCATCCCGGAATTGCGGTCAACTTAAGAAGTATCTAGACCACCGGCTCGAAAGTAGGCAGCGTGGTTTGTAAGGGTTCGTGGTGGATGTAAGTGTTTGTAGCATTCTGGAGCAGTAAACTGTTAGGATGTCTAAGTTTCTGTGTAGTAAGTAATTTGTCACATAGAATAAGCGTCTACTGTTTTTCTCAAAGCTTTTGTATGAAACGCCTGAATTCTTTGGATATTTGATGTTTTGGCAGAGCCTCTTAGCTCTATCGTATGTCAATAAAGGTTAAATTAGTGCTTAGTAGATCGTAATTATGATAGTTAAGGATACTTTGGAGCGTCTATCAAGTAACCTGGGTAATAGTCCAAAACGTTATTTCAGCTGTTTTCTTTTCAGCCTGGTATGGGTCCTCCATGTCGGTTTCTTGTTCAGGTGAAGTCTCCCAATATGGCACTTTCTCAGATTTAGGTATTGTCACATTGTATAAATACAAATGAGGTCTTGAACTATGGCTGAGTGTGAACACAATGAACACACTCTTCTTTTCATGCCGTTGTTAACTTCATGCAAATTGCCTATTATTATTATTATTATTATTATTATTATTGTAACACACTTCACGATAATTATTAAAGGATGGTAAGTGAAAGTTGTTGTGATGTGCACGCCGCACAAAATTTTTTTAGTATTTTTTTAAGAAAAAATAAAAAACTAAAATATAGAAGCTTATTGGAGGACCAACAGACATTACGACACTGGAAGCCATGATGGTATAGGATCGTTTTGACGCTATCTTGCAATGTTCAAATTTCTGTCCTTTATTTCTAGGGAAATATTTTATGATTTAGATTGAAACGGAACAAGGAATCGTATTTTTTACCGAACTATCTCCTCTCTAAACTACTAATGACATTTCGAAGAATATTTTTAATTGTTTTATGACATACGCAACGGAAGCTTATACATTTATTTTTTAACAGAGTTACAATTGGATTTAGCAAAGCCCTGATCATCAAACAAAGAAAAATAAATTATTCAAAAAAGTCGTTCTGATACTGAAGTAGAATTAACGAATGCAAACAACAAATAGACGAAATAAAAGGATTACATTAGCGTTTTTACCCTGTTGGACCAACTGAATAAATAGTGGTCGAAATTTAATAAAGCGGATAAGGGTTTGATCAAGTGTCTATGCATTTGAGATAACCTATTGCCTAGTCATATAGGCAAACCACTGCATTTTTTCCATCTGCCTAGGCACTTGACTCGACTGTCTCAGGCATAAATATATGTTTTATTATTATTATTGTTTTTTTTTTTTTACTCTCTCCCTAAATCAATACTTTAGCTACTGTAGAAAATCATGTTACAAACAAATATAGCTGCAGTAGGTGATTTGACCATGGTAATTGAGTTTAGAAATATAACGCAAGAATTAAATTATCGCTATCCGGATTAAAATAAAAGCTACTTTATTTATTTTGCAATTTATTCCCCAAATTTTTTTAAACTTACAGATCGCAAATTTCATTAGGAAAATCTTCTTCGGAAAAGCGACATCATTTTTTCGGATCAGGATTTCAAACCACAACTATATGAGATCAATTAATAGTTTCTACGGATTATTTTTATCATTATTCATTCTGTCACTCATAATTGATAATTGATAAATAATAAATTGATAATTAATAAATCATAATTGACATAATTTTTCCCAAAATCTTCAATAAGTTTCCTTGTGCTGTAATATAAATATATTTTAAGTTTTCTTTTGTTAACAGTTAAAGGAATCTATTTCATTGGCTATTTCCAACAGGCCCATTGAGAAACTGGCGGAGTTTTATTGTTTCCTCTCACCGAGTTATTTTTATATTCATTATTCCTCGATAACCCTCTTTCAATCTTGAATGTTGGTTTAATGCCAAATGTACAAAAATATCTACATTCAGCTCTCCCTTGAATTTATTAGCATTAAGGGTAATAAAATTAAATCACAATGCTTGTAAATAAGTCAATAAATAAATTAAACAGAAACTTACGATGGGCTTGACTAAGTTTGGAAGCGGTTTGCTCCTCAAGATAGTCAGTTAGCATTATCTGAGACTGAGGTTTGGCATGCAGACACTGCCTTAGCGGGTAACACTTCCCAGTGTCTGACAAACTAATGTTAATATTAATAATAATAATAATGGAGGTATCGTTGACTTTAGAGCTGAAAGAGAAGCTGATAGGGGGATACAGTCAGGAAAGAAATAATAATAAATTTTTATTGGATTAACAAAACTGTTGAAACCCCTACAGCTACACAAAAGGAAATAAGGGGCCTGTCAATAAAGATTTCACTCAAATAAAAATTAATAAAGAATTTGAAAATAATGACCCGAAGTTAGTTTAAGCAGACCAAGGTTGAAAAAGTTCTTCATTGTTAAACCAACTAATATAAAAAATAAAGGTCTGTCCAGTAGGTAAGCAAGTTGAGGTACCTCACAATTTCCACAGAATACATAATTACCTATATTTTAAAGCCATTGATTTGTTGTTGGGTAAAATGTACGGGACGAGCCGTTTCTGAAGTATATGTGTGGCAAAGAAAATACGTTTGCGCATGGATAAGCAAAAGTGATAAATGAAATCTGACGAAATTGCCATGGGACTATCCAGGTACCAAGCCATAAAATTACTCGTAATAAAGGTAGTTGGTGTTATGCCCGTCACATGGAATTGACTACAGACAGATGCAAAATGAAAATTTGTTCCTCGATGTCTAAAACGTATAAAGCGAGTGAAAATTTCCCAAATGAGCATTCACTTTTCGCATGAACACAAAGTTTCTATACCTTCGATAGTGAGGAAGCTAAATAGTATAATTTAAAAATAAATTGTGAACAAAGAACAAAAGATGTTCTGGTTCTTTATCAGTAACATTAGAGAATCATGATTTGTGAAAAAGTTAATTTGTGAAATTAGGGATTTTATGAAACACTTTAGATTGCAGAGATTACATGAAATGAAAAATAGATGATTTTCTTCAACCCTGTGGTTCAGCATTGCGCAATTAGGCAAATAATTTTTTGTCGGGCAAATGTTGAACCCACTAAAACTTCTTGCAGTTTTTCTTCCCCATAATTTAATAGGCAAATAGAAAAATACTCTCTGATGGAATCTAAAAATCTAATAACGCGCAATTCTATACCGGTCCAGTTCTCGTAGACCAATTACCTGGCGAGGGCTGAAATGGTATTAAGGAATCTAAGTATCGTAGTTCTCTGCTTTACCCTGAAATTGTTTGCAGTGCAATTGAAGTCTAGTTGCTATGCTCCGCTAAGAGGGACCATTTTCCTCTAAATTAATGGACAACTCTCGTGCGGGTCCCCGAGTTCCTTCTGTTAATGGATTGTTTTCAGATGATGTCGTTACCGAATAACGAAGCAATTTATTTTATAAGAAGGATAAATCTCTCAGTGAATATATATTTCGTTAAATATGGTAGTACATTTGCAAATTATTTAAATAAGATGTAGTATAATGGCCCAGGATTTACAAATGCACGATATTTTTTAATGTATGAATATCGTAATATATTGAATTCCATTGAAGAAATCCATGATTACATTTTACTTTCCCTGAAGTATATAGTAAGGGGAAGTATTGCGATCGTGAAAATTTTCGAATGCGAGTTTTCAACGGAAATACACGTTTTAGGGTCCCCTGAGTCCAAATAACCAAGTCTAGCAGAATGGTCTGTGTGTCTGTGAGTCTGTGCGTATGTGAACAGTCAAGCTCAAAAACGAAAAATTGTACGATACTGAAATTACGTATTTAAGATAGTCACCTGCATGTGATGTTACAGCAACTTTTTCGTCAAAATCAACTAACAGGAAGTGCCACTTTATATAATCGATTTTATACTTTTTTACAATTTTCTCGAAAACGGCTTTAACGATTTTGATGAAACTTGCCTAAATTATTCTTCATAAAGTCCTTTAACTTTTCATACAAGTATTACATCACCGAGGAAATGCAGGGAAAAAAGTTATAATGAAAAGAATATTTTGGTTGCGCATAACTTATTAAGTATCAATTTTATGGTAAATTATGTCTAAACTTGTATGAAAGGTAATTAAATTATCTAAAAAACAAAATAAGAATCATCAAAATCGGACCAGCAAAGATATAGCGCTTCGGACTAACCGGAAGATGTTAGTAATATCATGGATTTTACAATTTTCTCGCAAACGGCTCATACGATTTTGATGAAACATGCCCAATATCTTCTCTTTAAATTTTCATGTATGTAGTATATCAACGAGAAAATGCAGAGGGAAAAGTCATAGTGAAAAGAAAATTGTATTTGCGCATTACTCAAAAAGTGAGCATTTTATGGTAAATGAAATCATATGAAAGGTAATTGAATTTCCTAAAAAACAAAAAAAGAATTATTTAAATCGGGCCTGTATTAGAAAAGATACAGCGTATGTCATAGGACTACTAGACCATAGAGGGAAAACCGAGCGGAAGGAGACGAATGCGATCGAATCTCCTCCCACCAAGCCGCCAACCTGTTGTTAATAAAAGGCTCTGTAACAATGTATTGTAATAACGTAAAAGTAGAAATTAACTTAATTATTTCTACTTTCATATTATTTAATAGAAACAAAATGATTCCATGGAAACTAAATGGAATTTTCATGGGAACTAAAGCGAAAATTTTAAAATATATTTTCTGCTAGACAAACCAAATAATATTTAGTGTACAGAATTGAAGTACTAAAGTTATTTAAAATTTAATTTATTATACTATTGTGAGAAAAGACCTGAAGAAGTGCATTCTTCTGAGTTTATTTCGAGTAGTGTTATTTATAGATTGGTAAGGGGAAGTTGTGTTATGCGCGCACCGCTCCAGATTTTTTTCAATATGGCTTGGAGCTAGCGAAAACATAGCAAATAGGATGGAGGACCTAAGCTTCGAACTGCAGAGGGTGGCAGAAGGGATAGGGGTCTAAGGGTGTGAGGAAGGTCAGTCCCCCTCGAAACACACCCTAATTTATAATTGAATAGATGCTGTTTATTAGGATTGACGCCCTTGTGTACACCAAGTTGGGGAGGAAGGCCGGATTAATAGAGACATCCAAAGAGATCCCATACCAATTCGTTACGGTATTCTTCAGATCTTTTCGAATTGTCGGTGATTTTTTTTTCTACATTTTTTTTTAAACTCTAGGAAAGTAACATGGATGATCCACCTTCTTAAGGTATTAGGGGTGATAACCTTCATATGCATTTTATTAGCGAATTACTCAGTAATATCAAAATCAAATAGTGGATTTCCTCAAGTACATTTAAACATAGGATTTTGTATAAATTAAATATTTAAAACAAATAGAAGACTTTTACAGAAATACTATAATATAGGCAAGAAATACATAACTTCGTATATTTCTTAATCATTGGTATTCTTTGAGCATCTTTGATCTGCTTAATTAATTATTCAGATATTAATTTCTTGATTTGAATACGTAAGTACATTATTAATAAAATCAGGCGAAATTAACGAATGAAAAGCGTCAATTTCAGTCGAGGTATTTTTATACTTATTTTTAACCAATGATATATTTTATTATATCCCTGTCGGGTGTTCTGAAACGTTAAGTTTCTAATGACCAATACAAGCCCATTGTTTTATCTCTTCTAAACCTTACGAGATCGTCTAACTTTGGATCATTTGCGTAACAGTATTTGATCCATAACTCTTCAAAAACACTTACATATAATAAACAAAATAGGAACATAATACATTAACTGGGGTGACTGGTGACCTCAGGAGGTGGGCAATCAGGTAAATAACTCACACGAGACCAGTGAATATATTTGCAATTGGATGACCTCACGGAGGAAGGAGACGTGTCAGAACAAGAAAAGAGAGGATGTGAAATCCTCTACTCAGACTTTAATTCAAATCTCTCTGGTGCAACTAAAATGAATTTGAATGTGATTTGGCGAATAAAAGATGAAAAAATATAAAGTAAAAAATCAAAAACAGTTTGACATTTGAAAAATGATTCTGAGTCGGCTGCTCATAATTTGAGACTTTACGAATTATTTAAACATACATAATTATTACAACGTTAAATTAGAAGTCCTGTAATAAACTGTTAACACTGTAGATATTCAGTTTTGTTGAAAAGACTGATTAGGCATTCCTCGATGTCTGATCTCTATGCGGTATTGCAACATGGCGTTTTAATAATGATTCTTCATCATATATCCTAGTAGAATAATTAAGACATTACATAAGTTACAGCCGAATTATAGGGGACGCTTATATGCAGAATACCCTAACCTCTTCCTAAGTTCTATTTCTAATTCCTTTTTCACAATGCTACATATGTCAGCAATGAAACGTTAAACTTTGGAATATAAATGGAGGATTACACACATGAATCCTAGAGTCTCTAAAATAAGGGAAACAACTAACTTGTCGATACAAAAGACCATACAAATAAATTAAATAATAAAAATAAATGACAAATACAAAAGAAAGGCACAGGCTAATTGTTTTCCGTTATATTAGACTATAGACTTCATGTGTGGAATATTCCATTTGTATTTTAACATCTTTTTTTTTATTCAACTTATTTTTTCTAATGTCACTTCATTTTTTAAATTCTTAATCATTTTTAATACCACAAATTTAGTTGCCTAAAATTATCACTTATTCTTCTTCTCCTTTATCCTCCATGCTATATTGAAATATAAATACTTATCTGTACCTATATTTTTGTTTTATTAATAAAGTAGTAAGTTGATTTACAACAATAAGTAATTATCTTTATGATTTGAAGTAACTAAGTCAGTAATTTACTAGACTGCCGGGCAAAAGTATCGCATCGCTTTTATTTCTATCTCTAAAATCATGCCACAATACAGATAAATTTTATTGGCTTACAGATAAGTTAGGTATGAAGAACTGTTTACCATTGTAAACAAGAGTTAATACCTCAGAGAAGATGAAGATTAATTTACCTGTCAGTTAATCGAGTATCCTTTTAAAAGTGTTTTTTCGCATTTAAAATGAATAGTTTTGGGTATTGATTTTGAATGAAAAAATAAATTTAAAAAAATACACGATTAACTGAAAGAGAAATTATTCACCCAGTGAAAAACATGAAATGTACTGAGAGAATTGATCTGAGCTAAGTAAGGCGATACTTTTGTCCGGCAGTTTACGTTAATTTTCATCTTAATTGGGGATGAGCTGTTCCAGATTAAATTTATTTTTAATTTTGGTTTATTATTTTCAATAATAGACCTTTGGAATCGACCAAAGAAAAAAATGTTGTAACCCCCTCTCCCTCACCCCTCCCCCTCAAAATTTGACCTTTTACGTTTCAAGATACTTAGAATCCAAATATCGAAAAAAAAATCCATCCGCAAATGATTGTATTCAAACGAAAGCTGATGAAATTTCCTACTAAAGGAAAAAAAATCATTTAAATCGGAACAGTATTAGCTGAGATATAGCGTAATGAACATCGTAGACTAATTCTCCGGCTTGTTCTTTTTTTTACTTGGACAGAATAGATATTTTTGAATACTTCTAAGTTTAAATAATAAACCATTGTGTAATAATTTGCAGCGTTTTTTTTTATACCATAATTGAATAATAACTGCCATGTTGGCGACCTCTACGCCATTTCATTTAATTAAATTAATGTTATCCTTGGCGATCCAATACCAATGTTTTTTGTCTTCTTCAGAAGTAGCCTCAGTGACCAAGTTCTGCTTAAGTTCGATGTAAGTCTAAGTAGTCTGAAAACGTTTGTGTCAAGTCCGAAAGGGATCTCTTACTCCAGGTAACGTATGTGTAAGCCTGTGTGTACTGTTTCATCATGAGTCTTATTGTTATTTTATTGATAAGTAAATGTGTGTCTCTTTAGATCTTCGGTAGATTTGTGCTGATTGGTTCCGTCAAAGTTTAATAACCAACTAATACAATAGTCAGAAATTGAATGAGTACAGGAGTACAGCCCTTAATTTAATATTAAACGAATCAGTATTTCGCGTGCATTCACCCCAAATCATTCCTCAATCGATAATGAGCCCCACTATCTAGGAGTGTTAGTAGGTTGAATAGATTCATTCATAAAAACTGCTGGAATGCAGGATTGTATCTTAGCATGAATGTGCAGTGTTGAAAATACCATTGTTTAATTAAATGTTTAATTATTAGAGCTTGTCTTGAAATATCAGTGAAACCTTCTTGAGAGATGTGTTTCGTCTGTGTGGTTGCCATTCTTGTTTTGTGGCAATGCCTATTTGCAAAAGGAATACCAAGCTTGAAATTTTAGTGCTCCTCTAAAACTATTGGTAGAGGAAAAAAAAATTCTATTTTTTTGTTTTATAAATACTTAACTTTTCAATATTGTTCATAAAATATTCAATTAAATTACAAAAGTAAAATGAAGTATCAATTGAATGTTTGTATTAATTTATATTGACTAGTCTATTTTTATTGAGGTTATTTCATATTCATGCTTTAATTGTTGACCACATATATCCATAATTAAAGAGCCTCTGAGCTTATGTTTCTGTCAGCTGATTAAATGCACAATATGAATAAACAATACGACTGTTTATTTCCAGCGATACTCGACTACCATGCATTCCGACAGTTTTTACTTAAATTGATGCATTAAATACATTTTCTGTATAAAACGAACAACAGTTTAAATATATATTGGACTGTAGCATTGTGAATAAATAATCATGAATACCAATTACAAAGAAGCTTTTACTAATGAAATTAAAAAATAACGAAATAAAAAATTTCTTCTTACATATGGTCGGCATATATGCTATTTAAGGAACTATATTGGTAATATATAATATTAACCTATTGAGAATATTATTACGCCTACTAAATAATATGTTAAGTACCCCGAAAAGTCGACAGATTTAACAAAGTAGTAATTTTATTACTATATTAGTTTCATAGCATTACAGATATTTAATTTGGAGTTCTCATTGGCATATTCTATAGAAACATCCATGGAAAAAATGTATACCATTATAACCCATAAAGGGACTTGGGTTCAGTACACGGCAAGGGGGTACTAATTTTATGCCAACGGTTGTGCAAGGATTTGAGAAAAATATTGACCTAGACGGCTCAACCGCCAGGTTTCCCCCGAATTGAGGGGAACTCACTTTATAAAGGCTAAGTGAGCCCCAGAACGGTCTCCCGACCCCGCCCACAGTGGATCAATGGCTGATATAACAGAATAAATTATGATCCACCTCAGCCAGACTCGAACCCGGGTTGGGGAGATAGGAGCACAGCGCCTAACACATTTAGCTACACCACTCCATAAGTAACACGAATGGAATTACTTCAACATTGAAGATGAATAACCGAGGGTTAATATATAACCTTATATACCCTATATCTCGAAATAGTAAATATTAATTGGCCAATTTTAACTGTATGTCGAAGTATGTATTTTTTTTCTAAATGTCTTAAACACGACGAATATAATTCATAAGTTATGCAAAAAAAAATAATTAGGAGTTTTATTTTTAGTATGAACAATACATTTTAAATTTTCTAAACAATACATTAAAAGAACTCTAATGAACTATGCTAAAATATATCAACAATTTCGGATTTAATTATTATTTTTTTAAACATTTTATTCTTATGGAATGTTTGCTTATATTAAAAAAAGAAGAGGTATTTCCGTTCTATTCTTTTATAAAAAATTGCAGAAAAAATGGAATAAATTTAATCTTTTTTTTTTATTTTTTAAATTCCACAAGACCTAAATAACGCACTAGAGATAGGTAAAAAGTACTCTTGAATAACGAGTACCGATTATTTTACTCGAATACTCTCACCAGCCGGGATTAGGAACGACTGGGGCTGGAAGGGGTAGGTCAGTCTTCTCTACCCCTCCCGTTCCTATTCGTGTCTATTCCCGATTAGTGAGATTATTCGAGTAAAATATTCGATACACGTTACTCAGAATACTTTTAGCCAATCTCTATAACGCATTATGTTAGAATATGTTAAAGGAATAAGTTCAAGTATAAGTGCGACGAAACAGGCTCTTAGATTCGTTCATTTTATCTTTAATCTTTTGGCAAAGCAAGCTATGTTCTTTGAGTGCTTGAGAAGCCTAAGCGGCATCTTTGTTGGGTTTCAGAATAATTAAAACAACAAATGTAGCCAAAAGGGTTTATGGATGCTGTGAGATATCAGAGTAGTATACGATGAGAAGTGAAGGTCTCAAGTCGCTGCCCTAAGGTAATCCAGCTTTCATTTTTTATATTTCAGAGAACTCAGTTCCTATTCTTGCACGGAAAAATCTATCTTTTAGATAAGACTGTGAAATTAAGTATTATGCCAGTGGAATAAATGTCTTTGATTTACTGAGTAGACCTTCGAACCAAGCCTGTCAGAGGCTTGACTCACGTCTAACAAAACTTATGTTATATTGAACAATAATGTTTTGATTAGAAAGATTCACTAAGCGGTAAAATTGTTGAATAGTGGAATAAAGCGTAGTGGAACTAGAATAAACCCGTAATGAAAATTTGGAATAATACTAAATAGCTAAAGTAAGTATGTAGTTTAGACGCCGAAGCAGAATTTTTCGAATACTTGAGGTAAAAAGCGAAAAGATTAATTGGATGTTAATGGTCTGTTTGTAGGTTTGTTGAGTTTATTGATCATGATTGCAATAGAATATTTCTATAAAAGTGGAAAATGTGTCGTTCTTAAAATACAATTAAAAATTGGCAAGAGATTTACTGCAATGAGATCATTACGTTATTATCATTTTGGTTGTCTTATTTATTTTACTTAATTTAACTTAGTTTTTAGTTTGTACTTTTTGTTATCTTTTGAGTGTTTGCATCTATTTTTGTATTTTAAAAAAATAAAAAAGTTTACTTCTTTGCCAGCATATTTGATTAGCAGGTGGAAAATTTTATTTTACTCAAAAATATGTAACACTCATATAAATAAATAAAATTTTCCAAGGGTAAATGGTATCCCATGTTGTATAACACATCGATCAAAGGTTTTTACGAGGTGGAACTGACCCTGAGAAACATTTGAACTGATAGGTCAGGGATAGTCATGACTCACGCAGATGTGATTATAGGGTTTCTTCTTCTTAAAAAAAAAAAAAAAAAAAAAAGCCGGTACCACTACAACCCATGAAGGGTCTTGGGTTCAGTGCTTGGTAAGGGTCGTACTGTTTCTAAGCCAACGGTTGTGCAAGAAGGTGATTTGGCCGAGATCACGCTCAACCGCCAGGTTAGCCCAATTAAGGGTACCCACTTTATAGAGGCTAGATGAGCCCCAGGAGGATCTCCCGATCCCACAGGATCGATCCACGGCTGATAACAGCATGAATAATTATCTGCCACAGCCGACCTCGAACCCGGGACCGGGAGCATAGGAACACCGTGCCTTACCACTGAGCCACTCCGATCCTCTTTGTTCACAATAAACTGATTCAAAATCATCGTTTCGTTTAATTTCTCATACGTATTTAAATTTAGAATGCAGTTCATTATTGTCTCTTGTAGTGTTAAATCCCAAGCTTCTTCTAACTTTTTTTATTTTATTTTATTAAAGGTGTTTTTTGTTTTTGCATGATACATAAAGTGAAAAACGAAGATATGTTTGGTAAAATGAAGAAGGAAGTTTTAGTTCGCTATTTTAATAACTATAATTAATATCACGATTTTTTTTTAATTTACTGAACTTACCGATAAACACCGATCTACTGTACTGGTTAGGAGTCCTTGACTAATGTCAATCAAGCCTAAATCATTCACTTGAAATAATGTATTTTTTTTCTTTAAGTTTTGACTAATGTTCAATGGAGTTTGTGTGGAGTTCATATTTAACGTGCGAGCTTTTAAATAGTTTTAAAATTTCGTCTTATTGGTTTTTAAAAATTAAGGTAAACATTTTTCTCCCACAATTTAGCGTTACATCAAAATTGTTCTACAAAACAGTTATTTTAATTGAAGAAACGTAAAATATAAATTAAGGGAAAATCAGTGTTTTAGTTTGTTTTCCGTTGATTGTGTGTTGACTAAATATTTTAATGGACATTGCATACATTTATATTCAATATAACTGTTTATTACTCTCTCTTGTACATTTATATATCATAATATAATATATAAATAGATGATATATATTTTTTAGGTAAGAAAAGTGTGTAGGTCAGTAGCGAAGAGGGTCAAAGTGGGGCGGTGTGACATGCGTGCTGGGGCAGGGACCGACACTCAGTCGAGAGGCGAACCCGTCAGGAGTTGGAGTCCCGCCTGTGCAGTACAGTCTCGGCTATCTAATCCACGAAACCATCTGACATGTAAACAGTGTTATATCTCTACATAAATATATATATCCATACAGTTTACTCACATCGTTCGAGTGTGTTAGTGTGCGTTGGTGTTATCTGTTTATACTTGTGATGGTTCTTGGCCAGTTCTAGGCCTCGTCGAAAAGAACTTGAGGAACATATTCTTCCAGGAGACGGGTTTCGCCCAGATGCCCTGCAGAATCTTCACCATGTCTTCGACCAAGAATGTAGTGTCACTCTTCTTCTGTATCGTATTCACGCTGCATCTGTCACTAGGTGAGTAATTAAGTCCTCTATATCGTGCAAGACGTCACTACAATTTACTATGAAGTCTTATTTATTTTGACTTTTTAGTTGAATATATATATATATATATATATATATATATATATATATATATATATATATATCGGAGCGACGTTAAATTCAATTTTCAACAGCACCTTATTTACTTTTCTGATAATTTCATTGCCTAGAAATTCTCCTTTTTCTGCAGATCTGAATTTTAAGGACACCTAAATATATGACTTATATGATTTATACATAAATATTGATAAGATTAGATTATTATAGAAATAATTTACAACTCAAATAGAATGTAAATTTTATGTTCCTTTTACCGGTAAACAATTTTTTAAAATTTAATAATAATCTAAATTTTTGAGAAAAAAAGTTATAGATCTCTTAGTTTAAATAGTTCACTTATTTTCAATCAGATGAATTGTTTTTAAATCAACAGAGGAAAAAGACAAAAAAAAATAATAATAAAATAAACAAAATTAAGTTATGAACTACGGTCATGAAATATACGTTAGTATTAGATTAATTATAATTAAATGTTATTAAATAATGATTATGCTAGCCCATCTGCTAGTTGTACAATTTTGTAATTGATAGGCGCGGTTTTCAAAAATAACGGAAAAGTAAATTGTTGAAAGTATAAAAAAAAAAAATGTAATGATAAAAGCTTACCTTAATAATATCTCTCCATTAATTGCCTAATATTAATTTAATTAAGATGAGAAACAAGTAGCATTCATGACAGATATCTGAAAATATTCACCTTACCTCTTTTGATGCAAAGAAATTGAGTGGACATAAAAAAATAATTCAATCGAATAACAAAATGGTTTAACGCTTTTTAATATAAATGTTAAAATCGAGTAGTAAAGCATAAAATAAATCTTCAGAGTTTAAAAGACAAAAAGTTTTATTTTTTAATGGCCAAGCAGCACGTTAGAGTTCTGAACATTCTTTTTAGCAAGTCGTTACTAAAATAATTAACTTACTATATTACTAATAACTGAAAAATAATACCATCGCGGGATAAGTGGGATTTCAGAATTCTGTACTATTTTATTCAATTCAGTTTTCGATATTTAACATTGCAAAAAATCACAAATAAATATTTTTTAGTGATTCTTTTGACCTTTTCTTTGAGCAACAGAAGTTTCATCATGTGACTTTTTAAAGCACTGACTTATACTTGACATATGTCATTGCAGTTTACGGTTAATGAATGATCAAAAGAAATGTACAACTTAAATAATTATTGAACAAGTAAAATAAATTTAAAAAAAAATTAATGATGAAAAATAAATAAAGCAATAAAAAAAAAATAATGAAGAAAAAATAAATTTAAAAAATTGGTGATTTTGACATGAACAGTTTTTAATGACCACTAAAGAAATGATGATGATTTATTAAAATTATAATTATTCATCTGCTGTTTTTCTTGATAAAATTTAACTAGATATTTTGAATCGCGAATGATGTTCTGCTCAACGGCTTCAGATAGCTTATATTTGTTTAATTCAAAGATGAAAATTAGTGTTAATTCAGAAAATGGACTTCTCTAATTGATTACTTTATTAGACGAACTAATAAATTGCTAAACTTTTTTACTTATTCTTCCCCATCTTCAGAACTGAAAATTGTTATATATAAAAGGATACTACTCATTTCAACTATCGTTATAATACCAATCACACATTATTATTACACACATTATTGTCACATTATTATTAAATGTTTTAGCGAATTTAATATTTAATAATAAAGAAATTATATAACACATGAGAAATATCCTTCTATATATAATAATTTTCAGGAGTTTTAAATTAATTTATTATAATGTTCATAATGGATCTATGTAATTATATGGATATAAATATTTGATTACATTATTGTAAAATATTCATGTGATATAATTTTTTTAATTTTTGTTCTGTAGACGAGGGAGTAATATCCCGAAACGGCAACAAATTTAACAATGCATTAGTTTCGACTGATACAGTTATTTAATATGGAATTCTGATTGCCATAATTTCCATTTACACAAATTGACTTCCTGTAAAACTGAAGAAGAGTTACTATTAATGTAATATTTGATCCCTAAAATATAATTTATCAAAAATTAATTTGAGCTTGTACTTGTTCAATAAAATCTTTAAATTTTTCATAACCAAAATGAATATTATGATTGTATAGCTAGAGAAAAATTGGTTTATCTTGCAATTTTTCTTTTCAAACTTTTTCCATTAATTTAATCCGGAAAGCAAAGAAGATATTTGAATAACAAATAAATGTTTCGGAGTAGCTTATTTACTTATATGGGCTAAATAATGGATTTAATTAATTCTGTTTTTTAATAAATATTTTCCTTGTACGTATGACATAAGAAAATATAATAGTACGGTAAATTTAGTTCTATTGCGCTAGTCTGGTAATATTTTTTACCACATTTTTTCTTGCTTTATTGTTATTTCTATTTTAGAAATTATTTTATTTTTTTCACCATTTCCTATTTGTATTTACTCCAATGACACCGGGTTCCTCTTACAGTTTGTTTTTAAATACACACTGATAAGATATTGGACGATAATAATGTTTCAGACGATAGCAAAGGAGAGAGATATCTTTCTTCGAAGAATGCAGTTGCACAATACTGATAGAATACTTTTAATTAATGGCATAATAAAATTGATAGTAATTTCGCAACTAATGTCAGTCCAATCTCACTTAACCCTTTATTCATCAGAGATTATTTTGAAAACATACAGCATGGTCATTAAAAGTTATTATTTTACCTAATTGCTTTAAATTATTTTTTTAATTTTTCATAGCATCAAACTAACAAAAAAAATCTTATATTTACATTTTATATTCTTGAAATTATTAATCATAATTTTCATTATTAAATACAAATTACTATTAGCCACAATAATTGAAACATTATCCTGAGTCTAATCTTTATATTGAAATTTTTTTTTTAAATATATTTTTATAAAATTGAATATGATAATAACTAAAATTTGATTCTATCATTTACGACCTACCCTATTTTATGGAAGTAAGATCTGCCTAGTAACGGGTTTATCATACAATATACAGAGGATCCTCTTTATAACGCGGCTCGCTATACCACGGATTCGGGTTGAAACCAACGATTACGAAGACAAAGCAAAAGAGACTAAAGCAACTTAAAATAACTGATACTTTTGAGAAAAAGGATTACTCGAATTAGCTAAGTATATACCGATAAACAAAATATTTTTTCACTGTTTTTTAACACATTATTATTAATGTAAAATATCTCTTTTTTTTAATAAAGCATCTTATATTACATATAGGTAAGTGTAGTTCTTCTAAAGGTTAATATTTTTCTATCCCCGTATTCTATCACGCGGGTGATTTAGTTTCCTTTGATCTGTTTTATAGCGAGGGTTCACAGTACTTTTAAAAGGGAATCGCTAAAATTTTTGTATTAATATTATTTTTAAATATATTAAAACAAGTATAATACATTATAATTTTAATAATGTCAGAATAATAAAAAAATATTTTTTCAAATTAAGATTAAACTAGATTTATTCGTTGTAGAAGGAAAATAAATAAATAGTCGAAATTCCAAATTAATGTGAATGGAGGTTAATTAACTAATTAATTAATTATTTATCTGTTTATTTCCTCTATAGTTTAATTTAAATTTTTCATATATACATATACACATATATATATATATATATATATATATATATATATATATATATATATATATATATATATATATATATATATACAAACACACATATAAACATTTGTTTAATATTCATATTTTTAAAAGTAAGTTCGATTTTTCATAATTAGTCATATAGGATTCTACAGTCGTTATTTTATTATCTTATTAAAAAAATCTTATAATAATATAATTTTAAAAAAATCATGCTCACAAATTTATTTCCCAGCCATACTAGATGCAGATTAAACCATACAGCTTCAGTAATTTAGTTGAAACAAAAAAAAAATCTGTTTCATTGCACTAATTTGAGGATAAAAGCAATATTTAAAATTAAGAGATGAAATATATGAGCATTAAGATAAAACATTATAATTCTAAGAATCGGTTTTGATTTTTTTTCCAAAATATGACAAGGTATAAAAACCGTAAAGAACCAATGAACTGGATTTTTGAGTATTACTCTTTAAATTTTATCTATTTTTGCTTTTAAAAAACAAAACAACTATTCGATTCTAAAAATTTATATTTCTTCAGCAAATTATGACTTTATCAGAAAAGTGATAAGAATTTTATGGCGGAAGGTTGGTAGGGGCTGAAAATGTTATAGATCTGATAGTTTTAAGTTACAACTTAATATTTTTTTTTGTTGTCATTAAATTTTTAAAAACCAAAACGGATGATTATTTCTGGTAATTATTACATATTTTGTATAAACCAGGAAGTGAGAAAGAGTTGCACAATGATGTATATAAGCAATTAAAAGTTTTAATTATACTGTTTCAATTTATTATTTTTAAAAATTATTATATTCCGTTTGAGATTGTTTATATTTCATATTAAAATAGTATTTTTTTTAATTCGTTCAGAAATGTAACAAACCTAGATAGTTCCGGATTTTAATGAGGCTCTTATATCATTCTCTTGATAGCGATTTAATTAAAGTTTTAAGATCTTTATTTCATTTCATAATAATAAATAAGATAACATCATTTTTTTATTTTATGTTTTTTTGAAACAATGATTAGAAATCAAACAATCCGATTTGGCCATTAAATGAATAATTTTTAGTTGGAAAAGGTTAAATTAAATAGCTTGTTAGTTGCAGAATTAATTGGCATAAAAATTCAGTTAGTTAAGTTATTAACTGTTGGTTCGCAGCTAATTTTTAAAATTAAATTAACTGTTATTTGAAATGAACAACTAATTTTAAAGATATAGGAAATTGCAGTCACGGCCAATTAAACTAATTAACTTTAGCTTTAGCTGCCGAAAATAACTAACAACTAATTATTATCTTAAATATGTATTTTGCCTTCATTTGAGTTATGAGTAAATATTTATTTGTCAGAGCTATCTTTGATCCCCAGCTTTTTGTTTACCTCTCATCATGGTATTCATTCAATATTTAGACGTACTTTTGATTGTGTTGTAAATTGTGTCTACATTTTAATTTTTCCTTGTTTTAGCTTTGTATTTTGCAGGACGAGCTGATGATGATGATGATGACTCCTGCAGTTCTTTTGATCCTATATCTTCAAAAAACAGGATATCTTTCATTTGGTTATGCAATTTTTCGCGGAGAATAACGTGATGTGTTTGAAACGGTACAATTGTGTCTACTGAGGTCCAATATCGACTATCGACGGTATCATCTAAGATACGATATTTTTTAAAAATCTGTAGGTGCTTTTTTGCGCAGTTCTTTCATTAGATTTGTATGCGAAAATTTCGTACGATCTGTGTACCATTCTTTACACCAAAGTATATATATATGATATCTACATAAAGATACATATTTTCTTATTAAGAGGCTGCTTTCCTCCGTACAACTGAGGTATCAGAAATAATTAAAGGGGTGCGGTTAGAAATATTGACTAAGCACAACAAATAGACCACTTAAAACAAAATACTACAAGCCCTCCTAGAGCAACTCCGGATACCGACTACAACCTCTCTCAATAAAACTTTTAAAAAAACTGATGTTGGACATCCATGTTGCTCAACTTTTCGTTCTGTCCATAGAGGACGACCAACCATGTTGGCTTTCACTGCTACTGCTCACCGTAGTGGCCAGCTCCTCTCGCACTAAACATCCTAGTGTTGTTATAACTGTTGTTACTTCAATCCAACAAAATTGATTGGCTATAGTTCTGTTTAAATTTTGAACTAATTTCCATTTAATTTTGTACCATATGATGAAAAAAATAAATAAAGGTAACCGTCGCAAAGTGAGCTTTATCATCAAAACTCAGCTTTAGCATGATAGCCTAGAACCGTCGTACTGCCGACAGTTAGACTCTAGGAGCTGCCAGGACTTTACACTGCTTTTCCCACTTGTACTTATACTTTTGTAGTTTATTATAAAATAAGATTCTGGACTGCCGAGTAGTGGCAACGAAATATGCCCCGTTCTAAGCAGTAGTCAACTAACTTCTAGTCACTACGGCGGGCAGTACTAGCAAAAGATTCAAATTCATAATATTTTCCGCAGATAACCTCCGACATTAATTTCATTTTTTTGGAGAAAGTAATTTTCGTGTCTGGAACATAATCTTTTATAATAATGCACACCTTGAAGGGACTTCTTATTTGTCTTCCGCCCTAAGAGCCTTTCAGCGTGGGGTGCATTAAATCAGGTTTGCCAATCCTTCCGATCAACGGCGAGCGTTGTCATACCATTTGTCTCAGCTATGGCTCTTCCCAGTCGTTCTTGGATGTCCTTTATGCCTCTTGCCGAATGGAGGATATTCCATCGTCTCGAGAGGGTCTCTGTGTCAATTCTACAGAGGTTTCCAAACCATTTCAACAGCTTCCTTTCTATCGTTTCATGATAGAGCACATCTTGAGTTCCCCTCTGATCCGTTCATTTCTTATGCGTTACCTTTTTGTTTTCTCTGCCGTCCGTCGTAGGCACTTCATTTCCTTAGTGGTGATTCGACTTCGGAGTCGGTCAGTTAATACCCAACTCTCTGCAACCAATAGGAGAACAGTAACATATACCGTCTTCAAAAATTAACAATTTTACATCCAGTCCTACCTCTCACTTTCCTTCCGCCGTAGTACACATTTGGTAGTAAACAGAATTTGGCTTTCCAATCGTGTGTAAAATTTTGCTGTCCACTTTCTCCGAACTTTGCATTACAGATCATAGGTAGGAGTAGTCCGAAACAACTTCCATCTCTTCGCCGTTGCAGGAAATATGGATTTCCTCTTGGGTCCTGCCCATCTATAGGATTTTATATTAGTTTTATAAAATTATATTTATATTAGGATACCTTTCCTTGCAAGCTCTTCATGCTATTATTTCACCGCTTGTAGTAATTTTTGCTGGGAGTCCGAAATTAAAACTATGACATGCGCATAAAGAAGTGTCTGTATGACAACAGAGCTTAGGTTGCTTTGTTCAAGATGCGTTCTCTGTGTTTTTCGGATACATATTGTGACAGCTTCACCCATATATGGGTAATGGAGTAATGAACTCCATCTTCCTACCTTGAAGGGACTGAAGTCAGGAAATTACTTGCTTTCTTCTGCAAATACATTTCGAGATATTTTCTAGTTCAAACCTTGCCATTGTGCTTCCTGAAGCTAATGCCAAGGTATGGAAGGTTAGGCCCCATGGATTCAGCCATTTATTTTATTTCGTAATTTTCTCTCGACTTGTTTCAATCTCTCTCGCAAGCTGCTACTTAATGTCACTTCAGACTATTTATTAAGATTATTTTAATTTTGAAACGTTTTTAATTAATTTTACAATTAATTACACTGAAACATAAATGCATACGGCTAAATAAAATTGTTCTCTATAATCATTTGAACATTCATCGAGTATTCGCATAAATAAATCTCTTAACTTAATAGGATTATTTTAAGAGATATATGCACGTGAATACTCGATGAATATTCGTTTGTGTTCCAGTGTTATTCATTGCAAAAATTCATGTTAAATGTTTCCAAATTTCCATTTGTTAGGATTAATTTAATGGTTCACTGCATTAAAACTGCAATAATGACTAAATAAAAGCCAGTAGGTTTGCACATAGAAAGCTCACTAAATGACAAATACAATGATTTTTAGCATTTTATTTTCATTTTAACAATTAACGAAAAGGACAACAAAAAAAAACAGCACTATCTTGCAGCTATTTTCAGATCTCAAATGTTTTCGACTATAATAAAATTGCGTTGTAAGAATTTATGGCCCTCAAAATGTTCTTTAAAGATTTTTATGGATAAATGAGACATAGTAGTCTTTCAATACTCGGATATAAACAATAAGGATTTTACGAGTCCTTGTTTTATTTTAGGAGGTTGCAAATGGAGATGATTCGTAAGGATGTTTGATAGTCGAAAGTAATATCAATGCATTCAAGTTTGTTGCAAAGGTGTCAAAGACACGGCTATTGGTAACCCGTTTTTTTATCACTATTCTAATTTGAGGACAGTATGTTTTATTATTTTTTCTTTCGACAATTTTTTATTTAAAATTCACATTTCTGTTATACATTCATTAAAGACAAACAATTTTTTTTTGTATCAAACAGTCATTATTATTAGAGCAGTGAAAATGTTGACTAACGTCTAAAAAATTATGCCAGATTTTTCAACATTTACAAAATAAAAAAAAAAAAAAACGAAAACGCTAAGAAGTGTCATTTGCCAACTCTTTTATATTAAACTGTACCTTTTAAAAACAGAAAAGAACATAACTGAAAAAATTACTAAAAATTGTGTGGATTGCGAATGTTTTATAAGCTCTGTCTCAGTTGACGACAGTGGTATATAAAGGGATTAAAAATGAAACATTAAATTTTTTTTTTTTAAATAATTCAGTTGAAATTTTTGAACGAAATTATAAATTCTTATATTCAAAACAAATAAATATTCAAGTACAACTTATAAAGTCTCATAAATATCCAAACCCTTTATTTGTTCTTTGGATAGACAACAGTATCCCCACGGATACTACTAATTTAGTAACAATAATCTAATGTAAATGACACTGTCCAGCCATTATGCAGAACTAGACGTTTTTCTAAATTGAAAAATGTGTGAATTAAACAGCCCAATTACAATTCATATAAGAGTGGAGATGGTCAGCAAGATTGTTTGACAAAATATAAAATTAAAATTCGCTAATTAAATAATGTTATTTATTAAAAGTTGTAGTAGAATATTGGTTTGTTCAGAGAATGTCAGTCTAAATACTTTTTTCTTAATCACAGATTTCAAATAAACCACTTTAAAAGTTTTTTGCAAGTTTCAGTTTCGATCTCTTTATTTACCACTGTCCTCGTCTGAAGACGGCCCACTGCGGTGGAGGGGGGTTATTTTTAGGTTATAAATTTTGAAAGTATTATTCATCATTCAGAGACCTAACAAAACAAATTAAAATTTACTTTTACTAAGAATAAAATAAGTCGGTAAAGAACGGGTTAATTACCATTCAAAATTAAATTTAAATAATGTATTTAAGTATTATATTTCAGAAAGATCGACTAATTTAAATAATCTAATTTAAAAAAGGTTTTTTTTCCATGATGTTGGAGTGCGGAAAAAAATAACATATTAATTGCTTTACTGTATGGATAATACTCCCATGGCTAATATTTCTTGACTTTCATGGTTTTTTTCCGCACTGTGACGCCTTGAAAGAATGCAGGTTTTTATTACAATCCATTTTTAAAAAAAAAAATGTAACATACCTAGTTTTTTCTCCTTACCCTTACCCTGGTTTTCCTCAAATTACTTTCTATCAAAACTATTTGTCAAATGTTTGATACAACAAAAATTCTATATTTTCTTTTTATTAAATTTGAAAATTTCTAGGTTCACTACTGGATATATACTAATAGAGTTTTGTTAAATAAGGAAGATAATTACGTTCTCAGGGTTTTTAGAATTCTACATTATTCGGAATCTTATTAGTCAGTGTAATTATTTAAATGGATTTTCTTAAAAAATATTTTAATTAAACTGATGAGAAATGTCTTGATTTTTTTTTTACTTTTAATTAAAATTAAATTAATTACCAGGATAAAATTGGAAGATTCCAAACATAGACAGCATTGAGTCTCTTAAATTCCGGTAAATGATCAACCTCGAAAGACCGGTGTTTTAGAGACTCAAGCTTTGTGGAATCTTTCTTTATATTCTAACGATTAATTCACGTCTAATTTTGAGCTCCTTTATGTTAATATCATCTAGTTACTGTTAATAACAATTTAAGAAGTTACCTAAATAATATTATCTTTTTGAATTTCTGTTGGTTTTTTTTCATAGTTAGCTATATAAAAATTAAATTGAACTTCTTAAATTAAAATTTTTAAATTAACAACAATAAATTCAGATTTGAATATCCGAATCGGAGATATCATGAAATCCGAAAATTCTGATAGGTTGTTTAAAAATTCAATTCGATTATTTGAACTAATTTAAGCGTTAAAATTATTTTAAAAAAATTATTTATCCCTTCTAACTTTTCTTCTAGACTTCATTTTTACGTATTTCTCATCCTTTCACTTTATAACAGATTAGAACACTTTATAATATTTTAGAACTATATAATTTTATTGATATCTGGCTGTATTAAAATTTTGTATCCAATTACCGATCACACAACTGAAAATTAATCATTTGAACAATTATAAACATCAAGTAAAGATTTGCATTCTGTAAGATAAAGACACATTTTTATTGATACTGTTCGCAAATTTGACTTTTCACATTATCTTTACGATTTAAAATATAAAATTTCACTAATCGAAAAATGTTTCAACAAAATAAAGTAATCATACCACATCTGAAGCCTTAGGATACGCATGAAATAGACGTAGACTGGAAGAGACTCAGAGAAAACAAGATTATGTAAAACTTATTTACATTTTGTTTGTACAACATCGATGAGTAAATCAATCATTGAACGAGTGAGACAGGAACAGAATTTGAAATTGGAGCGAGCCGGATCGGCTGAATTTAAATACGCTTCCGCTCGAATCCCCAGGGATGCGACTGATAGTGTTAGGGGATGTGCCAACAAATTTGGGGATGGGGAGATCCCATTTGGGCTGATGAGTCTAATAGGGCTTTAGTCATGTTTTATTTATGATTGGCGAAATTGTTTCTTCTCCCATCAACATTATTAACCCATAGGACCTTGTAGTGCAGGAGCAAGCAATTTTGTTCCTACCTACTGCAAAAACTGCCCATGAATCAGACCCCACCAATTAGATATTTAGACAAGCATATTGGTAAACATATTTTTTTGTATCATTATAGTACAACATTAATGAATAACACCAAAATAAACTATAATCATGCAAAGATAATTCAAGTTATGTCTAAAAAGTTACGTGAAAGAATCTTTTTTGCAGATTAAAACCTTTGTCGATTAAAGAGTGGTTACACTGATTGCGAACGTAGTAGTGGTTCGATTTACAATTTTTCTCATTGGAATATGGATCGATTGTATCGACTGGTTCCTCTATATATCTATCAGATACTCCTGCGATAAAGTTTCTGATGTTGGAAAATTCGAAAGGACAGAATTTATACATATTTGCAAACAAGAAGTGAGAATGGGAAATTTGAGAGATCGTATGAAGAAGTTAGAGAAATTCTTAATTCTCTGTTATGGCATTATTAGCTTTTTTGATCCCAGAGCGATTTCCTTTCCTCAATCAAATCAAAAAGTTGTTCTCAACCCATTGATATCAATAAACATTCAAAACTGATAGTACAAAGTTCGGACGATTACTGATGAAGAGCAAAATAATTTGGTCCAATTGAAACAATCTCACGAGTTTGTAAGAATGCATAAGAACTCGAGGACTAAAAAAAAATAGATGGTGCGAACAATGTATTTACCTACTTCTATTAGCAGCAAACAACGCATTTGTTTATGTCTGATAAGTTCGTGCGAACTCATACAAAGTCGTACGAAGTGTTGTTGTATGAATCGACGCGCAGCATGGGTCATCCCTTCCAGTCTTGGGTCACGGTTCCATCCCTTGACTTGATAAATCCAAGATAATGGATTTCTTTTACAACAATTATTGGTTATGCATTTAATAGTGCGGGAGAGATATTTCAATTAATTTTAGTTGACATCCGCATGATGGTATAGAAGGACCAATCCCTAATTAGATGATTTTATTTCTTATCATCATTATCGAATAGGAATTATCTTTTGTCTCGTCTCAGACCATTTTCCTTTATATATATATATATATATATATATATATATATATATATATATATATATATATATATATATATATATATAAATCGTTTTCTATTAAACAACCAACAGTCGTAAATATCTGATATTTCATGCATGACCGTCCTTATTACACACCTCTGAAGTTATATTAAGTTATATAACACCTCTAAAGTTACATTTTTGAAACGCATTTGTGTTTCCGTTACCACGTTCTGTCAATAGCTATATATTTACTTGCGGGGTATATTAAAAACATCGATTTCTTGTGGTTTTTGCAACTTTTCACTCTGAGAATGAATCACTGTAAAAATAACAAAAAAAAAAATCGATCAATGAAAGTGATGTCTGAGTAGGATTGATGGGATGGGTATTCCCGTAATAGTGTTGGGTGCTGTTGTCGATCCCCTAATAGAGTTCTTAAGGGAAGGGTCCGAAAAGAGAGAAGGGGGATCGATTCTCATAGAACAAGAAGAATCTGTCCTTAATTATCTAGGTGCTGCCTTTGCTATCAATAATGAGGTGCTTTAAACCCCATGAATATACCCCTAACTATTATGGCCATTAAAAAGTTTCTTCTTATGCAGCTTATACGATGCTTTCGTTATTCTTAACATAAAAAGAGCTGCGGCTTATATTATCACTGCTATTATCTGCCACAAAAAAAAAAAATTTATAAAAACCCAATGCTATTATGACCTCTTAACCTATAGTTCCTATATCTTTACATCGTACCTACCTATTGAATTATTTTACCTATATCACTTCCGAACGTGCCTTTGACAGCTGTCAAAAAATAATTTTTTTACGAAAAATTGGTGGTTATTTCGAATTACAATCTTATGAGAAATACTGTAAAGAATATATTTATAATCAGTAGCAGGTTTGAGGGGAATGAAACACACCTTTTGTTATCAATTTTTAACTACTTGCTAAGCCCCTTAGTTTAAAGTTATTTTTAATTAAATAAAAAGGCATAGAAAAAGTTAACATATTAATAACCATTGAGATTCTTCGTGGATCTTTAAAATTCAAAGGCTTATAATAATTAATCTACAGCAAAAATATTTACTGTAATATGTTCTGAAATATGTATAGATGGGCCTAAGCATGTTTTGTAAATCTATTTAAGTAAAATAAAGTATTATAGAAATAATTATTTCGAACCAGATGGCACCATCTATACCAACAAATAAAGTTTTTCGTTTCTTTTTTTACCAAATAAATCAGTTGGACTGGCAGTAAATAAGATACATGCACATTTGATGAAATTCAGTTGAAAGGTTAAACATATGGAGGGAAATGAAATATAGATTACTATTAAGAAGAAACGTATATGACTATTATAAAAAATTACATGAAGTATGAAATAATAAATAAAAATAAAAATTGTAGTATTTAGTAAAATTAAAAAAAAAAGATAATGATGTATAATTGATTCAATGACAAATACTTCTGTATAATAATTACAGCATACTATAGAGTATCCTTTGTATACTTTCTAGAGTATCCTATTATTGCATACCTGAATGGTATACAATAATATTGGAATATTATTATATAAAGTAATAAATAAAAATATAAATTGTAGTATATAATAATAAGAAAAAAAAAGATAATGATGTAAAAAAAAAAAAAAAATATACTATCATAAGCCAGTTATTGCTGAAGAAAATTTTAATGGGGAGCGCCTCCAACAGACAGAATTCCAAAAATTGCTTTATTTAATATATATATTAAATAAAGCAATTTTTGGAATTCTGTCTGTCATATATATATTCTTACATAAATAATGTTCAGATAATTTTGGACCGGCGAAAGAGGACCCTCTGGAGATGATGTAATGCATTGCTAAGAACTGTAGATTTTTCAGCTATAGTCAAGTTTTTTACGTTTGCACAAATTTCCGAACGTTAAGAAGTATCATAAATCATGTTTTTTTTTATATATTTATATTTTTTATTATTATTTTTTTGACATCACTAAACTCGACCCGAATGGACGTTTTTTACGGATTTATTCAATGGATTTTAGCACTTAATCACATATTTACGACTCTGATAAGTGTTTATATTTATATTGGTAACTGAATCAACAAAATCACGAATAATTCCAACTAGAACAAAAATCAAGTACTGACCGAGGATTTCTTTTTCACCTATTGAAGGTATAAACTATCTCAAGAAACTATCCCTCACCTTTTTCTAATTTTCACTGCAAGCCGTACTAGAACCTTTCAAACGATCACTGTTTACACCATACATAGATAAATTTATTCTCCATTAGACTTTTTGAGACTGGAAAATAAAAGCCATTATTATGTGATATATAATTTTTATATTTTTAGTTTTTTGATATATGTATATAGATTTTCATAGTTAGCTATTTATTCCCTTGATATAGTTTAGAAAGTTTCACAAAATTTTCGGCTTAACTTGACAATATTTAAAACTAATACAACGAAACTCTTTAATTTATTAAAGAAAGAATTCCGAACCTCCTCGAAAGTTGGAGGAAATGAAGACGAAAGTAAGTTCTGAAGCAAGTTTGAAACGTTCCGTACTTACTTTCCTAATTAAGTCCTTGATAGACTTAAAATTACTCGTCTACTTTTAAAAGTAACTGGGAAATATGAATCTTAAGTAGGGCCTGAATTGTTCGGCAAGTATTTACTCCTACTTTAGATATTTTTAATGAAATGCGTTCTGCTTTAATCTCGGTTACTTATCCCGTTAGCGAATATCATTTCGGGATTCTTAAATTAATTTATGTATTACTAGACTTTAATAATGAACTCACTGTTATAGAATTAGCATTTTATAGTTCAATATTTTTTTCACTTTTCACACACACACACACACACCAGGGAGTGTGGTGAGGTAAGAAAAACAATGACGTATGAGGCCAGCAATTCAGTAGTACAGCAGACTCAATATATATATACATTCATACGTATATATTTTTATAAAACGCCCATAATTTTTAAAATCAAAATGTTGTTTATCATAACCAATAGGCTAACTCATAGTCAGTAAAATAAACTCAAATTTGACTAAAATGAAACGGTGAAACATCAAACTTTGTTAAAATATTAAGACTCTCTTATAAATAATAAGAAAACATTAACAAATATGAAAACTTACCGAAATACTCGTACGTTCGGATGCAAACTTTTACTAATCAAAGAAAACACTGCTTAAGTTTTTACCTGAAACAAAAGAATTATTAATTATTTTTAGAATTAATATTAATCATTACTTTATAACAACATTAATGGATTATTCCGTGAGAACAAATTTTAATTATGACATCCATAAAATTTTAGTTCCCCTATAAATTACCAATCATCTGAAAGGAATATGTTTTTCTTAAAATGTTTATTAAATAAAATACAAACATATATTTTTTATAAAATAAATAATAATATAATTTGCAGAAAATCTTTCTTGAGAAATTTTTAAGTCTGCCCAGTATAGGCAAAGCCATTTCAATTATCAGTTTCAGCTTTACTGCTAATTAAATACAATATAAAATTAATAGCTACAATAAAAGTTACGTGGGTATAGTTGCTTAATATTAAAAAAATTGCTGTTATTCATGTTGAGGACTTTGATTTTATGATTATAACAGGATAAGATTTCTCCATAGAAAGGTTCCCTTGAAAAAGTATTAAATTAAAAAGTGGAGAGAACTTACTGTGGCTTCAATTTTTTGACCTTTTGACTTTGACCATTTATTTATATTAAATCTTTTCATAAAAAATTGTGAATTTGATTTCTATATAAAATATCATAATTATATGCAGTTTACAGACAAATTCAACTAATAAATTTTAAAGTGCCTGTGTATCATTTTACAAACGTTTGTTCTGCTTAACTATTGTTTCCATACTTTCTTACAATGCCTTTCTTGCTCGAATATGATTTCTGTTCGACTAGTGTATAAATGGTCTACTTTCACCAAATTCTCTTTGAAAATTAATGTAATGTAATGCTTAATTTGACACATAAATTGAGCAATGAAATGGATTGGAATGATGTGGATTGGCATGGAGTGGATTGAAATGAAGTTAATTGGAATGAAGTTGATTGGAATAAAGTGGAACTGACTAATTAGACATTAAAAAAAAATTGTTTCTTTATTTTTCTTTTAATTCACAATTTCTTTTTCATGACAAACCGTCACTTTGTGGATTAATTGTAGCTTTCTTCTTGTTTCTTTCCTAAAAGTCTTTCAATTTTTTTTATAGATTTTACTGCGGCAATGTCGATTTGGTGTTCGTAATTTTCAACATTTTGTAAGTTTCCGTTCAAAGAGGTCAATTTATATCTCTGTAACGAAAATTTGGCTGTCCGCGTCAGTTAGAGGACTTTGCAAGGAAGACTTTTGGAAGTATAAGCATAAATCTCTATATGTGCTTGTCTCCTTGGCCGTTATGGGGTGTTGCAAGATTGATGTATAGTTAAACATTTAAAAGCTAATTTCAGTTTAATATTTTAGTTTTTTTTCAAATGTTCCTTTATTTATGTGTTTAATTTAGCCTAAGCCGTTAACTGGAAGTATGGCCTTTGGGTTTAGGACTGTCAAAGAGGTAGAAATTCATAAATAATGTTTTAGACTACACATCAATTTTAAGTCTTAACTACTCTTAACAATAAAAGAAACTTTTTATTTTTTTTGTGATATATGCTGATATAAGTTCAAAATAGGTTTTATTTTTTAATTATATTCACGGACACATAACAATTGACTAATGCCTAACTAGATCTTTCCTGAATCGAAGGACCACTTCAAGAGCGGGACTCTTCCGTTAATTATCTCTATATTGCTGGGTAATACACCTTTGTTAAGGTGATACAAAGGTAATACACCTCTTGATTAATATACCAAGATTATCTTTTTTACTCATACTTATCTCAGACAGGTACGAATAAAAGCATGAAGTTAAGAAAAAAATCAAAATTTTTTAATTATCTTATTGTTATTTTATTAGACCAAATTTATTAGAAATAATTTCGCTTCTTAACACTAAAGTGTATTTACCAAAGAATTTGTTGTTCCTCTTTCTTTAGAAGGAAGATGATAAATGCGAAATAGAATATGATCTCTGGTTTAATCTGCATTATAATTGTGCAGTGTATAACGTGCAGTATACTTGTTAACGATTAAATTAAATGCACCAATTAACTAATTATTATCTCCCGGCTTTTACGAAGGTAAAGAATTTGAAGAATACGAAGTAATAGTAAATTTGTAGTCTTTCACGAAGTAGTGTAAATTTGGCGAAACCTTGACGTGTCGTTAATTAATTAATAGCGAAAATCAGGGACTTTGACGCCAATCAGATCATGACAAGTCAGAAATGGAGAAATAAAATACCACATCTTCCTGGGCTTGATTTGATTAACTGATAATACGGCCTCGGAGTGAGATCTCACATCCAGGTCCTTTTTATTCTCTTTCTTATATTCTAGGCATGTCAACTACAGCCATCACTTGTGTTAACTTTTTTAAATTTATTAAAATTAAATTATGAACTCCAGCCATCAGGTTTACAGACTGACACCTTCTATTTAGCTTCATATAGCTTCACCTTCTATTTAACTCATGTGCTAAATAAATGGCCGACAGTGGGTATCGAATTTTACAGTAATAAGCCACAAAATGCTTTATTATGAGTAATATTTAGTCCATATTAATGTACGTGATTTGTTAGTTGTTTTCTGATATATAAACATACTGGCATTTAAAAAAACACCAATTTAATTCCATATTGTATTAGTTCAAACTTGAAGGACAATTTGAAAAAATAAATAAATCATAAAAATCTGAGGACATGAAATTATTTTAATTTTTGTCTGGATGATTTGAAATGGAATGATTCCAAGGAGCTATTGCTAAGTATAACCAAACAATAATATTTTTCTGTAATCAAGCATTTAATTTTTTTATTTTATTTTAATAAATTATAAGTTTTCAAGTTTTTTGTGTACTGCCTGCAGTTAAAATAATGACATTCACAAATTGAAAATTGTTATTTTATTTTTAATTTAAACTATACTCCTTTCTTCACCCTTTTGCTCTATACTTTTTTTTTAATATTTAAAAAAAATATAATAAGCAATTAAATGAAATATTGAGAATGATAGATAAGGGTAAGTAAGACTTATGTAAACATAAGCTTCTTAAGGCTACGGTAACATTGATTGTGTATTTTTCGTTGTAACAATCAAACAATTAGGATGAAATCGAAGTGTTTCTACTACATACAGAATGTCCATAGGATGTTAACGGAACCATTGGCTCCAAGAGACGATAAACGAGAGCAATAAATAATAATAAAGTGTAATAATCAATAATAATAAATAAATAAATTATCAATATAATCGACACAATTTTTGAAATCCAGGATTATTGATGAAATCCATACCGTCAGCGGGCAGAATAAATTATTTTTGTTTATTAATTTATTCTGCCCGCTGACGGTATGGAGTAGAGAAATATTCTGGAGGTTCTTTACGGACGATAGCGCCATCGAGGGGAGGGGGAGGATAATAACGATTAATAATAAAGATAAACGTGCACCTATGAGAACAATAAAAAATAAATTAAAATGTACTAACTACTCGTTTTCATTTCTTCAGCTATTATATTCCACTTCTGGAGAGAAAAATCTCTGTTGTAACTCTTTTCTTACGTATCCCTCAGACATTTATTTTCATGCACATGAGATAAATAAGGCTAATTAATTTTTCTACATTTTTGTTATGATATATTGATCATAACCTGCATCAAGCAACATCAGAACTAATGCGAAAAATCAAACTGGTTATACGCAAAGGCGGTTAGAGACAATGTAAACACTTCCATTTAATATGCCTCCATTGTAGCTCTGGTATAATACGAGATTAGAAAGGAAACAGTGTTTTCATACCTAAGGATTATTCTTGACAGCCAAATTGTTTTTAAAAACAGATAAATGCATAATTAAGGTAACTGTGTTATTTTAGATAAACTGAGCTTCTTGTAATGAGAGGGAATGCAAATTTATGTTAATCTTAGTTGAAGGGATCCTAAATAGTCCATAAATAGAAGTTAGCAGTTTAATTTCCTAAGTTAGCTCTTGGTTTTCCCCATCCCTCCACTCTTCTCCATCCAATTAACGCTCTATTATACCTTACAAATTAATTAATCAGTTAATTACAACATGATTTATTGTTTTATCTATAATTCATAAAATATCAAAAATAATTTAAATCTGAGTTAATGCTTGAGTAAAGTTACAATAATCAATTAATATTTTTTCAATTTAAGAAAAATAATACAGACGATTTCTGTAATTAAAATTCACCAATAGGATTAGAAAATTGTAATGTTAAAAAAAAAACAATAAATAAAATAATAATTAAGTTTGAAATTTAGTCACCGTATTAAATGCTCATTAGTTAGGATCAATAAAAATATTTTTTTATAGCTATTTTCAATACAAAAGCTATTTTTTTTTTTTAACCTTTCAACAATATATATGCCTGTCTATGTAACAATATATATACCTAATATACCTGTCTAACAAACAAGTGACAATGAGCAAATGTATAAATAGAATAATATAAGTGGCATGATAGACATGAGGAAGGATAGCGCCAAGCGATCAATCCTTGAATTCAGGAAAGGAGATCGCTCATCCAGCTTCTTTTTAGCCTTCTCCAAACGGTCATATCAGCCGTAGCCATATAGTCTAACAGTCTGTTGTGATGTCCGTGAATGTTAATATAGAAACAAGAATAAAGAGTACGCATGTGTTGGTCGATAGCTGATTGTTGTAAGTCGGTATATAGAGTTTTCTTGTTTACATTCCAAGGAGCTTCTGTTATCAGTCTTTAAATTTTTTATTGAAAAGATTGCAGTTTTTGTGAGTCTTTTTTGCTGAACGGTAGGTCTGTGAGGCGTTAGTCCATATGGGTTAAAGTAGTATGTATATGGGTTGATTTTCTGCCTGATTTTTAGTTTTGACGATTTGGAAAAAAGAAGAGTACAGTAAGTTCAGTATGTATAATAAAAAAATAAGATATACACAAATGGACATTTCACAAATGAATTCAATTCACTTCAGTCAATCGTGAAAATTACATAACAAGTGACTAATCTACGATGTGAACCCCTCACGCATTGGTGTTATGCGGGAATGTATTCAGTTACGCCGTTTCTCCAATAGCTTGTAGGGATTATGTCGGAAGAACTCAATACAAAATGCATATGCATTCCTATGCAAATCCCCATTCACACAGAGAAGAATATTAGATATATAAATATTAATCTGCTTATCAACTTTAATAACAACGGACAATTCGATTTTTTCTCAAGTTTTTGGATAATAATAATTTTTTAATATGAATATATATTTTGTAACATCATAAATATGTATATAGAGGTGCACAAAGGAATTTTGTAATTTTTTGGAAGATATATTGCGGAAATATTTTCAGTCCAGAGACAGTAAAAAAACAGCAGTCCTTTATGTTCTTACGAATGTCCAATGCAGTTTTAATAACGCTTTATTTTATATTTTAAATTGCCATCTTGTTAACTAACAACAAGATTTTATTTGTGTATCCGCTTGTCGCAGTCATGAAAATAAATATTTTTAAATTTTCATACTTCATTTTTTTTCCTTTTGTCGCTGTGTAGAAATCTACAATAATTAAAAAAAAAATATTATTATCATTATTTAAAAAAAAAAGGAAAAAAAACCGGCATATTACAGACACAATATGAATCGGAATGCCCCTGAATGGAGAACAAAATCCTAAAAATAAACGGAATAAGGAAGGCTGTGATCTGAAAAGGTAGGGGAAGGATAATCTCATGTTTGCATTTTTCAGCCCCTGCTTGTTAACTCCCAAATTTACTTATCGGATACTTTCATCTTCTCTTTTTTTTTTCTTTTTTTTCCAGCCGTTTTGATTTTACCGTTGTGGAGATCGCTTAATAGAATTAGGTGTTCTATCAAAAATTTAGCAGAAGTTTAAAAAATAGAGGTGGTTACTTCTTTTCAGAATATCAAAAAAACTGTTCTTCGGTGTACAAGGGGCGCTTCGACAATTTAAAATAAGAGAATACAATAAAATTATCAAGGTACCCCTTATACACGGAAGAATACAACAGTTCTGAACCTCTTCTGAAAAGTAGTGAGGGTAATTACTACGCACGCTGGAAAAATTGTCTAAAAAATTTGAAGAGTGCATAAAGTAAAGGTGCGTAAACTATCAATTTTATTTTAATACAAATGTTTAAAAACGTCAAGACTTTATTTACATGCCAGTATTTATAATTTCAATAACAACAATAATCGTTAGTTTCAGTTTAAATTGACTAATTGGTTTCATTGACCATTTTCCGTTTGAGAACTAACTTTTTCAGATAAATATGTAATCAGCGTCCCCAAAGTTAGCCGGATTCGAATCACACAGCACATTAACATTAATCAAATAAAAAACAATTAGATAATATTTTACGAGGTAGAAATAATAATTACTAAAATTGACGCATTCGCTAAATTAATCTTACTGATTCGAAACTAATAAAAAAATATTAATTACACAGAACGTTTATTTTAAGCTATTTAGGTGATATTAATAAAAGAATTAGAATTACAATAATAAAAAACGAAAATTCCTAAAACATTCCACTCTTGCATTCAGCATCCCACATATTTTCGGGAATGGAATTCCAACAATCTTATAAAAATGTTTTTCTAACAGCTGATACTGAATTTCACGAATTCTTGTTAAATTATATTTATAAAAAAACTGAATTATTAATGTAGTAAATTAAAAAAATGGTAAAACATGAATTCGCTTATTCCTGGTATTAGGCGGGTTATTAATTCTATAATCATTCCGACCAAGATTGCTTTTTTAAACTCTACAGGACTAAATGCAATCTTTATTTAGATGATCGTATAATAAACTAAATAATATCACGGATTATATTATTTTTCATTAACCTTATAGTATGTCTTTTTATTAATAATAAAATATATAATTTTGTGTGATTTTATATTAAAAATCTCTCTCCTTCTATTTCTCTCTCCTCTCTCTCTCATCAGCATTAGGTATGAAATTATAAATATGTTAAAATTCAATATTATAATATTTCAACCTTCGAATTCCATATATTCATTTATGAATAAATTCAAAACTAAACCTCTATAATTTATTTCCTCCAAGCAACTTTTAGAAAGAATTAATTGTATTCCTGCACACACCATTCCAAGTATTTAATTTTGAATTTAAAATTTTTACGTTAAGTATTCTTTGCAGCTGATTAAATTGAAAATCAATGAGAATTCTTCCGATTTTACGTTAAAGTATATTTGTAAGCTATAACCATTACAACGTATATTACGAATTTCTAATCGTTCAGACTGATAACCTTGATTTAATAGAACATTCCGCATAAGGTAAAATGACGGTACCGAGTTTCCTCTGTATCGGTACAGAGTCGTTTGATAGTCACGCCTTCGCCACATGTGTCTGTACCATTTGCAAAATAGTTTTAGATGTATTTAGCGTTGATGTGTTATGTAAGAAATCTTAAATTGTGATTGTCAAGTGTTAAATATATATATTTATTTATTTTTAATTTTCTGTTGGTATTATATATGCAGATCTTAGGCTGCATGTGGTCTTCTTACAAGACACACACACACACACACACACACACACACACACACACACACACATATATATATATATATATATATATATATATATATATATATATATATATATATAATATTGTATATGTTAAACAATTTGAGGTAATTGGTTCCTAGCGGAGAAACAACAGTTAGACAACAGTAAAAGAGGACAAAGCAGTTAGCAGGTGGACTCGACAGGGTGCGCCATGTTGGACTGCGGATAGTCAGTGTTGCCACTGTTAATAAAAAAAAAAGAAAAAAAGGAAAGGAAAACAAGAACACTTTAGCAGTTGGGCCCCCTCCCTTTGAATTTATGCTCTCCCCCCTGGTCCCTCCTCGCTACGTGATTCCATTTCTGTTTTCTCCTCGAGCCCTCCGGATCCCTGGCATTCTCTCTAACTGTTGCTATATCTGCTTTCTACGGTTATTACCTTATTAGATTTTTTCTATCTTTCTGTTCTTGGTTTTGACAGCTCATCTGGAGTTAAAAAAATTAAACACTAATTATAATTTATTTTCTGATAGATTATATTCCTATATGGGACATTCTCAAAATCCGAGAGTTTTAAGGCATTTGAGCTACCGAGAGTTGTATTTCATTCAAGATTAAGTCTAGATTATTATAAATATTTTAGGAATCGTTATTCGAAGATTCGATTGTGAAAAAAAAAAATTCTCTGATTTGATTTTTTTTTCTTTTAGAATGACTCATATATTATTGCCTTCTGTTATGAAATATGATGAATTACTTTAAATAATATGAACATAAATATATAACAACGGTTACACTTTAGAATGACAGAATTTAAAGAGAATTGGTCTACATATGTGCAATATATGAACTAGGTACTAAAAGACTTTCGAGTTTCATTTCTATTAGCTTTTCTAAAACATAGACCGTTCATAGTTCATAAACACAATGCCGTTATCATCTTAACCTTAGTACATTCACTTCTCGTTTCGAAATTATGTAGAATCAAGTTTCCGTTTTGAAAATAATGAAAAAGAAATGTAACGGTATATAAAAATATTATAAACAGACATAATTCTAGTTTTAATGATCTGAAAATGGAACATAATTGAAAGAAAAAGAGGGTCTATTACAAAATTTAGAAGGTCAGCAATAAATTTCAGATAGCAATTTGTTTCGTTTAATACGTTTCAACGACTTCACAAAGTATGAACATTAATAAGATGACCCTATGTTTTTCTTACAACCGCTTTTTTTCCTGAAGATTTGGAAACTCAAATAGTTTTTACGAAATTATCATCGAATGTTATATTTGTTATATTATAACAAATTAGTTTTTATATTAACATTTGTTATATGTTATATTTATTTATTCGTATGATGCAGCGTTGTCGAAGAAACGAAGCAATTAAATATTCGTTTAATTATTGAGAAAATTGTTTGAGTGATATCGCCAAATAGCATCCAGTAATTGAAGAACAGCCACGGACTATCGATTGCCCGTCCATTTAACAAGAACGTTTAGGAGTCGCTACGGCGGACGCGATGCCAAACTCTAGAGCTGTGACCATTGGAATCCAGCGGCCCGTGAGGAGTCGATCGCTCCGCTCAACTGGAAGTTGCGGGGTCCTTGGAGTCGGTCTGAACTCCTGCCAGGGCAACACTGTTTCTTTTCTGGAAACTGCTTTCCTTTCAGCAGCCTCAGTTTACTTTCTCCAGGAAACAACAGGAAAATTTGATCTTTCTAAATATTATTATTAGTGTGTATATGGATAAGTGTGTATATCTATAAAGAAATTACAGTTAACATGAATTCATAAAACTCTGCAAATGTAAATTCAGAGCAGGGACTAGGATTTTTTCCAAGGCAAACTGAATTTTGCCACGCCTTCAACATGTCAAAAAAAATCAACAGTTACAAACATTATTTCAGGTAGGAATGTAACTGTCGGCTACCTAGATCCAGTAGAGGATTACTTGAACCCACCGAAAAAAGGATTTTAATTACACCTAGAGCTCATATTATCAAATTATAGACATAATCCGCAATCTCTGCAACAGGTTGCAGCACTAGCGCTTGTGTCCCATGACTCACAAATCCCCGCTTATTTTTTCGGTTTTGGTCCAAGTAGCTCCAAGTTGGTCAAGTTATGGTGATATATATCGAAATAAATATCCTTATCTAATCGCATTAAACCATTTTATTGACTGAATTAAATTCAATATAATCAAAAAGCAGAAACTACTATTTTTTAATTAATCTAACAACGAAATTTTCCTCGAAATTTGGCGGCCATTAAAGTCTGCCGTCCGAGGCAGGTGTTCTCTTTGCCCCCACTGTGTAGATTTACTTTATTCTCTAGAGTTCAAACGGGATCAATCCATGACCGATGGTATTTCATTATTTTCTATATTAGTCAGAAAATTGGCCAATTGCCAACCGACAGATGCGGATTGATATTTAGAAACAAAAAATGAAATAAGAAACCACAATGTTGAAGGTTTAAGCGGATTCCATTATAATCGTTACATGATCAAGCCTTTTGAAAAAAAAATTGAATTGTAATTGAATAAAAAAGTTGAAGTCTGTTATATGAAACTAAAATTGCAATGAAGTTTATACTTAACAACGGTATCGACTTATTATTTCGAAATGAGATCGAGGTATCGATATGATCCTATCTTGCCTGATCGAAGGGACTGATTATAATGGCGCCCGTTTGTCCCTTCCACCGTCTTGTTTTACTATATTAGGTTTAACTAAAATATGTGGCGATATTTCACAATTTAAGATTTGTTTGTATTTCTTAATGCCTAGTCTAACTTGTTGTAATCTGATCTAGAAAACTTATTATTAATCCTAATCAGCCTCTGATCTGATAATATTCTGGGACTAGAGTGATAACCAGCGGTTGTTTGGAATGATATGTAGCCCCTCGCATACTCCTGGGAAATACAAAGGCAACCATATCTCGGTATTCCGTGAGGATGGTGGGGATATTTGGCTACGCGCCCTACGGAAACTGATCAAAGAGATCGACGCTTAGATCTAACATCTGAAGGAGACTCTTTTGTCTTCTGTCAGTGATCTAAAGCCGTATGTTCTTTTAGAGAGATTATTTTGCTGATATTTCTGATCACATTGTCCTTTCTTTTTATACGGAGTGTGAGGAGCTTAGAATTATTTTATGCGATATCACTGTGATCAAAATAAAAAAAAAATTGTTGTGTTGTGCGCATAACACGACTTTCCGTTGCCACCTTATAATAATTATCATGAAGCGAATTATAATAATAATAATAAGTGAAGATAACACTAGTTTGGGCTCTACTAGTTTGGCTAAGCCGTTTTAGTTCAACACGCTTTTTTCTTTTCTCGCTAATACAGTTCCGATTTAGATACATATATTTTTTTTTTTACATAACTTAATTATCTTTCATATGATTATCTACAAAATTTACCATATAACGCATCCTTTTTTAGCTATGCGCATATAAAATATTATTTTCGTCATAACTTTTTCCCTGCATTTTTTCTGTGATGAACTACATATACGAAAAGGGCTTTAGGTAGAAGATTTTAGGCAAGTTTCATCAAAATAGTTAGAACCGTTTTCGAGAAAAACTTATTTATTCAAACATGTATTTTCGTTGAAAACTCGAATTCGAAATTGATGACAATATTTCCCCTTACCATATATTTGATACCATTGGAGCGGAGTAGCTCAGTGGTAAGGCACTAAGTTACAATGCTCCCGTTCTCGGGTTTGAGACTGGCTGTGGCAGATAATTATTTATTCTGTTATCAGCCCAGGGATCGGGAGACCCTCCTGGGGACCACCCAGCCTCTATAAAATGGATACCCTTAATTGGGGGAAAAACCTGGCGGTCGAGCGTGATCTCGGCCAAATCACCTCCTTGCACAACCGTTGGCCTAGAGACAGTACGGTCCTTAACAAGTACTGAACCCAAGATCCTTCATGGGTTGTAGTGGTACAGTTTTTTTTTAATATTTGATATGCTATATGTATGATTTATTAGGTAAAGGAAAGTAAAAATCATATTTTGGATGAACATTAGTTTTCCCAAGAATATACATACCTAAAATAGATAATTTCAGTTTTTTCATTTTGGAGCTAGGCTGTTCGCATACATACACACACACACACACACACATACGCGCGAGCGCAGACCATTTTACGAGACTTAGTTATATGGAATAAGAGGACATTCAAACGTGTATTTTCGAAATTCGTAATTCGTAAATCGAATTTGAATTTTTTCACGATCGCAATACTTCCTCTCATTATATATTTGAGATATAGGTAAGGGAAAGTAAAAATTAATATTTGAAGAAAAAAAATCATATTTTGGATGAACCTATTTTTTGTGTACTGTAAAGGTACTGTAATTTGACAACAAATTAATAAAATTACACTCACATCAATACGAAAAGAAGGCAAGAAGAGATAAACTCGTGCCAATGGAACGCAGATTCCCTTGGGATTGGTTTGTTTGGCGGCTGTATCTCAACCTTTTAGAAGTTCTCATATCTTCGATTTCCTTTCCTATATTTCATACAATAATAACTTATAAATCAAATGTGCCTTACAAATGTTTATTGTATTTGTGTTTTGCCAAAAATGTAAAAAGGCATACTAGGTTGTTGAAGTAGTTCATTAGTAAGGAAATATTAATTTTTAATACAAATCCTTTTGAATGGCAGAGATATTGAACAACTTTTATAGTCAACATTTATATTAAGATATGAAGCAAAATCAAAACCGATATCAAACTTAAACAAGCAAGATTTCAACGACAGCCCACCAACCGTTTGAGCCCAGCTGAGGGTGGGTTTATGTTAAGTCGCGATAAGCAATGATATCAACGATGAAAGCGAAGCTTGGATTTCTGCATTTATGTGAGGACTATCCTGAGAGAAGTAACTCTTGTTTAACTCATGTTAAAGATCTTTATTTAATTTTAAACTTTATTTATTTTATTTTTTTACTTACCACAGATCTCAACACCGTATATTAAAATAGACCTAATTATAGCCATGTGAATGATTTTTATTATTACATTTGCTATTCTTCAAGGTAATCAAATCTTTGTAATAGATTTTAATGAATTGAACACAAGCTTTACTAATTTCTAAGTTATTCTCCGTTCGATTACAAAATTATATTTTCAAGAGTCTGTAGAATCGCAATCCTTTTCGAAATCTATAAAAAGTTGATTGATTTTACCTTCGTGTTTCAAAAGTTTGCGTTTTCAGATTTTAATTGAAATTTAATTCCCTGTCACTTTAAAACTTTTCTCTTATATATATATATATATATATATATATATATATATATATATATATATATATATAAGTTATGCGACGGCGAACAAATTGAATTAAAAAAAAGGAAAAGGACTGAGAAATAACTATCACGACTTCTGTAACAAGACTGTTTATTCATAAAAGTAATCCTCCTTATATACAATCGGAATGTTGTTTACATTCCAGGATGGTATTAAGGTTGATACTGCCACGCTCCGGTCTTTAACTCCCCCCCACCAGTTTACGGGGATCTCCGTAAACTCTATATTCAACCCTAACTTGTTAATCTCCTCACCTCACAGAGCGGAGCGGCCAGTCAATCTTAATACCTTACATCTGATCTTTTAATAAAACAACCAACAAAAAGAAAACAACTCAAAAGTCCTTCTGCAGCATATACAATAAACAAAAAGAAAATCACTATCACTGTTATCAATTATCACTATCTTATACGTAAGGCTCACAATTCTTCCTATTTATTATTACAAAAACAAAACAACAAAAAAAAAAACAAAAAAAAACAACTTCTTCTATTTACACACTACTTATTCACAGAAATTAAAACAAAGGGTTCTTATAGCTACACTTGCACTAAAAAAAAACTTTCTTATGCTCTGGTACAATTACAATTGTGTTATGGTTACAAAAAAAAAATCCGTGTGCAGAGACGGGGGTGCTCCCGTTCACACTGGTTTTTCGGGTTCTACCAAAGGGAGTTTCAATTGTTCAATGTGAACCGTTCGTCTCTTTCTGGGTTCTTTGACGCTCTCAATGGTTACTATGTTGTGTTCCCTTATAACTATAACCCTAAACGGGCCCTCATACCGCGTCAATTCTTTCCCTCTGTTAGACCCCATTCTCCGGTATACGATTGTCCCTATCCGTATCTCTCCCATCCTGTCTCGTACCTTTAGGTTCTCTCTCTCTACCCTCTTCCGTTTCTCCTGTTCTATTTTCCCCCGTACTTTCTCCCAAACCTTCGCTATCTCTAACCTATTACTAACGATTGCCTCCGCCGTTTCTTCATCCGCGGCCGTATTCCCGCAATCACGTCTCCACCCTCGCACTCCGAACAAAACTTCGATGGGTGAATACCCTGTGATCGAGTGTATTGAATGGTTATATGCAGCTACGGCTTTTCTCATAGCTATATCTGCTTCATCTCCCTGTTCTCCCTGATACACACGTAGATGGTCACTCAGGGTACTATGCAATCGCTCGATATTTCCCCTGCTCTTGGGATGGCCCGGAGTGTTGAGATGCCACGCTATATCCAATCTTTTCGCTTCCTCTCTAATAGCGACGCTATCAAATTCCCTACCTCCGTCGGATGAAATTCTGTCGGGCACCCCGTAAAACTGAACCCATGTTTGTAGGGCCTCCAACACTGCTTCCGAAGATCTGTCGCATACCTTATACGCCATTGCTACCTTGCTGAAAAGATCTATCATGGTGACCCATTTGAATCCCCTCCACGTGAACGTGTCGACCTGCAGCTCTTTTAATGGCGTGTATCCTGTGGGTGTCTCTTCTTGTCTCCCTCTTGGAGGATGCCGGTCGTACTTCGTGCGCATACAAACTTCACACGCCCCTATAGTTTCCTTGATGGTCTTCTTCATCCCATGCCAAAAATATTTCCTCCGCAATGCTTGTAGCGTCTCGTGCACCCCCCGATGGTTTGTTTTTCCCTGATGATACGCTAACGTCACTTCCTTTTGTTGCTCTATGTCCATTATCGTTTCTACCATGTATTTGCATCGGATAAACGTTCTATCCACGCCAATTCGTTCGGCTCTCCAAATTCTTTTAATTTTTTCCCATATCGTGGCATTTCCTACATAGAGATGATGGGTTTTTCCCGGTTCTGACGCGTCCCTTAGTGCCCTACAAATTTCGTCTTCTCGCGCCCCTGGTTGTGACCAGATCGTATTAATTTTATTCCTCCCATATTTGCTATATGCTATTTTCATCATGCCCGAGGTCCTCGTCTTCCAGATCACCTGACGCCGTTTGTCCTTAATGATTTCCTCGACTTCTTCCATTTCTACCGGCCTCTCTTCCGCAGGGCTCTCTTCTTCTGGGGACTCCTCTCCTCCCTCCGTCTCTGCCGTGCCGTGGTCACCCTCTTCGCCTGGCGTCCATTCTCTCAGAAATTGCCGTACGTTTCTTGATGTTTCGCCGCTATCTTCTTCGATGGCGTTGACCATGATGGCTCTTGACAACCAGTCTGCCACTATATTTTCCTTCCCCGGCTTATAACTAATTTCCATGTTGTATTGTCCCAGGAACTCCTTCCATCTCGCGACTCTCGCCGAGGATTCCTTTAGCCTTCCTACCCATTGAAGCGGTCTGTGGTCGGTGTGGACGCGGAACTTTCTTCCAAAAACGTATGGTCTAAAATGGTCAATAGCCCATACTATCCCTAGTAGCTCTCTCTCCAAGGCGCTATACCTTGTCTCCGCCTCGGTTAGACGCCTGCTAGCGTATGCTATGGGACGCTCTCCTCCCACACCCTCCTGAGATAAAACGGCTCCTAGCGCATATTCGCTGGCGTCCGTGGTAACGGTGAATTGTTTGGTGAAATCCGGAAACGCCAATACCGGCTGCTCTTGCAATTTCTCCATGCATTTTCGGATATTATCCTCCATCACCGGTGTCACGGTTAGTTTGGCCCCTTTCTTTAGTAAATTATTAAGCGGCACCAAATATTCCGCCATTTCGGGTACAAATCTCCTATAGTAATTTAGCGTTCCCAGGAGTCTGCGGATCCCTTTTACATCTCGCGGCACCGTCATCCTCCTAATCGCTTCTACCTTCGCCGCGTCGGGCTTTACCCCTTCCCCGGAAATGGTATGGCCTAAAAAATTAATCTGTCCCTGCCCCAACGTCGATTTTTCCCTGGACAGTTTTAACCCGAATTGCCGCACCCTCTCGAATACACTTCTCAAATGTTGTATGTGCTCGGCCTCGGTTTTGCTGAAAACCAGTAAATCGTCCATATAGACTTGACACACCCCCTCATCTATGCCTCTCAAGAATTCATCCATCAATCTCTGGAAGGTGATTGGGGCGTTTTTTAATCCGAACGGCATTCGGGTAAATTCGTAATGCCCCCTTTCAAAAGTAAACGCTGTTTTGTGTTGGTCCTGTGGGTGCATCTTTATTTGGTGGTATCCCGCTTTGAGATCTAGAGTGCTAAAAATCATCGCCCCACTAAGCCTGTCCAAAATGTCCTCAAACCTGGGGATAGGGTATTTTTCGTCCACTGTATTTTCGTTTAATCGTCTATAGTCTATGACTACCCTATATTTCTCTTTATTTTCTCCTGGCGCGCTCTTTTTCCTTACTTCCCACAGTGGACTATTGTACGGTGATGTGCTATTAACGATAATTCCCTGTTTCTTCAGGCTCTCTAGTTCTTCCCTAATATGCTGTCTCAGAGCCTGCGGATACCTCCTTTCTTTCACATAAGACACTCTGTCTTGCTTTAACGGGATCTCATGGACCGTCCTCCCTGTCACTCCTAACGTACTGCCCTCCTTAAAGAATATATCCCCAAACTCTTTCTGTACCGTTTCTCTCCAGTCTTCGACCCTATTAACCGCTCCTATTCGTGCTTTCTTATCCTTTGCAATCCCCCGGCATTTATATGTCGTTTCTCCTAACCTAATACTCCACTTCCCTTTACTATTCTTTACTCGTGCGCCTGCCTGCCCCAATAGATCGCACCCCGCTATTGCCTGGTACTCCCGAGTCATTTCCCCCACTATGTGCACTCTTATCTTTCCCTTTTTTGCCACCCACCGGTTTAGACCGATTACCGCCTCTCCTTCTACCTTGCACGGCCCTCCCAGTGTGATTAATTTACACCCGCATTTCTGAACACGGAGTGCCCCTTCTCTGCCACACAGTTTTTCCAGTGCATCTCGGGTCATAACAGTGTTTGAGCTCCCTGTGTCCACCAGGCATCTCACTTCCCCTTTCAACTTAATAATTGGCAACCAGCATGACTTACCTCTGATGTTGTTGCATGTCGCTGTGCGGTCGCCTCTCTGCGGGCACTCCCCTCAGATTCCTGCTGGCTTCCTCCTCTCCGCTACCGCTCGTCGTCGCTCACCCCATTGACGGCTCCTGCCTCCGCTGCTCCCTGGTTCCTCGTCATCTGTCTCCGAAGTTCCCGACGTCTCCGTCGCCTCTTCCGAAGTTCCACTTCTCTGGAATGGACCCGCCTTCCTCCGCACCTTCTGGGTGTTGACCTCCATCGGCTCTGCCCGTGGTGTTTCCCTCCTCCGGTAAATGTATGGGCATTGCCTCGCAACGTGCCCTTCTGTGCCGCACTCGAAGCATCTAGTGCGCGGGCACTGGGCCACTAGATGTCCGGGCCTCCCACAGCCATGGCACTTCCTCTCTTCTTTTCGAGGACCATTCCTCGCTTTCGGTTGTCCCGACCTTCTCTCGCCTACCGAGGGTCTTTCTCTACTCGTATACGCGGGTTCTTTCCTCCTCCAGCCCATTGGTGTGGTTCTGGGGCGTCTATCGGTCACTCTGCTCCACCCCGTTTCTTCCACCTCCATCCTGGTTTCTTCTTCCCTTGCGCTCGAGTCGATCATCTCCTGGGCGCATTCGATGAATGAGCGATCTCTCGGCAAGCCTTCCCTCTTTCCCGTCTCTTTCGCCAATTGGACCTTGAGGATGGTCGCCAAGAATGCCATCCTGCCTTGTACCTCGCCTATGCTCAAGGTTTCACGCATTTTTTCCGTGATCTGATTGAATCGTGCTAGCAGCGCTCCTGCGTACTGTCCGCTCGTCTGTCGAGGAGAACGCCTCTCTCTAAACATTTGATAGATGTCCTCTTCCGGGGTCCACCTGCCACCACCGAAAGCTTTCTTCAGCCTCTCCTTAATTACCGGCCACGGTGTCTCCTCATCTGCTTGGATTAAATTTAGCACGTTCCTTTTTACTCTGCACACCAGAGCTGCCTTCAGTGCTTCGGCATCCCCAGCGTTAACCAGATTCTCCGATGTCTTGGCTTGTATCCTCTCCATAAGGCGATCACCACCCTTCAAAAAATGGTTTAACTCGCCAATTTCGCCGCCGAAGCGCTCCAGATCAGAAATCGCCCTCCGGAGGTCCTGCGATGTCGCTGTCCTTAGCTTCATCCACTCCAGAGCGTTGGCATGAGCTTCCGCCATGGTTTCTCGTGGTAGTGAAGGTAAGTCAGGTACATTAAGCACTGCCGGTCTTACTATGCCTTCTGATGCCATCTCGATTTTTCTTCGTCTTCGCCTGGTTCGAAAAGTAGCAGAAGAAAAACGAGGACGGGATATAAAAAAATTTCCGAAAAGCAAAAAAAAAGAAAAGAAAAAGGTCTCGCGTTACGGCTCCCGGGTTTCGGCACCAGTTATGCGACGGCGAACAAATTGAATTAAAAAAAAGGAAAAGGACTGAGAAATAACTATCACGACTTCTGTAACAAGACTGTTTATTCATAAAAGTAATCCTCCTTATATACAATCGGAATGTTGTTTACATTCCAGGATGGTATTAAGGTTGATACTGCCACGCTCCGGTCTTTAACTTATATATATATATATATATATATATATATATATATATATATATATATATATATAAATATATATTTATATAAGGCCAGGGAGGATATATATTAGTGGGAGAGTAGAGATATAAGTTGTGCGGGCAGCGGAGGGATATTCGCTCATTATTTATACCTGAGAGAAGGAGGTGGCCATGATGGATGTGGCACGTGATCTTACCCAGGTTGCTCTGTTCCTTGCCTGCATAGTTATTTATGTTAACGCATTTCGTACAGCAGTTCCAACTTGCTCCTCCAGCCGTTGTGAAATCGTTGGCAACTTCCACGAACTGCTGTCTCCCTCATCAATCTTGAAAACAAACGTTGACCTCATATTTCCACCATCTTCTTTTCCTTTTTGGATTCACAGAGTTTTTCTCAAACTTAAAAAGTCCTTTACAAATAGTCTTTTATGAAACAGTGTGCTATGTCATAACAAAGTTTGGAAGGATGTATGAAAAAAATCGGACTCATGTAGGCTATTTCTAGCACTTACCTGCTACTCGTATATTTACTTAGAGAGCTAACTTTCAATGAATGAAATTTATTTCAGTAATTGTGAGTGGTGATGTCATCAATCCACACTCAAAATTGGTTAAATTTACATGATTACTATAAATCAATTCGCCATAACTCCAACATTTTCTTTTTTTTTAAATCTCTGTCCCATTATCTCTTTTAAAGGATTCCAATACTTGCTCTCAATCATTTATAGAAGAAGAGTGTATAAAAATAATACAAAATGCGTCCGAAAATGTTTCTGTCCTAAAATCCCAGATAAAGGAATGTAATTCTAAGTTAAAATCTAAGAGATAAAAGTCTGTGAATTTTTGGTTAACCTTCATAAATTACTCCTTGATTCGAAAATTAACTGGCTTGCTAAACTTACCACGCAACGATAGCTTGTTCGGTATAACTTGATATTCGGCTTGTTGTCAAGAATGGCATGACTAAGGCGCCTTCAGAAGCCCAAAGAAACTTTTAATCGAAATTAAATAACTTACGTCCAATAATAGTGGCTTATTTTCTTGGAAACGAAATATAGTTGTTTAAAGACCAGAACAAAATTATAAAATAGTTTACGTTAATTCCGACAAGTGCGTCAGGTGCTACATACTAAACTATCCGTAATTTACACTGAATACACTGTAGAGAAAAATATTTAAAATATCCTAAGCATCATTATAACTTTTTTGTGTGTGGTTTGTTTCTCGAGAATGATATTCCTGGTTTAAATAAGCTACAATTGAACCTGTGCTGCTGATAAACTTTTCGAAACTGATTCAGGAAAACCGATCTCATATCCCAGCTAGGGCAGTATTGGGAGCGCTATCGCCTTCAAGCGACCCCTAGGGGGAACAGTTTTGAGTAATATTTAAGCGGAGCTGGACCGAGGCCAACCAGGGGTAGTAATTTAGGGCCGCCATGTTCTAATAACGACCTCCTACCTTCTGCATTTACATAATGCTTCGAGACCCGACCATGTAAACACCGTCGAAATTCATCCTCGACTTACAGAGTCCCATAAACTGTCATGGAGGGGCGGGATGTCGAGGAGATTTATGTCATCGCCATGATGCCGCAACACGAAGACCTTTCTTCGGATATACTCCACTTACTCTAAAGTTCCGAAACCCTCGCTGTGAAAGAGAAGGAAAGGAGTATGTGGATTTAGCGGTCGAAATTTTTTTTTTCAGACTATGTAGGAGATCTCAACCCTGATGGATGGGCAGAATAAACTAAAATACTACAGTTCTACTAGAATTATGTTAGAGCAAAATATCTGAAGAAAAAGTAAGGTTATTGAAACTACAAACATCGAAAAATAATTTGTTAATAAAAAAAACATTTTAAAATTTAGTATTATAATTTAATCTAGAAACATTAAGGTTCCAGTATACATATAAACCATATAGCACAACTTGGCCAGTCCTCGGGGTCGGAACTTGGGTTCAGTCCTTGAGCAAGAAGTACTATTTCACAACCAACTGATTATTGGTGCTGATTTGTCGTCCACGCTTAACCACCAGATTTTTACTCCCTTGTATTGTACAGAGTAAAGCAAGAATTGTAATCGCGAAAATTTTTGGTTTTCAGATTTTAACGGAAATATCCATTTTTACCATCCCTGAATCCATTTTGGCTAGTTTCTTCATGACGTCTGTACGTACGTTCGTGGGTATTTCGCATAACTCAAAAACAGTTAGCTGTAGAAAGTTGAACAAATTTGTTTGGGATTGTTTAAAGCTTTTCAAATTTGGTATTTAGTATTTATATATGTATTTAAATAACATACTTGATTTTAATCTAAATTGGCAAACCGGAAGCGGTACTTTACTTGAAGGTTATAATAAACTTTCATCAAAAATTATATTAAAATATAATTTAAAACGTCTCAAATTTGGTAAATAAGACTTTTATATCAATATAAATAATATATTAGATTTGGTTAAAATTGGTGAGCCGGGAGGAGTACTTTACTTGAAGGTCATAATAAACTTACAAAAAAAATTATATTAAAATTAAATACTGAGATCATATGGTTCGGTGATGTAGTGAATGTATTAAAATTGAGTGTAAAATATTTGTTTTCTTCCCTTTTTGTGAGCTAAACAAGTATACGACAGGAGAATAAGATATAACTTAAGTGAGTTCTTCAGCTTAAAATGTCGATACCGTCGATTTCCAAAGCTTTATCTAGTGACATTGACAGTTCTGATGTTGTCACAGAAAACGAGAAATCATTTTGGAACTGTTTACCTACTGAAAGAAATCAGCATATAATAACGGAATGAGGCCTTCAGAAACAAGAGCTTGTGTCTGTGTGTGTGTTAATAGATGGATGTCGCTACGCCGAGTGTCGTGTTTGAGATACTGCGATCTTCGGAAACTAGTAACCAAATTCAGGATTACTTTTTGAGCCACTGATTTATAGTTTAATAGCCGTACAAGGAAGTCATGTGTTGTCCTCATCAGATATTTTATTAAACCAATTGAAGAGTCAGGTTCCTATTTTGAAGTTTGGTGTACACCACGAAAGACATCCGATCCCAGTAATCGATTCCCTGGCTGCAAGAACAAATATTTGTGAGTTGGAGCTTACCTGGAACGTAAATCCGGATATTCGCAGTCCAATTTCTTAACTCAGGCTCCTAAATTGTAATACATTCTTATAATATTATAAATAAAAATATTCGGCTAGTTAATAGTGGTACTGGTATTGGTATTAGTGGGGGCACTAGTCCGGCAAGAGGGATTTGTGATCCTTTTTGCCAACTCCTGGCGCCTACCTTTAGATCGCCACCACTTAGTAACCAGAGTGGCAGTGTTAAGGCTCATTTCTAGGGACCTCCGCGGAGTAAATATTAACTGATCCAGATGGGAATCAAACCCATAACGTTCCGAACCGGGTATCTTCACCCTGCTCGTTACGGTCTTGGCTAATAAGTAATTAGATAAATCATTATTTAAGAAACGTGTGAGAAGAAGAAATTATAAAAAGAAAAAAAATCGATACAACGCTTGTTTGTGACCGCTCTTATGTGATTAATTGTTTAAAACAACACAATACGGACTTTTACTCGGTAGGTGGATGTGACGTATGAAATAGGCATGTTGGCATGAATAGTACCCGAGGAGCGGACAAAGACTTCAGGAAACCGAGAGGATTAAATTAGTTCTGATCTAGGCCTGATCCTTCAAGAAAAAGTAGAGTTGAAAAAAATCTTAAGTATAATACAAAGTGGAGCGAAAATAACTGACACATCCTGAAGGGCTGTAAAAAACAATAGGATGTCTCTTGAAAAAAAAGGATTTATTTTCAAATAGTTCAATGGAAATAGTTTTAACATCAGTTGGTTTTTAAAATTGCATCTTACATAATATTGGTCCTTATAAACTCTGGATTGTCGACGACGTTTTCAGAAATTTCCCATCATCCTTCAAGTCAATCCTGGTGGAATGGCATTGATTTTTGTCTAAGGACATTGCTTTGTATTTTACAACCCTTCAAAATGTATGTGTAATTTCTGACTTATCCAAGAATGTTTGGAGTGAATTAATCTCAAATTTTGATATAAAATTCTGAAATGAGCCAGTTTGGTAAATCAAATTTTAACAGATATTCTTCGGGGTTAACGCAGTTTCGTTTAATAATAAGGACATGTTTTTGGAAATCCTATAAAGGGACATGAGAACCTTATTGGGAGGCTGTCAGTTTCTGGGCCTTAAATTATTTCTTGGTAGTCCTCATGGTCCTCACTGTGTTTTAACTTCTGATTTAATGATGCATGAGTCGTTTAGCAAAGGAAGCTAAGAGTCCACCTCCTAAGTTATTTAAAAGATGATTAAGCCATTGCGATAAATCCGATTAATTATTCTGTGTTATATGTAGTACAAAGGTCTAAAAACAAATTAACCCATTTCATGTTCATATTTCCCCGCGATAAGTACTAAGGACAGACAAGGAGTGGGGGGATAAATTATGCAGTCAAATCCTGGCGAAGAGAAATATTTAGTGTGGCCCTGGTTGTTTACAGTGCTCTGCTAGGACAATATGGTCGCAGGATCAAGTCCCACAATTAATTTTCTAGGGGATTTAGTGGGGAGCTGTTCTTAGTCAAACTTAGCCGGCTAAGTTGGTTATTTAAGAGGCGGGGGTGCTTAAGCCCACTTCGAACAACAATCGGTGCGTCCTCCGGCGCAGGTGAGCTCCAGCGCTCTCTATACAAATCTCTCGCCATTACTGTTCTAATGTTCTTGTTCGGTCCTTGGGCCTTTTTGTCTTCCAGTCTCATATTTTTGCCAATATTATCTTTCATGGTAAAACAGAGCTTAGTTAACAAAATTGGAGGGCGACAATCAATTACTCTAGTCAAGCAAGGGTATTCCTTAAGGCTATTGCTGGAGAACAGGCTTTCCCAGACTTTAGTCCCCACTGCCTGATCTAATGATATTAGTACTAAAGGTTCATAGTATTCATAAAAAAATATATATACAAAACAATGTTTATTACGATAAATTTGCTCGAGAAAAAAAAAATTGAAAATAAAGTTCAAAAATCAAAATCAAAGATTAACAATTTCACATACCCAACAACAGCTGAAAACTGAAAATAAACCAAATATCCCAATATATAACCAATTATGCAATTAAAAATGTACCCACAAAAATTAAGAAATTTAAATATTGTGAAGAAAAGCATCAATATTTTCAGTTAGAAGCACGTTGTTTATTAACAAAGCATCAATACAAAGCTACGTTATGTACACACTGTCTGACTTTTCTTTCGACTTGCCCCCAACACTGGTTAGGCTCATTGGCCCTAACCATTGTTAGGAAAATTTTATTCAGAAAAAAAGTAACTAACAATGAAAAGCCCATTTATTTGTTATTCTATTATTCAGTAAAAAAAATGATTTCATCAATTTTCAGTCAATAATCAAATAAAAATAATTATTTGACATCGCATACCTCACGTCCCCTTTTCCGTATGCCATGTCGAATCGAAAGTCGAACAGTGTGGAAATAGCTTTAGGCTTGATGAAGCTCAACTTAAGTCCTCTTCAACACGGAGTCCTTTCGTCTTTACTACAATAACGATTCTAGATTATTTTTAATAAGTGTAGATCGTGTATATTCATCTTATAATTGATAAATTCAATAATAATTTTTTAATAGTTTATCCTACACTAAACCTCTTAAAGAAGGTAATTTTACCCATAGTTTTGTTTGTTATTCGCCTACCACCTTGGACGCCCTTGCTTACCTTCAGTGATTCTGAGAACCCCCGTTGTAGAAGATCTTTTGCTTTGATATTCATCATGATAAGTAAAGAGGGAACTATTATATATATCTTGAAAAAGTGGAACTTCTTATGACTTCTAAAAGCTATCTACATTAATTATACAATATTGTATTAGCAGGAGATGTTTTACGGAAATTGATTAAGGTTAATAAAACATACAATTGAACATATATATTATTATTATTATTAATGTAGCCTTTATTTAAAGTTTCTCTTTTATCTATTAGTATTTTCCTATAACGATGGCCCCAATATAAATCTAAACGTCAGGTAAAAACTATATTGTTGTTAGTCAATAGCCCAAATCCTGGCAATATAGACAACAGGAGAGAATTCAAATATAGAATGAAAGTTCTGAAGATGGACATGGTTTTCCACAAAACAGTTAACAAGAATGAATATGAATATTAAATAAATAATAATAATAATAAATAATAAATAAATTAATAAAAAAGATAAAAACATTATTTTTGGAAGATTTCAAACAAAGCATTTAGTCTTTTAAATTGCTACTAGTACTCATCTTCATACCGAAGCACAAATCTACAGCTCGGCATGTAAATCGAATGAAGTATTATCTCTATTTGGATTGTGTTGTATTTGCTGTTAATTGACATGTACTATCTATAATAATATGCATTAATGTGATTTTGTGGTTTTAGTCCTCACGATGCCTCATTCGGTGAAAAGTTGACTGGTTATTAACACGTTCAGTGCCGCGGGACATGAATAGTCACGTCATTTTAAGTGAACTTTCATGTCCTTCGCAGTGAAGGCGTTAACTAATAAGACTAAAGGCTTTATTTAGACTTTTCTAAAAATATATAATTTTATTGTTTATGTTTCTATATGTTTTAATTAACAAATCATTTTTTAAATTTCTGTTCTTTCTTATGCTATGCTATATCAATGATTTTGAACACGGAATTGAATTTTTGTGAAGTACTTTTAGCTATGCCTTCCGGTCTCTTGCTTAAGCACGATCTAATGAAAATACTTATTTGACATTCCTTTGAACTTACATTAATTTATAGTCAACAATAATTTTCAAATTATACTAAACATACATAAACGATGAAATCTTTTTACCCACTTATTTTTAGGAAATAAAAAGACATTATTCGATTTTCAAAATTGTCATTACAAATGAGTAATAATTTTTTGGCCTTACCGTTAGGCTAGCTTCAACCGTCCCACCCTTCATCATTTGGACAATAATAAGATCGTCCTAGTCCCGCCCTAACAGACTCTGAATCTAAGTGATTATATTCACATAGCCTTGATCCACAGTTCTTATCAATCCAACAAATCAGTTCAATAAAAACATGGAATTCCTCCGGTATCGAACAGGGCAATAGAAACACTTTCATTTATAAGTACTTCTGTCCTAATTACAGCTTTATCCATCAGGGTTACTCTATTTCTGAAGAAAATGACCAGGGTAATCGTTGAAACCAAATTAAAAAGTATATAACAATATATTGCATGCCGGCGAGTCAGCCCACTTAAAAAGCCGTTTTTAGGCCTACCAAGACTATATAAAAGAAAATATCAAATAAATGCTAATAATAATAAATCTTGAAATAAAAATAAGAGGCGCATAAGATAATTCAAGGGCTTACATAAAAATGGTTAGATAGAAATATTGAAAATAAAATATTATTTTCAACATAGTCAGATTAAAAAGTAAAAATAAGATAAAGAGTAGGGATAAGTACAGAAGGCCATAGCGCCTACTATTGGCTTTCAATAACAATGACGTGGTGAAGACAGAAGTGCTGGGATCTTCTGGAGTCCTATTCTCTCCACAAATGGGGAGAAAAACTTATTTCGGTGTTGACCAGACGTAGTGAATTTAATATTCATAACTATGCCCCTGTTTAAGGTGTTTATTTTACTTTACGTAACCTCGATGTTAATTGTTTTATTTATTTTTTAAAAGTTGTTTTCGTTTTCCTGTAAATATGGTATGCATGGTTATATATAACACTGCCGACTATTACCCTAAAGTGTTACAAAAAATGATAATTAAAAAAAAAATATTATCTTCAAAAAACAAGCATATCATAAGATACCTATCATATAAAATGAACTTAATATCAAAGGTACATAATATTATAATAATGAATTATATGTAATAATATGGAAATAAATAAGATATAACTAAAGGAATAAATAAATAAAAATAAGGAACCGGGAAGAGTAAATCCTTAGTTTCCGTTTATCAAAAGAAAACTATATCATGTACTATTTTGCTGATTTTGATTTTACTATCGTATTTGTATGATTTTTTTTATTTGTGTGATTTTTTTTATTCATATGATTTTTTTTTTATTTTTATTTGTATGATTCCGGCCAGATATTTCTAAGATCAAGTATCGAAAGGATGATGCTTCAAATATAAAGTTCGATTATTATCCACAACAAGCAATACAGTGAGATCTGAAACTTATTTTTTCTCTCCTCTGAAACTTTGAAAAATTTATTTACGTTAGTTTATTTGCTATCATACTTGATAGTTGGAAGAAGAGAATACCATACATAAAAAAAAAATAATAAAAAAAAAATCCGCTAAAAATTTCGGAAATTATTCAATAATTGAAAGAGTTTCGAGAAAAGATCGACATCGGACCCAAGACTTCACTGAGCCATATTATCATGCTATCTGATATACTAAAAAAAAATAAAAAAAAAGATTGGCCAATATCACATTCAATGAATTATAACCGGAAGGATGAAGAGAAGTGAATTGCTAGCGAATCCTGACAAGATTAATGAAGTTGCTCTCGAAGTTGCTAAGTTTAAGTCTTAAAGCAACCTGGATCTCCGAGCACAGATTACTCCATTGTTTTCTTAAGTCGAAAATCACAGATGAAATAGCTTCTTCCACATACGAGCCTCACTATCTTTCGCCTCAGGCATCGTCTTCTGTGTGTTTTATTTAGATATTAAATTATTTCGCATTTCCACCTGATATTTAGAACAGTTTAATCTTCCAGTCGTTAAAGAGAACATATTTTACGAGTTTTCTTCAGATTAAAGAGCTAATCAACATTTTTTATAATTTAATAGAAAGTTTTAATTGTGTAATTATATTTATAATGGAGAATGACGAGTCCAAAGTTAGGCATGCCAGAGGTTGATCTGGTGAAAAGTACAGTTGATAAAGTATAGTATATTTTAAAATGAATTTACTAAATAAAATTTTAGATAATAAAAACATGCCGAATGAGACAAATATGGCTTGGGAATAAAAAATATAACTACAAAATTAAATTAAAATACAAATATAAATTTGGAATTATTTTTAGCTGTAAAATGATGTTCATTGCTAGGTCGTTGGGCGTGGTTTTTACTTCACCTCTAAATGGACTTTCAGTTCGTAATGGTCCAACGATAAATGAATATACTTTTAGCAACAAAATAAATAAATAAATAAAAGAAAAAAGAAAAATACAAAAAAAAAATACCTTGTTTTCAGACTACAAACTTAAAAAATATTCATGTATTAATATTCGTTGTTGAGATTAAAAACTTATCTGAACATCTACAACATTTATGCTAGAATTAGGAAATGCGAGTAATTTCGAACATTAATAAATCGACTAAAACATACGTAGTGCTGCCTTCAAGGTATTTTTCAGGAAGAAAGATAGATAGAGATTGTATTTCTCTCAGTGGCGTATGCAGGGGACATCAGCGAGATATATCCTCCCCTCTCTCTCGAAGGTTATGAAAAAATATTATCTTCATACCCACCAATACAACGCTTGCATTTTTAGTAATATCTTTTGTATTTTTAATGGTAATGTGTGGTCCAATATTCATACTTATCCTTAAACCTTATACTTAATTTGGCGATTTTATACACTTAAGTATTATTCGCCTACTTCTTATAAATTTCTCCACCGAAAAAAATTTAAATCTCCTTCCGAAAAATAACTCTGCGTACATCCCTGATCTCCCCAACATAACATTTTCATGACGCAATGTAGAGACTTCGGATCTCGACTCATTTGCATAAATGATATCATATTTTAGAGAATAAATATCAGCTGTGAGAGAAATAAAGGTTGTTTTGAAGAGAAATGAATCTGCTAAAACTTTTTCAATAAGTTTTGTTGTTTTTAATTCTTTATTTACATGTTTATTTACAAATATACAATTTAAATGATAGAAGGAAATAATTCAAGCATTTACTTTCATAACTTACAATTCTAACATTTTTCGGATTTAAATTAAACAAAGAATATTACACTCACTCACTCACTCTATGGCGCTACAGCCCTAGAAGGGCCTGGGCCTTCTCCACAATCTTACTCCACTCGTCTCTATTCTGGGTGAGTCTCCTCCATCCTCTGATTCCCATTTCTCTCAATACCTTCTCCATGCTATCCGACCATCTTAATCGTGGGCGTCCCCTCATTCTTTCTCCTCCGGGCATACCATCTAGCAACTTTTTAGGTATCCTACTAGCCGGCATCCGCTCCATATGTCCCAGCCACCTCAACTGATTCTTTCTGACAAAGGAAACCAGATCTGGTTCTTGAAACATTTCTTTCAGCTCCTCATTCTTTCTTATTCTCCAGTTGCCGTTTTCACAGACAGGTCCATATATTCTTCTTAGTACTTTCCTTTCCCAAACTTTTAATATTCTTTCACTTTCTTTGGAAAGTACCCAAGTCTCACAGCCATATGACACAACCGGTCTAATGACTGTTTTATATAAAATGACCTTAGCTCTGTTGGTGAGACCTCTGAATTTTAAGGGCTTTTGAAGAGCATAATAGCACCTGTTTCCAGCAGCTACTCTTCCTTTGTTTCTTCTTGGTGTTCATTCTTTGATGTGACAAGAGCACCCAAATATTTAAATTGGTTTACCATCTTGAAAGTGTGGCTTCCAAATTTGACCATTTCTTCTCTATTATCTGGTGGGTTTCTTGATGACTTCATATAGACTGTCTTCTCATCGTTTACATGGAGGCCCAATTGAATTGCAGCCTTTTCGAATCCCTCAAATGCCCCTAATAAAGCTGCTCTTGATCTAGCCGATATTACTACATCGTCTGCGTAGGCCAGATGCTGCGTCAATCTATTATATATCGTGCCATTAGGGTCTGTCCGAATAGCACGTACAGCATTTTCTAGGGCCAGGTTGAAAAGAGTTGGAGACAGGGGGTCTCCCTACCTTAGGCCGTCTTCTACTGCAAACTTTTCCGATAGTGCTCCTTGTTTCTTGACTTTACAGCAACTATCTGTCAATGTCATCCTAGTTAATCTGACTAAGTTTTTTTAAGAATATTACAACTTGGGTAAAAAATAAGAAAAAAAAAATACTTTTTTTTTGTTTAATTCTTTATTTACATGTTTATTTGCAAATATACAAATTAAATGAAAGAAGGAAGTAATTGAGGGCAATAAATAGGTATCTTTCAAAATTTGGAACTTAAGAGGATAGTGAAAAAAAAAAAACTGTAATTAGTCTTAAAAATGCAAAGTATAAGTAAAACTACAAATCCGAGCAAGTGTCTGTTCAACGTATTATTCTAATGATAATGGTTCAAAGAATGCCAGGAATATGCCTAAACCAACCCTCAGAATACATACAAGGTAACTGCGTTGAGACTACTCAGGCAACATCTAGCGTAGCTTCAACAAACAATCAAACGAAAAGTGGAATTGGCCTAAAACCAGATGTGACAAACTGTAGAACAGACTCTAATCTTAATACATACTTCTAAACGTGGAAGAAAGGAAAAGTTAGCTGTGATTGTCGTTAGCTGGAAGATCATCTCAGGAAAATCTGGTAGATCTGCAATCATCAATAGAAGATGATGGGTATAGGATGGCCCGCAGACTCTGATGACCTGGAGTTCTGAACGTGATCTCTCGGATAGGTACCCTTAAATAGCGCACCTGGCGCTGGAGCAGTTAAGCCGTTTCCATATCCACTGCCTCAGCGTAGTCGAGACCGGTGGGTTAAGTCAGGTCCCTGGCACTACGTGAGCGGCATCCTTAAATTCGTTCCTTAATCCTGTCTACAACAGTCCTATTAAGTAATCGCGAATTGCGCTGCTGAGGGCAGTAGAGAATAAATTGACCTAGCAAACTTGATAGTCTCATATATCTTTACTGAGTTTGAAAATGAGTTTATTTTTTAAAATTCACAGATATAATTATTGCTAAGCGAATCATTGTATGTAAGAACAATTACTTCCATAAAAGTAAACAGTTTTTCTGAGATACAGATTTGTCGTTTTAAGTAGAAACTGTGTGTTAAATGAGAAAATGATGATTAACACTGATTCAGTATTCGTTCGAGTCCTGTAAGCGTAAACTGAGCATTTTCTTGTTAAAAAATACTTGTAACAATTTTTTTAAACTTCTAATCCAAGTTCTGAAGACGCAAAAACGACTTTTACATCCCAGAAATCAAATGTACAAACAAGTACGTATGCTTCGTGGATTTACTTTGGTTTTTTTTTCCATCCTTTTCTTGCAGTTTCGGCCAATGTTACTTCTGCCCTCGAATTGATTTACGATTTTAGCGTTTGAAACTTCAGTTATAATCAACTTCGGTTTCGTCCAACTGTGAGTTGATTTCAACGACAAAAAATCGTCGGTTTGGCACTAAATCCCTTACGCCATCGGATTTTGCATCCCTCCGAACCTTCCATCTATCTTTTTTAATTGATTTCATTCATATATCCGGTTGATCTTCTTTTTAATTGATTTACATTTTTTTTATAGTAATTACAGTTCAAACATTCTTATCACCAGATTAAGCTCAGGCATACCTAACTTTGGACTCGTCATTCTCAATGATCTAATCAAGAAGACATAATCCGCAACCTATTTGTATCTTTTGATCCTTTAATTTCTTCCTTGCAACCTGAATGGCCATCAACCTCAGTTGATCTGGGAGATGAAGCAAAACATCTCCTTCGTGTTCATACAACAACTGATCAAGACGAAGAAGTTATTTAACTTGCAGATTACATGCAGGATGAACTTGAGTTGATGGAACTGAATCGGAGCAAGAAACGGTTGAAAATCATATTTCTTCAATTGACGAGATGGACATGGATTAGGTGAACAATTATTTATTTATTAATCATTCCAAATAAATATTTTTAACACATTTTTCGTTTTTGATTTATTAAATAAGTCTTGAGAGAGGCGCGACACACTCGAACACCCTCTTCCTCAATAGTTTGAAAACCTAAAAAGTTGGGGTATCAAAGCAAAAATGGGAGCCTATTTCAAATTGTAAAGATTATGACAAACCATATTACTCGAAGATGTACTACAATTTGTATTAAGTTGCTATTAATACAATAGCAACTATTAACTATAGTATTAATGGTATTAATAGTTAATGTCGTTTTACTCTTTTTTTTCATCGGCAATGCTTCCTAGGTCCATATGTTTTCCGATTCTTCAGAAACAAAAAGCCTTCTTACATTCTTAATTTGTTCACTCTGTACACTCTTTAAACACCAGATCCTAACTTAAAATTTTTTATATGTTAGAATTGCTGAACTGCTTCCTTCAAAAAATCATTTACCATTCATTCATGCTAACTCATTTTGGAATTCCTTACTCATCTCTATTCACAAAACCTCGTTCTTAACCTCCTTCAAGCGTCAATTATTTCTCCACCTCCACATGTAAGTATTAAAACTATATGTATCTTTATTTTAATTGTTTATTGCTTCATCATTCTTGTTAAGTGTATTGTTTGTTAGTGTAAATAGGTGTAGATATCTAATTGTGATTTGAATGTCTGCATTTATTGCATACTCTTGTATTTTATTTTATAATTGTCATTATTTTGTAATTTAGCTGTTTCTTAATTATCCATTGCAAGCGAAACCAATTGTACATGCACCGCACATTTCTAAAAGTCCGAGATTTAAGAAATACTTCAAAAAAGAAAAATTGTATTTGAACAGAAAAAATAATTATTTTTTCAAGAATCAGCATTCGCAACAGGTAAATGAAGAGTTCAAATCCAAAAAAGTTGGAAAAAATTACAATATCTCATAATATACACTCCTGAACAAATTGATCGCATTGCATGGCTTCTATCTATTAAATCATGTCACAGTCCAAAACAGATAAACAAAACATTTAAAATAAACATTAATTTACTTACAGATATGTTAGGTATGATGAACTGTTTACCAATGTAAACAAGAGTTTATACTTCAGTGAAAATCAACTCAATATATGTCAGGTTTTTCACTGGGTGATTCATTTCTCTATCAGTGTATTTTTAATTTTATTTTCCACTGAAAAATACGAAATGTACTTTGGGAATTAATCTTTCCTGAGGTATTTACTCTTGCTAACATTGGTAAACAGTTTTTCATACTTAACTTATCTGGAAGCAAATACAAGTTAACCGGTATTGGGCTGTGGCATGATTTTGGAGATGGAAACACGAGCAATGCAATGCTTTTGTCTAGGAGTGTAGTTGAGAAAATCCGGTCAAAATTTTCGGAAATTTTAGATTTTTCTCCACCAATAAATTATTGCTGCAACGTCCCAATTAGTGCTTTATAACTTGTATTTCATAGACTGACAGACTATGACAGACAGACTAAGCTGGACAGCAAATTTACCGAGAGTGATGTTTGATAATTCTCTTATATCCTTATAAGAAAGACGTTGATAAAATCCTCTTTGGAAAAGTCTCTGGAACAATTACACAACTTTTCCCCGCCGACCCTCCCGTCGAATGATAACTTCTTCTCGGAAGATAACCATCACTAACCTACACCTCAAGATCCAATCCCTGTCAGCGCTGACAAATGCTCCCGCCGACACTAATGGCCGTTTTTCCTCTCACCTTCCGGCGGATGTAGTGCCAGAGCTGATTGAAACCTTTGTGCCGGATTAATTGAGGGCCGGTCCTGGAAGAAATTGCTTTGATTCAATATATAAGGCCATGGCTTGTCCAGGCGGCCAGCTTATTTGCTGTTTCCGTGGAGGGGGCTTCCGTAAATTGGTTTTGCTACCCTCCCCCACCACTACCCACTCGCCTCCTGTTTACACTCCTCGCTTCCGCTCTCCTGTCGATAACGCTTGTCTTATCGCCTTCCTTTTTTTTAACCTTTTCTTCTACCCCTCATCACTTCCGTCCTTTCACTTCTTCTTGTGAATGTAATGCATTTTTACTTTCTAAAAATATTATCTGAGTCCGAATTATGCTAGATAAACCCTAAATATATTTAATTAAATCTCTTTATTTTTCTACTATTCCTCATTATTCGTATTTCTTTGCACTGTAAGAATCACAAGGTTGTTTAATTTTTACGCTATCGAGTCTGTTTTCGCTATGATGTAATGTGTGATCAATCATAAATCTGCAGATGTATACAGGAACAACTTACGTCGTATTCTGATCAAAAAGCGCAATTGTTTGGTATCGTACTATGCACAGGTATCCTATTGTAGAATGACCAAAGCGTTGCTAAAATAAAGGTTTTTTTTTATTTACTTTCACTCCTCACCGAATGCAAGAAATTCTGGTATTGGTTCTTCGCATAATAAGCCAAAGAAACAATTTCTTAATAGCTCGCTTGTAGGTGTATTGACCGATCCACTATTCTTTTTTATTAGCAGCTAATCATTTATCTTTTTTATTAAACAAGGACGAGTGGATCTTGAGACTTTGCCCTTTGAAAAAAAAAACTATAACGTATATCAGAAATGGATATTACCTTGTTCGTAATTAGTGACGTAACACAGAGTCGGTCTAACAGCTATTATTACTGTTTACTAATTTTTTGCTATTATGACCGTTAGCGTTGGTCTCTGACAAAGCCCCAGAAAATTATGTGAATTTAGAAACCATGAGAACTTAAGAGATGTGATCCCTTTAGTCTCATTATGTGATCTCTCCATTACACTGATTATGAGATTACATAAAAGCAGGCCGAAAATAGCACATCTCACATCAACAGTATACATATGACTAACCACACAGATATGGAATTGAATAAAACCATAAAATTTATTACGGGACAATACCTCATAACAATAATAATTATGAATTTAATATCAGGACCTATATATGTAACGACGAAATAGGTATTCATTTATTGTTGGCCAATCAAGAGTGGATAAGTTAATGAATAAATTGAAATAATAAGTAAAATCCTGAAGATGGTACAAAGTCCCGAAACGTTGGTTGAGATAATTTATGAATTTTAATAAAATTATAATAACGAAGAACGGAAATTTTTACATACTATTATTGTATAATGTATATTATTTTATTATATGTCTTAGTAGGATTACTAAACTATTTTGTTGAAAAAAAAGAAAGTTAATCTTCTAGTCGTTTTATTAATTTTCGGTACCATTTTATTAGATCAGTAAAAATAAAATAAAATATTTGAAAACTTGGTTAAAACCTTTAAAACCTTTTTACTTTCTGTTTACTGATGTAAGAAAGTTAATGTTCATTTTTTTCATTTAATCATGAATTAAATTTGGCAATTTTTAATGAAAAAAAAATGGCAATCATCTCCAGAGAGTTTATGGATAAAAAGCTTTTATTTAACAAACAAATTCATTAAATTTGAAAATAAAATTCAACTCAAAATATTTTATTGAATGTTTTAAAGTACAAAATAATATATTTTTATATAAATGATGATGTTTTCAATTATTCAGGAACAAAATTAATAATTTTTGGTCACCTAACATTACCAAATATTATTACAACATTAAAAATAATTTATTATTATAAGACGGTCTCTATAAAGTCATTCTTTAATCACATTTTGAAGGAAGTCATTATGTTTTAATGGGCAATAATTGATATTAAAGCTAAAAATCAGATTTAAAAAAATAAAATAAAAATCCACCTCAATAGAAGCTTTCCAAGTAAGAAAAAATAAAAATAAAATGAAACAATTCGTTCTGTGGCACTCTCCTTCCAAATGAAAGCTATACTACTATTGGAATCTTCCAATGATAGTTTAATGTGATTTTTGTCTCTTTTATTGATTTTTTTCTAAAATTAATTAATGGAGGTGGTTACGAAAGCAAAAGGTCTAAATGTACAGTAAATCCAATCTAAATTTTTTAAAAATAAATACAATTGTCTAATAGTAAATTTTCTTTCTGATGTAAATAATATCCTCTAAACGGCTACTGACTGTGTTTTAACCCCATCCCGTACCTTTTCCACCATTAAACGAATAAATTTTTGGTGGAGGGACAATAAAATTTCTCGGCCTTAGTTCCGTTTTCGGCCATTTTTCCCTGCGTTGATATATTTCGCATCCGGTCGTCCTAAATTACCTGTTTGATTCATATCACACCGGATGGGGCCCTCCCTAAATCCCCAATGTTCTCTCAACTGTTACAGTTTGAATATCATTATTCATACATTTCTTCTATTATTATATATTTTTACTTTCAAAATGTGTGTGAAGAGTCTAGTTCAGAAACGAAAAGTTTTACGGAACTGAAATGACGTATTTAAGTTAGCTACATGCCAAGAATGTTACAGCAACTTACTCCCTAAAATCGTTTTAACCAAACAATCACAATTTTATACTTTTTACAATTTTCTCGAAAACAGCTCTAAAGATTTTGATTTATCTCGTCATATCCATGTACAATTAAGCGTTAATTAATATCACCTAGTTCTGATCCTCATTGAAATTGTCTGACATTTGAATGCCCAAAATTTGAATGCCCAAAATTCAAAATGTCTTCCTCTAATGTAGCTTTAATTTGGTTTATTTGAAATAATTAACTGTCTCTTATTATTAGAAGTAATACAAAATAAATGAATATCAACTATGAAAGAATTTGATAAATAACTAAAGGAGATAAAAGAAAAAATATTTTATTAAGTTGAAAAGAAATTTCTGGAAATAAGAGTAGTAAGACAGATTTATAATATACCGTTGGAAAGCTGAAGATTATAGAAAAAATATTACCCAACATGTAAAGATGTAGAAGGTAACAGAGAGTGACGATTAACGCTTAAACTTAATTTATATTAGTAATTAATAATTTCTAATTTTATATTATTTAGTAGAAACTAAATGCATACATTTAAAAATTATTTTTAGTTTGACAAACCAAAAATTATTATTATACATTATTATCGCACTGAAGTTATTTTATTGTACTTTTGTGAGAGAAGACGTGACGAAGTGCATGCTACTGAAAATATTTCAAGCAGTGGTTATGTAATTCTTTAAAATTATTATTGAAAATGGATAATTATTTCAGGGTTGTACCTTAGAGAAAGTAATATGATGGGAACTCAGCACTAGATTTTTTTTTCATATACTATCAATTATTAAACAATTTTAATTAAAATAATATTCGCTAGATAGTTGATTCTAATAATGGATTAGATGACACTAGAACACGCACTTGGAGTGAGGGTGAATCGATCGGTGTAAATATAAATTATCGATAGTTGTGATTGATGGAATAGGTACTTGAAGCATTAACTCATTCGATTCTATTTAGGTCAGGACATTAAGGTAGCAAGCAATAGAAAGATATTATTAACTTTTTCACTTAACTTAATTATCGCTTATATCTAATATTAGAGTTTTATCTTATTGTCATTTATATGAGGATTGGGAAATAAAACCAGACCAATCAAGAAGTGTCCTCCTCGAATCACTGCTGATATGTAGGCAAATATAAGTAAAATGTGTAATTTCATACTAATTTCATATTAAAATGTATATTATTATTTTTTTTTTTAACGATAAATTTCTTATGTCTTGTTTTTCGGCGGTTTTCAAATGTTTGCCTGTTGACCAATGTTTTCCAAAGTGTGATACGCGTAACTTCAGGGAAGAATTTGGTGGGAGTAAGCGCTTTCCAGGCGTTCAACGTTGAAAAATAGTAAAAAAAATTCGTTACTTGTATGTATGGTTTTCAGATCTGTGCGAAATTTCTTTTTCAGTATTTGTAGTCATTATGTCGAAAAAAAGGAACAGCATTTCAGATATGAAGCCTCTTCTCAGATTAAAATTAACAATCAGGGAATCAAATTATAATGATCTGTCGTCTAAGCATAAACAATTTCGTCCTCCTCATTGATCCAAATAAATTTTATATATAGTTTATTATGGATGAATAGTATTTTTCGTTTATTAATATATTTTTTATATGATAAAAAAAGGAAGAAAAAAACATATTTTGATTGCTAATAATGTGTAAGCAATTTTTTTTTATGAGGGATAAACAGTTTTACAAAAATTATAGAAGAGGTACACAGATATCGATAAGAACAATGCTGTAAACCAAAAAATGTTCTTCGAATCTAATTTCCTTAATATATGTAATACAAACTACATACTATTCCAAAACGATGATCTTTACTCTGGCCTATTATGTTCACATATTTGGGCAGTTGCTTATCAATTTGGTGCAATAATGCAAAAATTTTATATATTAGGATTGATATGCTATTGCATGGTCTGCATTAATTTAATATGAAGGGGAATAATTTAATAGACTCTCTAGTAGTGGGAAAATTTGACGGATCAATTTTTTTTTTTTTTGTCAATGGTTTGGAATGATGATTACATTGCGTTGTGGCCTTTGAAGAATGTGGTATGGCGCAGAGGATCCGAAAAAAAAGATTGGAATGATTTCTGCAAAGGATTAGCTTTTCACATTTTTATTTTATTTATTTATTTGTATTAAATTTTTTTTCGTATCTATATCTATCGATCGAATAATATTTTTTATTTTTTTAGAAATCGTTGGAGATTATCGAGTCTTTAAAAAATCTATTATTTGACTTCAAGGGTTATTTGCCGTAAAAAAATTTAATCTTCCATCTTCGAAGGCACGTGCAAGATGAAAGTAATGCCATTCCTTTGAAGCGGTCTCAGCATAAGCGACAGCCTTTTAAATCTTGTAATATCACTATTTTCAAATGATTTCCGGTATTTATTTATTTATTTTTTTTTTTTTTTGAACAAGAACATGTTATAATTTTTTCTGATAATGAAAGTAATTGTTGATGTTTAGATATGATAAAAATAATTAAATTTCATTCGCAATTATTATAATTTAAAAAAAAATAATGATCTATTATTAAAGTAAATATCTAATACAGGAATTAGAAATTATTACAGGTATTTGATTTTTGAGAAAATTAATTTTCAAAAAATTTTATATAATTTATGAGGGAATTCGTTCCGAAAAGATCGATATGGCCCCATGAATTGTAAAAATAAATAAACTTATTTAAAATTAAATATCTTAAAAAGCGAATTCCTGATTAAGAAAACGAAAATGGCAAAACGTCATTCTCACTCATTTTAACACAAAGATATTAATATTTAATTATTATTGAATGAATTAAACTATTAGTGAACACTATTAACATTAGTTTCGCCCACTATTACATCGAAATGACAATTACTGCAGCTCAACATCTATATGAAGATTTTGACTATAGTCGATAGGCATCGCAGATGTTTCGATAGATAAGTATAAATAATATGATTGGAGTAGATTGTCAATAAGTTAATCCAATCAGCTCACCAGTTTCAAGGTGTTTTAAATTCTTTAATACTCTAAAATAAAATTTTAAAAAAAAATCAGAATTTAATTTTGCCCGAAATATACACACACACACACACACACACACACACACACATATATATATATATATATATATATATATATATATATATATATATATATATATATATACATATATATATATATATATATACATATATATATATATATATATATATATATATATATATATATATATATATATATATATATATATATACATATATATATATATATATATATATATATATATATATATATGTATATATATATGTATATATATATGTATATAAATGATTATAAATTCTAAACGGTTAAATTTTAATTCAGCTACCCAGAACACAATTATAAAGTACAGAAAGATATTCAATAAAACATTATTGGTAATTAACAGTCGAAAAACTTAATGTCATTTTTAATTTGAATGTCCATTTCACGATTTAAATAAATTACTTATAATTACCGTAGTTATTATAGCTGTCATGGTTAGTAAAAATGTATACTAAACATAGGCGTAACATGCTCTAACATTTTTTGGGAAGGGTGGACACGAATTGAATTCATTTAGTGTCCTCCTTCGCGCCTTGACTGCCCTCTTTATTTTTTTTAATTGAAAGGCCTTAAAACGTTTTTCTGAGTACCCAAAATTTCTTCTTCAGCACGATTAATGAACTCGGCGGAGATATTGTGAAACACGATAACCAATAAAGTTAAAGTTTTACTTATCTTTTTTAAGGATGCTTTATTTCACTAGGCCTTTTATCAGTTGAGTATTTTAGACCACAAAGCTGTCCTTTGTTATTCTTATAACTGAACTTCTATTAACTTTTTAATTTATTTCAAGTTGAATTCGTACGGTAGGCGTATGATGAAAATATTTTACATTAATACAAATTTTTTTCTCGAAAATATTGAGGAAGGTAACAAAGAACTATTTTATTTTCTTAATAACATTCTATTCAAGACTAGTGGCCTGAGGAAATTCCTTCAGAGAACAGCGTTCCTGTTTCCAGGCGTTCACAGAGAGCTGATTGGGTCCTGGAAATTGTCGAGGGGGGAGGAGGAGAGCCTTCATTTAAGGTAGCGACGAGGTGGTGTGAAGAGGCAAAAACGAGATTTTAACGACCTTCCTTAAAAAGGTCCGCGGCCCGGAGCCGCCAACCGTGAAGATGTGATAGCGCTCAAAAGGCAAGAATTACACCGGCAATCCTTAAAAGTCCGCGAAACACAATGCCCAGAAATTTCTTTCCCGCTCGTCCCAAGGCTTTTAAAACGAGGTCGTCTTCTTGTTAGGTAGATTTAGCAAAAATGTCCACAGTTTAAGTCGTTGATGTCAAGAATCCTGTTGGCTTTTAGGGGTTACTGAGCACATTACTTTCGAATTCTGTATACTTGTGTGAAAGAAATACAAATATTAATTTTTTAAAAAACACAACATTTATATATATATATATATATATATATATATATATATATATATATATATATATATATATATATATATATATATATATAAATGTTGTGTTTTTTTTTATCAGTTGACATCCGCATGATGGTATAGTGGTATCAATCTGGTATCAATGATATAATGGTATATAATGATATAATGGTATCATATGATATAATGGTATCAATCTAATTAGGAATTGATAAATTATTTGCCACTTCTATAAATTTGTTTTATTGAAAACTAGTTTCGAATGTTATACATTCATCTTCAGTTCTAAAAACACATAAAAATTAAAAAATAAGATATTCAAAATATAGTTTGTTATAATTATACATATTAAATTTACAACACATATTAACACATATACTTTCTTATGAAACAGTGTGTTTTATAATACTGATTTATATTACATCTAATTTAATATGTATAACAATACCAAACTATATTTTGAATATCTTATTTTTTAATTTTTTTGTGTGTTCTTAGAACTGAAGATGAATGTATAAAATTTGAAACTAGTTTTCAATAAAACAAATTTATAGAAGTGGCAAACAATTAATCAATCCCTAGTTTATATACATGCATTTCATGACTTACATGAGCATATTTGCATATGGAACTTTTTTTTTTCAAATCTGTTCAAAGCTAAAATTTGTTTACAACATGTTAACATTTAACAGTCAATTTTCATCTAATAAAAAAAAAATTATATATATATATATATATATATATATATATATATATATATATATATATATATATATACACACACACATAAGAACAATGTAAGGTTTGTAAATAAATCAATTTCAAATATTATCAGTAAAAACAATGTTTTATTTTCTTTCGCTTTTGCAAGGGTGTTGATTCCGATTGGCAGTTCCGATAGACCCTGAAGATTTAAATTTTTTAAATCTCTAGGCTTCTTTAGATTTTCTAGTGATGATGAGGTGAAGTCTGTACTCTCCAGATGCATTTGCGTGAGGTAAAACGGCTTTCTTCTCTTCGAACTCTGCCCCTAATTTTTCTTAGAAACGCGTTATAAATAAATATTACATACGAATATCTAAATGCTTTTAATAGCAACAGAAACAACAGAACTAATTAAACAACAACAGGAAACAACAGAAATATTTAATTTATTTTTCAAAAATCTTGTCTTAGTGAAACAGGAATATCGAATCATAAATAGATTTAAATAAACATCTAATTAGCTTTAAAAAAAAAAACAATATACAAACATAACATTTTTCCTGAAAGCTCGAGAATGAATAAGTATCGATCTTAAACATAAATGTTTTTTTTTTTTTTTGGTAAATTATAATTTTGTATTACTGATTTATATTTATATTATTCAATTATGGCTTGCTTTTTTATGTTTTATTTTTGACTATTTATAGATTATATTATAAAATTATGGAGTGTTAATGATACAAAATTACATAGTGGGAAAAAATAATAACTTTGTGAATAAACAAATTAATAAAAAAAATATAAATCTATATTTTATTAATGTAATGAAATGGTTGATAGTTCAGTAAAGAATAATTAGTAGCCTGTGCTTCTAACAATTTTCATTATCAGCTATAGTTCTTTCTGTATATATATATATATATATATATATATATAAATATATATATATGTTGTGTACATGTATACACACATATAAATGGAGTCTGAAATTGGCTTTGACACCATGGGTTGTTCCCAGACAAACGTACAAATATTTATAAGATTTTATGTATATATACTGTATAATGTATAGTAGTGCAATTGAGTATTTTATTTGAAATCAGAGAGAAAAAAAAATAGTTTTGCACCTACATCACACCTATTTCACTATATAGACGTTTCGTATCCTTAAGCCGCGGTTATACTCTTACTGTTAGTAGCCACTACTCTCATAATTATGACCTCTTCTTCCCCTCTCCTCCCCCTCCCCCCCCACAGATGTGACAAATGATAGCCGAAGTTGCCCCGGCGGCAATTACCATTGCCCCCCTCCCGAACCCTGATCGTGGAGAAGCGGTAATTAAAGGAGTTAATGCCTTGGACAGTTCTTATCTCTCTGGTCCACTCTTCCCCCGCTATCTGTCTTCATTACATAAATACAACTTGCGCCTCTGGAACTTAAATTAGTCTTCGGGGCCGCAGCCTCCGGACCCAGACGTCTGGGAAGTTGAGGCCTTCTGTGGCCGGCGGGGCAAGATAAGAGTGGTCTTGCAGCCGGCTCCTTTTCATAATTTTCTAATTTATTTTGATTTATAGGCGGAAGATTGTAGGTCGCGTCTTTACAAACCACATAAGGGTTCGATTTCGGTTATTTCCAAGGATCACTTTGGAAATATAAACATTACAAATATAACAGGAATAATTAGACCATCGAAAATCCTATAACCATTTCTAACTAAACTGGAAATATCATGTCAAAATTAATGCATATCTATTGTGACACCTCCTTTACTTTAAAACCTCGCCCTTCCTCCCCCTTGTTCTAGGGAACCACATGCTAAAATATTTTTTATAGTATTTTTATTAACGATCATTAATGAATAAAAAAAATAATTTCAGACGCCTGTTTAAAAAAAAAAAATGCAATTACATATAATATGTGTATTTATATATATATATATATATATATTTTTTTTTTTTTTTTTCTTTCAGTACATCAATTCATAATAAATATTAATGTGAAATCTGTATTCTGTGTTCACATATGCACAATGTTGAAAACTGAAGTAATCCATTTCAACGGAAATCCATAATTTGTACAAATTAGTTTGAACAAAGAATTTGAACAAAATGTAATTTTTAATGAACCATTCGACTGTTATTTACAAAATTATTTTTTTTCTTTTTTTTTTCTCTTTTAAAATTAGATTCTCAGGATGGATGGAAATGCGAGAGAACGCATTCCTCATATAATCGCTTAATTCTGTAGACAAGGATGGAAAATAGTAATTAATTTTCTTCGACAGCTCAGGTGGGATACAATAAAATTTGAAGTTTTTTCGGTACACATCTTCACTTTTTAATTCCACTAGTATTTCAAACATATTAAGATTCCTTTTTTACCTAAACTCTTATAGGACCTTTTTTCAAGTCTAATTTTCTTTTAAATTCAAGAATCTTATCACTTGAAGTTAGTATATTTCCGAGTCTACATTTTAAACTGTTGATCGATTCTTTGTTCCATTTTTCTTTGAAATATCGAAGGGTCTACCTGTTTTTCGATTTCAAGTTCACCCTCATCAGATTTATATCATACTAAAGATTATCTAAGTGAATTTGACAGATCTTTCCTTATCTGATCAGATTCCCACTAGGATTTCACTCCCTTTTCCATCCGTCGCTTCAGTAACTATTCTAAAAGGACAGCTACCACAATAAATATTAGATACTGCATAATAAACATAAACGGCTAGAGTTATGAACCACAAAATTTATAAAAAAAAAAAATGAAGTATATATATATATATATATATATATATATATATATATATATATATATATATATACATATGTATATCCCGAGGGAGAGGAGGGGAACTACTCCTTTTTCGTGGAGTTGGAAGGTGGAGAGAGGTCGTAGGTCCCACACATTTCACCCTTGGTATGGGCCGTCCACCCGAAGAAGAGGAGGCTGCCGGCGCTGAGACTGCCTGAGGAGGAACCTCAGAGAGAAGCTGAAGTCTAGTGCAAAGAGGTTGCTCTGGGCAGTGAAAAGAGGATGTTCAGGGTGACAAGCCAGATCACACGAATCAGAAAGTAAGGAAACAAAGGTGTAGCCCCATCAGTAAACGGTGTGCAGCCATGCACCGAGCTGCACAACAGAATACCCACTTATTGTTCCCATAATTAAATATATCCTCAAATTATGTATCGGAATAATAAATAAATAGATTTTAACTGATAAGCTGAGTTTTATTTGCGATAGTGGCATACGTACACCTCATGTGTAACATCCCACTGCTACTGAAACCCCGTATGCCAGAAATCGCCAGGTAAATGAAAAATAAAAATAAAAACAAGAAAAAATGTCATGTTTTCGACCCGGTAACATATTTTGTGAAATATAAAATAGATTAATCTAGTTTTTCAATGCGTATTTTTGAAATTCTTGAAGTTGAAAATGAGTATTAGCTATGAAAGATTTGGATTTGAATGAGCTGTTTTATACTAGATTTCACAAATAAAGTTACTTTGTCGAAAATATGAAAAAATGTCATATCAACATGTCATAATGCCACAAATAAATGTATATATATATATATATATATATATATATATATATATATATATATATATATATATATATATATATATTCGTTTGTCGCTATAGATCATGGAGATATTTGGCCGCGCGATGTGGTATTCATAGACATGCATTGCTTGCGGGAGAACAGTCTGGAGAGGGTCACCCAACCTTACGTTGCTACGAACCATGGTGCAGCGGCAGGCTATCCATAACTACGTCCCTTTGGTGCCAATTCGGCCGTACCCTTCCCACCGACTCACTCGGGTCCAAGGACAGTGACAAACCGGTCAAGATCCACGGATTATGGCTGTTCGGAATCAGCAGGAGCACGAGGACCTATGTTTCTTTCCCCTAAGCAGACCCTCCATGAACCAAACCTCACCGGTTCCAAACCTGGAAAACCACACCGCGATTCGCAATTGAGGTACACGGGGTAGGTTCATCACTCCTACGCCCGGCCTATCTCAGTTGCCTCCAGTAGGCTGACGGGTCTCACATTCCCGGAGAGGAGGGGTGATAAATTGCTTGAATTATTAATTAAATTAAAAAGCCGGTTTCGGCATTCGAACTCACATCCTTGGGTTTGTGAGCAGGTGCACTTTTGTAATCCTGTTAAACTCGCTCGGCCACCCTGACCCCATTATATATGTATGTAAACAGTGCGCGTAAGTGTAATGCATTTACACACAATAATGCAATTACTCAGTTTACATTAGGCCATTTAATAATAACAACCCTTGATAATAATGTCAACTAACGACACAAGGAAACATCTTGTGTATTATTCATGCACCAGTTTAGGAAGACCGTTATGATATATGTATTTTATTCAAAATACACACCCTCACCTTGAGGAATAACGAATGGCGAAAGATCAACATAAACATGTCACCGTCTTGTAATTACCGTAGACCCGAGCCCTTTCCACCCTCTCCCCGACCACAGCCCTTGTCCGTGTAAAAACATTTGTTTTTCATGAATAATTTTATATCTCCTTTGTGTTATTCATTATTCTTTGCCCTGATTTCTTGTTCAGCACGCTCCATTATAGCGATTTGTAGATCTTTTAATTTTCTTTCATATATGTATAGAAAATGTTTTGACGCATGAAATCCAGAAAATATTTATGATTTTGATAAATCTCGGAATTATTGATCCCTTCAAGTTCATTCTACCAAGAAGCGGCAATTTTGAATCTGAGTTTTCAAAAACTTAAAAATAAAAAAACAATCTGAAAAAAAAATTAACTATGCTCAGATAACTATTAAAAATGATTATTCATGCCCCTTAAAATAAGAAGTAGAAACTTCCATTAACAGAACTTTTATAAAAAAAAGTTTTGGCAAGAACTTATGATAATAGAACTTTTACCAAAAACTAATAATGATATAAGTTCTTGCGGAACTTTTTATCAGGAGGTTCTTTTGTGTAGAAATTTTAAGTTAATATTTTAATTGTAAAAGCCCTTGTACAACAGTTAAACTGAAACTTTTTGAAAAAGTTCCACTACTACATTCTTAACTGTTATAATTAAAGAAATATAGCTAAAAAAAACTTCACTAAAATGCTATAATAATTGAATTAAAAAATTGTAATTGCTATATGTACACTTAAGCCTGCTATAACAAAACTTAATTGAATTATTATTTTTTCTTATTAGTGAACAGATTAAAATTGAAAAAATTAAACTATAGCGCTAATATGATTATGCACAGTTATAAATGCTATATATACCTTCATGGTATTAATAGAAAACCTCTCGGTGGAATTTCATAACCCTTCCTCGCAGTAATACAAAAATTTTAATTTATTATTTATCACTAAAAATATTTGCATGGTAATCTTTCTTTAATGAGATCTAGTTTCCCCTTTCAACGTAGGTTTTTCAGTACCTATTTAATTCTGTGGTAGTGTACATAAATTCTTTTCCTCTTACTCGTGTATAGTAACGAATGCCTTTGATGTTATCGAAAACTGTTATAAAATACATTAGTATTACAGTAGTAGTAATAAAAGAACTAGCATAAGAAAAAAATCCGAAGTTTTAAAAAGCTGTCTACAGCAAGGTATAATAAAAAACATCATTAAGTGGCCACGAATAACTTTATTTTTTTAGATATTGTAATTGAAAAATATATTAGAAAATAAAGTAACTACATATAATTGCGATACATAATTGAATACATTATTTATTAGATGATGTTAAAAATTAGATAAAGAAAACAGACAAGTAAGAACTTAATATATAATTTTAAAGTCAATAGTATTTTCATTATAAATATAATCACTTTCATAACGGCATAATGTGAGCAGATTTTTTACGTTGAGAGTTGAAAATTGAATGAGTCACGAACATTACTAATTTTACTTTTAGCTTTATATTACTTTTCTTCTGTTATTTCAGAAATATTTCTTGAAAATGTGATGCATGCATCTTCCCTCACGTTGGGCTAGAACACAGAAAGCACAGGTAAAAAGGGGGAGGGTCACACCTAGTGACGTTATGCACTCACCGCCATTCTGCTATGGCCCTGAGAGCTTTTTCTTGTAGTCACGGAATATTTTTGTTCGTGGCGTTAAAAATGTCTTGGCTACTACAATGTCTTGGGAGTATTGTGGAAATGTGATATTCGTCTCGAATTTGGATCCGAGTCCTTTCAATATATTAGATGGATGGGTCAGTTTTTGTATATTCCTAATTTTAACAATTAGTCTTTGCCTAATGAGTGTTAGTAAAAGGATATTATTATTTATAAGAGTAATAAGTAAGTCTAATTACAATATTAGACGAAAAAAATTAAAGTCAGGTTTTTCTGAACCATTGGCGTAGCTAGTCCAATTGGCGCCCGGAACAAACTTCAAGATTAATGCCCCCATGGTCGCATCTAGAGGGGCAAATTGAACACTTGGGCGGCAGAATATAGAGGGCGGTAAATTTTGTGTAAAAGGTTTATTATTATATTAAGAAATATAATATTTGTTTCTACTATTTGATCGTTCTGACTTTAATTTAGTCAAAAAATGAGTTAATGTTATGAGATAATATTTCTTTTGAAATATATTACCTAAAGTACCGTTATAAAACTTTTGACTTTTATTGGAGGGGTTGAAATAAGAGGCGGTAAAATTTAGCTTGTCCCTCCTCGGCAAAAATCCTACTACTGCTTTTACCGCCCCTTTCATAATTCCAGATTATTTCCTTCTGGGAAAATATCATACCAACAAAGTCTCGACACCGGCACTCATTCAAGCAATTGAATCAAATATTCGATACCACTAAGGCATCGAGCGGAATGTTGAATTAGTGGTAACGATACCAAAACTACGTTAAGCTACCTATTCCAAAGCCCTCAATATTATTTTATAACGAACAAAAATCAATGTATGATATACATAAATCATGATATCTGAAGATAGAATTAGAAAAGTCATATTTATCATGAGATGAATATCTAACATGAATCATCTATGAAAAAATAAATAAAAATATTATTTGAGCAAAAAAAAAAAATTAAGAAAAATGTTTAATCTAATCAACAAAAAATCGTACCAGGCTTGGAGAATTAGACATTTCTAGTTTGGGCCACACTCAACAGCTTAATCTTGTTGAAAACTTAAAATATTTTTAGTGATGATGGTGATGGTTCTTCATTCTGAAATTCTCATATCAATCTTGCAATGCAAAATCTTAAATATAATACCACAATTGTATAAAATTGTAAATAAATACCACAATTATGTTTAAGTTTTTCACGATGATTTTATTATAAAAATTATACTGAGCAAAATAGAAATAAATTACTATGTCAAAAGTATGGACATAAAATATATAACTAAAAAGAAAACAAGTGCAAAATTGCAAAACGAAAAATAAAACAATTGAAAAAAAAAAAAAACAGCTTTGAGGAAAACACAAAAGAAATGAGAAACTCAGAGTCAATAGTAGATAAAAACACATGAAAGGAAGACAAATAAAGAACTTTTTACGTTGGGAATCATAAAAAAACAAGGAAACAACTCCTACGCAGCGGGAAACAATCCTCTACATACAAGAGGACAATTCGCATCAGGATATTTCAGGATATTCGCTAAAAGATCTACTGAGTATTGAAAGACACTGAGACCACCAAAGTATCTTCACTACTTTAGATTATATATAATTCGTAATATTTGATATATGTAATTTAAGCATCTATTTTTTTTTTTTTTCTTACAGCCTCGAAATATTAAATGTACACACAATAATGGTCGAAGCAAGTAAAAATCATTTTTTTCAATTGTGATCAACAAATTTATTACGGCTGATTATTGTATATTAAGAGGGATTCCTATTTTATTTATAATGTTAATCAATTTACATTAAGGAGTCAAGGAACCTCTTAATCCCACATTTATTGTATTTATAACGACTTTTTTTTTAATCTTTATTTTAATAATAATTTTATTGTAACTTTTCGGCTCACGTTTCTTTAAAAAAATATTGAACATTTTCGAACTATTTTGCTGTGACTTTAGTCAAATATCAATTATTCTTAACGCATTACTCAAGGCTCCTGTTAGTTTTTTTTTAATTTTCTGATTTTCCTAAATGATCTTATTTTCTTTTTTGACATATTCAGGTCAATTATTTCTTTTTAGATGGATATGAGTCATTTTCATCTAAATTAACAGCGGTGATAGTGATGTATGTTACAGAAAGTAATATTTAAAAAAAAATAGTGGTATAGGATATTGAGAACAAGAAATGATATATAACCAACACGAAATAACGCGAAAGTGTCAAACAAGAAAACAAGAGCAATTAGGAAAATCATAGCATTAAACTATTTTAACAAGTACTACCTCGAATAATATGCTAGTAATAACTGATATTTGAGTAAGTTAGCAGCAAAATAGTTTGAAAATGGCCAATAACTTTTATTTTTTAAAGACGGCCTACACGTTGCAATAAATTAATGTATTAAAAAGAAGATTTTGTAACAAAAAAATTTATAATAAAATAAATGTGTGATTAAAACTCTGTATAAGGATTTAATGCTAGTCGTTTTTCAAGATGAATTTCTTGTTCCGATATATACAGTGATAAGTGAAGCTTCATGATAAACTGTTTTATTATTATTTTGTTTATTAATTTATATACTATTTTAAAATACAAGGATACGCAGCAGACTTAAAAACAAGAAAGGGGAGTGTATAATTAAAAAATCACAATTTGAAATACATTCATTTAAACCGAAGATTTCTTGCTGTAGGTACAAATAAAAGTAATGTGGAATAAAAAGAATATTTTTTAATTTTTTTTTTTCGGAAAATACCAATACAAATAAATTGTGAATTTCGAAAAGGGCTTATCTCGGGTTTTATTCAAAATGGACTTTTACGTTTTTGTTTTCATGTATTCATATAGATTCGATATTTTATGATCGAGAACGGCTTATAATATCGTAATAATGGTGAAATACAGAAGGAAAATAAAATCTATACAAATAATGCTAATAGAATAACAGAAATTCAGTTTTTTTGTGCCTTCAGAAAACTTTTAATTTTCAAAAATGAGCCTTTTTCGATACCCACAATTCAAATAGAGTTGGCTACAGTAATTAACACCAATAATATTATAACTAATAATTAAGGGTTAATGTAAAAAATACCAGTTCAATAGGTTGCTATGATAACATCTCCAAACATGTCTTACCTAATCTAAACATACCTAAGATATGTAAGCATGAGCATACAGAAATAATGCAATATATTATAATGTAATGTTATTGATGAAATATAATATAAATATTATTTATATAAATACATATTTTGAAATAACGAATGTTATAATAAACAGATCGGCATAATCATTCATTTACAATGAACGATTTTAATCTCCAACATTGCCAGAAGTAATAAAAATATTCATGAAGACATCGCCATTATTAATTTTGAATAATTCCATCTCGTCATATTCAGAGAATAAGCAGACAGAGGTGGCAGAAAACATTATAAAATCAAACATACCATTCAAAATATGTATGATCTATATTTATTTCGTAAAGGATTGATCCAACGAAAATAAAAACTATATTCCCTCGAAGCAATACATCTATAAAGCAGAATTTTTATATAATCGTAAAAAATGAAACGATGTTTGGAGAGTTCTGACTACAGGGTCTGGGGACAAAAGGTGAGCCGAGGTAGCAACATCAAGGGAATAATACGGGAGTGGTAGAATTTCCCTCGAGTATTTCGGCATTTTCATGAAGTGAAATCACCTTTTCATGTTGTCTCACACATTTCGACCGCTTTTCGTTAAGAGCCTAAAATATCCAGTAGTATCAACAGATACGTTTGAAGACTTGGAGTATTTTTTATTTCTTTGACAGCTATTAAAATGCAAATAAGCCGAAAAATTATAATTTTTAGACATAAATTCTAGATATTATCCAATATATATATATATATATATATATATATATATATATATATATATATATATATATATATATATATATATATATACACATATAATGTGTGTGGGTCATTCTCTATAAAATTCCCCCAACAAATGTGTTGCATTTTGGGAATTTTTAAAATTTGAAAATGCGCCTTGTCCAGATTAGTACATATCCATTTCGAGCCTTAAAATTTTAGATATTAGACCTATGATAATTAGATACATTAGCATGGTAATTACATTTACAGGTATAAGTTTCCACTAAAAGTCATTCTATACAGAAGAATGCATATTACTTATCATTAATTTCAAAGCAAGTAAGGTTTATACAAAATTGTAGAAATTTTCAAATATAAATAATAATTTATTAAAATAATTGTAGAGCTTTAATTTATCGCACACGAATTTATATCACCCATTCGAAACCAATTTTGAACAAATTGTATTTAATTGGGGATTTGAGGAATTAGGAGTCGGTTTCTAGTGATGGGGTGCACTTAGTTACTTCGAGGATGTATTTACTGTGTGTTTACGATCCATGGAAATTACACATTTCATGTAAATTACATATTACATGTTTACATTTATATTAATTGAGAGAGAGAGAGAGAGAGAGAGAGAGAGAGAGAGAGAGAGAGAGAGAGAGAGAGTGAGAGAGAAAATTACTGTCAATTTTCATTGTTTGCCTTTCTCTATGATATTTCTTACTTTCAACTATCGTTTACAATTAAATTTTGCACATAATTAAAATTGAACTTATTTATATTTAATTTTATAATAAATGATTCTAATAATATTATGCAGAATAATAATTAATAAACTATTACTTGGTTTATCCTCTTATTTCATCTAATTTAGTTTAAATTGGAAACTCCAGCCCGATTATAGCTATCTGGAAGCCCAAAGTCTTATAGGATGATGTCTGTCAGAATGCAGAGTAGAAAAGCACTAGTAGAGAATAAGATACGGAAGTAGCAGAGAATGGTAGCTGTAGAATGGTGGTAATGGGGAGTAGAATGGAATGGGCTGTAGAATAGAATGGGGCGAACCTATGCTTTCTGCCTCTTATATACACACTATCCCTCACCGTTTACAATCTTGGTTCTTATTAACTGTCCGATTCGACGATGTCGCTATCGTACGAAAACAGGCCACAACTACATCCTCCAGGGCGGCTGATATCAATAAGAAATTTTTCCAAGCCTAGAATTTTCGGCGTCCATTGTACCTTGCCGATACCATTATCCCGTCTCTTGGCATTCTCTTCCGGATTAACACCTTCCGGTCAAATAGAAACTTCCGCACCATTCCTAAATTATTAAATATTTGCTTATATAATACTAACATATATTTAAATTTACCAATTATTTTAATAATAAATGTAAATAAATTTTTATTATGATATGGTTGGTACTTAATAATTATGACTGCTTTGAAAGCAACTCCTTATCAAACATATCATACCATAATATATATATATATATATATATATATATATATATATATATATATATATATATATATATATATATATATATATAAAATTATTATTATAGACTCACTTTAAAACATCAAATCAGACATTTTGGTAATCTATATTACTTACATTTCTATTTTTTTTTTATAGTTCATTTTTTAATCATTTAAATATAAATCGTGTATTAAATGGTGGCAGTTTATTATAAAAAAAAAAAAAAAAAATTTACTGCGGTAAACATTGTAACACTTTTTCTCAAATAAATACACATGACAGGTATTCAAGTAAATATAAAAATGAAAAAAAAATCGTATTGTGGTCACCTTCTTCCAATCCAACGATATATACACATGGCTGATCCCCATGAGGTCGAGACCGGCTGTGGCAGATAATTATTTCTTTTGTCATCAGCCGTGGATCGACTCTGTGGGATCGGGAGACCCTATTGGGGCTCACCCAGCCTCTATAAAGTGGATTCCCTTAATTGGGGGAAAACCAGGCGGGTGAGCGTCATTTCGGCCAAATCACCTCCTTGCACAACCGTTGGCTTAGAAACAGTACGGTCCTTACCAAGTACTGAACCCTAGACCCTTCACGGGTTGTAGTGGGACAGGTTTTTTTTTTTTATCCCCATGACTGTATTACTTATTAGCTTTATAGGACCTGCTCTCTACATGAAAATACAACGGAGACATTAAAGATTGAAAAGCAAAACATAATTGAAGATGGCCTATTTACTTGAATTTGTGGTATGTATTTGGTCCAAAAATAACTTGAATCTAAAATGTTGATATAATTGTACATGTAGTCATTCATTTAATTCGTTATGTAAGAGGTTACTGAATCATATTTTAACTAGGATGGTTAAGACATATTTTATGTTCAAAGGAATCCCAGAGATACAGAACTCAGAGAGCGAAGACAGACACATCCCAGTATCGATTCTACAGCCCCATCGAATACTGGCCGACCGATAATAAAGTATGAATTATTCAAGCAGAGATGTGGATTGGTCTTGGCATTACCATAACCCTTAGATATTGTTTAAACACGGATACTCTCGTACGACGCCTTCGGGCTTACCGTCCCATAAATCTGAAGGGTTCCTTTTCCCGCCCAGGAGGAAGGGGAGGCGCGGGCCTTCTGATGAAGGGGAGATTGTGTTAAAAATGACAGTCTAGCGTGCCAGGTCCGCCCTCTATTGTGATTAAGAATAAGCCATTGTCGCCTTATTTAATTTAGTTGAAGAAATTGTTTTGTTTTTTCTTAACAGGTTTCGTATTTTGGAGCGTGATGTTGCTGATAGTCTTTTTCATTAGTTTTTCGCCCCTAGTATATGAATCCGGCCTATAATTATGAAATCAGTTTCCTTTAATGGTCTTTGTTATGTTATAAATGACAAATAATGGATAGAGCCGTTGAGAACTCTGGTCAACGAATTGCGATATCGATGATGATTTTACTATTTCACTGTGTTAGGGAAAGAACTGTGAGAAATTTATTTCACTCCGTGTAAATCCAAACATTTTTCAATGCATTATAATAGAATGAGAAGTGGTTGAGCTCAGCGTGTAAGCCGCTGGAATCGTAAGACGCGACTTGGCATACATCGAGTACAAGATCCTTCAGTGGGCCAAGGGAAAACATTTATATTTGATATCAAGATTGGCGTGATCTTGGCCAAACCATCTCCTTGTATAAGCGTTGGTCAAGAAACAGTAGGGAAGAGCGGGGCTGGTTGGCAACACTTTTTACCTGCAAATGCTCTTGGTCTCTTTGAATACTACATCAATGAGGCTATTTTATCATATTTTGTCAGACTTTCATGTGAAGTGCTGAGTTCTTAGGAGAAGCTCAAAGTTAAAAAGTCAAAGTGTGCCATCAGACCCCCACCCCAGGGTTGGTTGATACATTTTGGAAAAGCTCACATAAGAGACTGGATAACAACTGCGAACAACGAATTGTTTTGGAAAACAAATTCAACAACTGGATTTTTTTTTTGTACGCTTTAGGAAGACCAATTCTCTATCTTTTATTTTAATTTTGCATTCTTTTTCTACCAGTTGTTTTATCAAAGGCTTTTTATTTACAATAATATCACATTATTAATATTCACAATATCGCGTCATGTATTACGATAATATTCATATTGCAAACATGCTGGCCAACTATCCCCGAACTGGATTTAAAAACAAAAAGGGCTGCCAAGCTCCATTGCAATAACTACCAGTAGAGTAGGAAGTCACAGGGTTAGAAGAGGGCTCTCCAGAATCCTGATGGTCAGTATAAAAAGATGTTGACCAACCCACTCCTTATGCCAACCAGCCCCGCTCTCTCTTACTTCCATTATTCTCCATGCGCTATAGTGACAAGGTCTGTAATACTAGAACTTTTTTTTATAACTTGAGGTTCACCCTGCTATGAAGCACGCATAATCAGATTAATTTCTTCAATCATATTTAGATATATAATAAATTTATGGCACAAGTGGATGAAGCAGTGGCGTACGCAGTGGAAGGGATTGAAGGGATATATCTCCTTCCCCGAAATGAACGAAAATTTTTAATTTTCATACCCAACAACATAAAGTTTGTATTTTGAGTAATATTTTTGATAATTTTTAATCCAATTTTCATGTTAGCCCTAAAAACTTTAAGGAATGATTTAGCGGTTTTAGACGTTAGGTGATTATTTGCCTTCTTCTTATTAAATCCTCCACCAGAAAAAATACTGGTACGTCCCTGAGTTGAAGTTACCAGACAGTTATTAATAAATAACTAAATAATAAATTGATGGACTTATGGTACGTTTTCAATGCATCATCTCAATACCACAGAAATATATACATACATACGTATATATATATATATATATATATATATATATATATATATATATATATATATATATATATATATATATATATATGTATATACATATTCTCTAAACAAATATTTACTTACTTAATTTACGCTACAACTCAGTATAAGTAAGGCCCTACTGCAGCTTAAACCGCAAATCATCCCTACTTTTTTCCGACTGCTCTCCAGTTTCTAAGACAAAGGGTTTTTCTTTAGTTTTCTTCTACCCAATCTAACCATCTTAAACTCAGTCTTCCTGTTCTTCTTGCGTTATATATTTTCTTTTAATAGCTTTCGAGGAATATCTTCTGGTTTCATTCTGACCACGTGTCCAGCCCAGCGAAGTCATCCAACATTAATAAAACGAACAATATCTACATCGACATAATGGAGCATGATTGCCATATGCTTCGCTGCCTTCAGGAATTATCTATGCATTTTGTTCCGAGAATTCGTCGCTGGAATCTTAGCAGCATCTGTTCCTGGCATTTGGTGAGGGTCCAACATTCAGACGCATATGCTAATACCGCTCTGAGGGTTCTGTATAGGCGGAATTTTGAATCTCGAGATAATGCTTTACTTTTGAGGTGCTTTTATAAACTAAAATAGGACCTATTATAAACAAATATTTACATACATAAAACAAATAAATAATAAATAGTATAGTGTGTAATCTAATAATAAATGTTTTATTTTCTTTTTGATCGATTACTTTTCCTACTTTCTGGATAAGTGAGATTTAAAAAAAAAAATACTTGTATTAATTATCTATTATTATTTCTATGTAAAATAACAATTAAAAGAACATACTTTATAGATGCACGTGATGTATATTTTAAGAAACACGGTGATAATATAGACAAAAGAGACTATTCAGAATAATATAACCCTTTGATATTCTTATGCATTTTTTTTTATATTTCCTTTTCATATTAACTGTGCATAATAAATAAATAAAGGATCTATTTTGCTTTTATCAAGATTATTCGTTAGAACTAGAAATAGCCTTAACGATGGGTCTTTAGACTATTTGCATAATATATTCATGAAGGCTAATTAGAATTTCAAATATCAAGTCGCATTATCTAAACTATACAATATGAAGTACACGATGCGGTAGCTTGATGTAACGGTTCTGGAAATAGCGGTTAGTGGGGTAACGGTTATAATGAATAACTGAATAGCCTTTTATGGCGAGTGTCTTATCTTTGACGAGAAATATTAAATTAATTGGAAAATATCTCAAGAAATTTAATGTTTGGCGAAAAGCATGAAGAGCTCCTTAACCACCCTCTCCTCCTCTCCCGCAAAAAAGGGAACGATATCTTAATTGTAACTCTCCAACAAGATTATTTAATATGTGAAGATAGATAAATGAAAACGAATTATACATTTATATGTATCTTCAAATAATAGAAAGTTTAAAAAAAAATAATCAATACTAAAACAAAACAATTGTATACATTCATTTCACTTATACAGCCAGTATAGTAGAGGAAGTAGTGGCAAGCGCTTTAAAAATAACTAACAGTGTATTTTTATCTACATTATTAATATTTGTTTACGACATTCGTCTCTGAGTATTGGCTGTTTTTCTCATGATTTCTGAAAGATATTCAATTTTCGTAGAGAAACATTTAATCTCAGGGCGCAATACGAACTATCTGAGACTGGAGTAACACCGAGTAGACTAGCACATTTAAATAAAATAAAACCTTAGTACTTTTAAAAACTTGTGTAAATCAACACCAACACATCAGTATGTTTTCTATGCTAATTTATTCGGTGTGATACGATGTGTGTGTATAAGACAGGAGATGATCTCTTGGAGATAGGATCCGATGGGAGGCAAAGCGTGGAGTACACATCCCATCGGAATAATTGACCCGAAATTGCCAACCAGGCGCTCCCCCTCCTCCCCGGCCATTAAAATTCCCATCGGTCGAATATCTCCTCCAGATTGTATCAAGAGCCATTTTTAGCGCAGCGTTCCGGAGACTAACCGCCAAACCAGCCCTAATCGCCCTTCCTAATAAATATTTATGAGATTTAATGAAGTGGAATCCAGTGGCAGGCGACCTATTTGTTCGGATACCATCTCACTCTCCCGACCCGCTATTTTTTTTTCTTCTATTCCATTTTTTTTTTTGTCTTTTAAATATAAACTCCTTCTTTCGCAGTACTTTTGCCCACAGACCATTTTCCCTTTCAAAGTACTTCATAAAAATTCAAATGACACTATAAAACTTCCTTTTTCTTCATTTCTTCTTTTAGAGAGAACTCGGTCGCATATTTTAATAACGGTTCCTGAGGAAGCTAGCGGTTTATTCATTGTTCAAAGCCTTCTTATTCCCCGGCTACTTTTATCTCCCTCAAAATAATTATTCCATGGAATCATAGTAACTTCAAGTCGAACAAAAAAAAAAAATTTTTTCTTTTTATACTTTAGAATTGACTCCACAATTTATCTCTCAACAAATCAAAGAAAAACATTTATTCAAACTTCTGGTTGCACATCGTATGTACAAAATTAAAGTTAAAACAAGATGTATTTATTACCATAAATTATACAATCATTAAACTTCCCCGTTTAATAAATTATTGCCGTTTAGAATGAAAAATGATTTTCTGGGACCAAATCCATAAGAACAATAAAAGCTATCCATGAAATAAAAACAATGAACATAGATAAGTGCTTATGATCTAGCTATCGAGTAACATTAGGCTTAATAATCAGAGTTAGACATACATTTACATATGATCGGAGGATTGAGATTTAAAGAGGTGAAGAAATAATTGATGTTTTAAGGAAGATGGGGAAGAGACTTTACGGATAGAGGTAGGCGAGAAATTCCAATAGTAGGAGGAACGAACGAGTAAGGTTTGGTAAAGGGACCAGTTTTATATTATGAAGTAAAAATATTTATTGATAGGATTCTGAAGTTCAAGTAGTGGGTGGAGGAACGCAGGATATATAATAGCCGATATATAGGCATAATAGCCATAAGGCTATTATATTATATGGCCTCGATATAATAGCTGATATCAATATAATATATGGCTGTTTCTGGAGACTCCAATATTAATCTTATAAAAAAAATTATAAGACGCTTTAATTCCACTTTCAGTTCATCAGTAAGCCCTTCATAATACAAGGCAATCTTAGTAAAATTGCAGGAAAAAAAGAGGTGAGACAAGTAGCTGACGGGTTTTTAAAGTCAAGGATTCGCGGAATCTACAGCTGTTTAAGGATTAAAAAGGATTTTCGGAATATTTCAGATACATGATTATTACAAGGCAGATGTTGGTCGAAGGTGATTTAGAGATTTTTAATGGAGTTATGATGTGGAATAGGAATGTTGTCTAGAAAATGTAAAGAATAATAAAGAGAGGGATGTAAAATGGGTTCGGATGAGAGCTTTAGTTATAAATAGTTCAAATATACATTTTCATTCTTATCAGTATTTCTGTTATATTTGGTAGGAGCCATTTTGGGAAATGTTGCATGGTGACTTATATTCCGAACCATCATAATAGATTTTTACCTATTCAGTGTCTTTCAGAAACCTACGATTTGTGGGAATTTGTAAGGGTTTGTTCTTCGGCCCAGTCTGATATCTGAACGCCATTAATTCTTGACAATATTAGAGTTTGGAACTGCTTACACTGCTTATGAACTTATTTGGCTAGATCCAACATGTTTGTTTAAAAGCATGAGCCTCTTCTTCACTTATGGATGCGCAAGGTATGACAGCGACCTATTTGCCTGAAACTTCGAAAATCTCTTAGTTACTCCCTTGTACATTCATCCAATCACACGCACCTTGAAGTAATTGTAATTTACAGTAAACTTACCCTGATGATAAAATTTTGCCTATCCTATCCTCTCTATTCTTTGGTACTTCCTTCATTTTTTAGTCAATACATCATACGATCCATACCGTGAAATAATAAATTCGATCACTATTATGGCCAAATATAGTTAGTTTCTCTTAAGCTAAATTCTAAATTTCAAATATTCAATATAAATTTCAAATAAAGGTTAAATTTTCCAAAAATATTAATACAAGCTGCTCTGTTCTATACCAGCTGATCTAAATAATCTTTCCTCTGAGTAAACATAAACAATATTTACCTAAATGTTAGGATTTTAAACGAATGGATCTAATTTCGTCCACCAATTAAATCACAACCTACTATTTACATAAAGGCAAAAATTTTAGTAAGTCGAAAAAATTATACACAATAACTTACATAAACAATAAAATTTGCCAATAAAATTTAAATTTATGTTTAATATGCATAAATAAAGAAAAAAAAAATGTATCAATGTTTCATATATATAGTCACATCAATTCTTCTTTATTCAGACGCTAAAAATATAAACCGCCACATAATTCAGATATCCCAAATACACTAAGAGATAAATGATGACCTATACAATGAATAGAGAATGAATTGTGGAGCTAACCCAGAACTTTAGAGGACTGGACTATCTGACCAGTCATTCTCCTCCCCGTGAGTACTGTCTAATGTTCTGTCAAGTCTTCACATCTAGATTATAACTTTATTCACACTGAGGCAGAGGCCGGCTAGACGCCGTGGGTTAAATGATACGACTTTTATTCATTTTTTTAATGGATCTTTTTTTTATCATTTTAATCCTGCAATAGATAAACTTTTATCAATTTTACAAGAATGCAGTTGTTTAATATGCGCTCATTTTAACTTCCTACACATTTAAGTAGGGTAGGAACTAGGGAGAAGGGAGACCAATTTAACCAGATTGCAGAATTTCAAAGACGTCAAATTTCGGGTGGTTTTATTTTTAGGTTAAGCAAATAATATTCATTTCTGATTGTTTGTACTTAATTCAGTTAATTAATGTTATCAGATGATGATATTTATTTCGAAATATAAAATACTGTTATAAAATTTTAGATGGGGAGAGGGGAGGGAGAGAGATGAAAATAAGAGCAGAAAAATTAAGCTTGTCCCTGGCAAAAATTCCAGTTCCGTCCCTCCTTTCATGGATGGCATCGTGGATTGGCTCTTTCAATGTTGTTTTGTCACTCTTGATCTTGGCGACACAATACGGGATTAGCTAATCGTTAGCTTAGTCGTTGTCGTAGCCACCTCGACCAATAGGATGCGGTTCAGCGCTGTAATGGAATCTCTGATTGTCCCATTGCTTCTGGTTTGATAGTGGCATATACAATTCGACGCAGACAGATGATACTAGTGTTAATTGCGACTAATTTGACTTCGATTGCTTTCGGTAGCGATATTAACTCCTTGTTGGTTTCTGGTTCATCAAATAATTCATCCAAACCAGAGTTTTTCAGAAGGAATACCATTGGTGATACGTATGGACGTTCCAGGACCTTCGGTTCAGTACTTGCGCAAGGAAGCTTCTTAAACTACAATGATTATCGCCGCCAAGGTTATCTCCCACTTTAAGGGTATCCACTTTATTATTACCGAATGTGTCCCAGGAGGCTCCGTAGAATCCAGAGCCGATCTAAAGTTGTTATAAACGAATAAATAAATTATCTGATACGAGCCCGGGTCTGGGAGTTAGGAGTCCAGAGCCTTACACACTGAGCAACCCCACTCATATGGAAGCAAAACAATGTCAAAATATTTCGTTTGCATTAGAGGTTTAGAACCAATACGAAATGGTTAAAGTTTCTCAAATAAATTTTTGATTACTGATCTTTTAATGTTTTCTGAATTGAGATTTTTTTAGGAATAAGCTGATGGAGAAATAGATGTAAATATGGGTACCCTCTTTTCTTTTTGATTTAATTTAAGTTACTTCTTTTGGAAAATTCTAGATCTCTGACCTTCATTAACAACTATAAAAAGTTTAATAAATGATAGGGGGCAAACGAATGATTAATATCAACTATTTCAATTCGAAAACGAAGATGCAATGTTACAGCAGCCTCATTAATAGGCATAGCCATAAATGGGGTCCCCTAGTTATACTAAAAAGGTTGCACATATTTACACCAATTCCACCTAAGCAAGATGGCTTCTTTCACATTTAACCTAAAGCCTTACATTAATAATGACGTGTTTCTAAAAGTATCCTAGCATCTCTGCTTTCTGGTCATGACAATGAAATGGTTTTAAACTAACCATAAGGGCATCAAAATAAAATGATTTCAGATACGTGTCAAAGATTAGCAGTCCAGAGCCAACACCAATTCGTGCAATAACTGACACTCCATCAACACTCTTTGAAAGAAAGGTTCCAACTGTTCCTTCTTCCTAAGGGTAGCCCATTTGTGCCCGTTTTTGAACCTTTTCCTCAACTGTGACGTCATTCCTTAGTGTTATTACCAAGCAAACAATTAGACAGTTGCTGCATTTTATTTAACTGGTAATATATGTACAGAATGAAAATTAGAGAGATCTTACCTCATGCTTTTCCAGAAAAGTGTTGAGCTTTAAGGAGATATAAATTAATAATAACATAGATATGAATAATTATTTTAGGAGTGGGGTACCTCAAAGTGTAAGACCCTAAACTACTTTTTCTCAGATCCAAGTTTGAGTCTGGCTGTTGCAAATAATTTATTTATTTTGTAATATCAATCGTGGATAGACTCTGGTGACTGGATATCCTCTTTGGGCAAGCCCAATCTCTCAGCCATTGGATTGGGGGGTAACTCGGCGGCTGAACGTTGTTCACATCGCTGTTGTTGACATCGCGAAATTGACGTTCACATCGCCACGTATAACTATTGCTGGCTTATAACCAAATGTTGTACTAAATGGGTTGTAGTAGTTGTCTATATGGGTTGTAGTAGTTGTAGGCTATGTATAATATTTGGTTAGAAATGCTTTGCGGATCATCTTCGTGAATATGCATCACTACTATAATAATCCATTGTAATTAATCATAGTTGATGTTAGGAGTTTCAAGGAGCATATAGAGTTGGCTTGTACATGTTTTATAGAAACTATTTCATGTCTCGTTGTATTTTTGTATACAAAGAGAGATGAAACAATATTTACAATCAAAACGCCTGAGAATATTGTGTTTTGCCAGGAGAGGCGGTGGATTATTAAATTCAGAAGCCGACGGGCTCCGCCTCATTCCAGAGAGCTCTGTTTAATACCGGCCTACGGCGAAGCACATCTGGTCCAAGAGGAAGAGAGTTATTGCCCTCTAAAAATATAGTGTCTCGGGGTTCTTTCCCCAATGAGAATTAAGAGCTATGTCATCGGTCTTTTACTTAAAAAAAATTTCCCTTAGAGGAGCAGTGTCCCGTACTCCAGGGTGAAATATGGGACTGTGAAGTAACTATTGCCAGATTTTTACCTTCTCCTATATGAAGTATCCAAAGAGAAAATATCGGGACTGGATATTCGTATAAGGACATTCGATATTATAAAAGTAAAGTAATGCGGGACGAGTACATCCTAAATTTTTCAAAGTTCGACTTTACAGAACTGTCAATTTTTTATTTTTGAAGCGAGTTTATTTCCCTTTTTTTTTTAAATGCTTCTTAGTCGATTATATTTAAATATTACATTCACGCTTACGTTTCAACCTCGTCCACTTTGATGAGATTGATTATTTAATTGAATAGTACTTAGTACGCACGTGCCCCAACCTTAAGGGGTAAGTACGTACAAAGTATCTAGTAGACTCATTATTCAAGCAAGAGCCGGCTTGGAGCAAGTGCAGAATAGTTAAGTTTCCAAAGGATTATTATACTGGAGTAATCATCGAAAAAAGTTATACTTTGTCTGATATTCACATTTTACTATCTTCATCGAGTTATGAAAGTGGGACGTAGAATATAATTGAATAAATGAATTGAAAAAAATATTTTTTTTTAATTAGCTTGTTTGTAGTTGCCTCCACTAAACATGATAGTAATGGTAAGAATTTCTCACAACAGAGAACTTGGAAAAGTTCTAATCAACATTACATATCTGTTTAAAACTAGTATTATAATAATATCAAGATAGCCAAGTATGCAAAAAACCAAAGACAATTAATAAATAAGGAATTACAGGATACCAAAAAATAATCATAATCCTTTTATAAAATTAAGATAAATTAACTATGAAATTTGCACTTCGATATAGTCATTTAAATTATTGCGGCATTGTCCTAAATTATAGTATTGTCCTTCCTTAATGAATAATAATTAAATAAAATTATTATTGAAGTAATTATTTTATATTTAGTGAGGCTTCAGTCCGTATAAATAATATTTTAAAAATAAATGTTTGTTGCTAATGATTTCTTCATTTTTTTCAGGTAAGGGAATTCATTGGATATAATCTAAGATCTCAATTGATGAGGTTAGTTGCATGTCAAATTAGAATAACTGTTTATTATATTTTTCATTAATTATTATTATTTTAATTTAACGGATATTAATAAATGAATTTAGTAAAAAATTGCCCAGCTAAAATACACGTAGTGGTAACATTATTGCAGTATTATTATTATTATTAATTTTTTATTTAGTTTGAAAAATTTTAATTGTTACTTAATCTGAGATCTAAATCCTCCATTATCTACGAACTGTAATGTGGTCAGAACAGTAAAGTAATCTCTCTCGAGTACACAGAGCTTATTTCTACAAAACAAAACAAAAATTCACTTGTTGTTAACACAAAAAGAAATTCTCGAAGATGAGGAGGAAGCATCCAAAAATATTAATTCATTAAAAAAATGAGCATAATGTTATAATAGAGTCTAATCTATCACATCACGCCAATGAGACCTGCGATGGAGGAGCTATACAAATAAATAAAAATATATTGAATAACTAATAGTTGACCTAAAATTATAATGAAGGAATAAGATAGTCTGGGGGGCGGTAAAAAAAAAAGTTCACAAATAATATAAACTATTTATTAGAAACCGACGTTTCGACCCACCTTGTTGGTCTTCATCAGAGCTAAATAAAAAATATACAAACAATAAAATAAAGATATATACAATATAATAAATGATATAAAAATTGGTGAATAAATAAAAATACATAATGATAAAAAATGAAAACAGTGATGAATTTGTAAAATATATAATTTGTTAATTTTACAAATTCATCACTGTTTTCATTTTTTCTCTTTATGTCTCTTTATTTATATGCTCTGTCAATTTTTATATTGTATCATTCATTGTATATGTCATTAATTTATTTTTTTATCTTGTTTATTTAGACCTGATGAAGATCTGCAATATGGGTCGAAAAGTCGGTTTCAAATAAATATTTTATACTATTTGTGACCAATTTTTTTTTTGTTACCGCCATCTAGACTATCTTATTACTTCAAAATAAAAAAATAAATGGTGTGCTAAAATATCTTAGTGATTTTGTAATACACAGTAGAATAAATTACTCCAATAAAAACTTTGGATGATATTTGTTATGTATTTCGCATAAGAGTTCATGTGATGATATATTATTTAAGTTGGCATTACATTATTTTTTACAGCTAAGTGTCCACTTGAGAGTTTTGTTCGCTAATGGGCACTGCTCTGAGTCCTTGAGATTACTGGACAGAAAGAATTGGCTAGCTCTCGGAGAGTTACACTCAGGATTTTTCGAGCTATTCATTCTCAAGAGGACATGGAGCTCAGCAGTTATTCTTCAAGATATAATATAAAACGACATAATGAGTGGCGTTCAAAAGATAAATTTTTTGATAAAAGAACATCGATACTCTTAAGGGACCCACATAAGGACCATATCCTCGAATAAATGAAATCTTCAGCAAAATAGATGACACTATTTTCTCAATAATTGTTTGTTTTTTTAATCAACTAAGGCAAAATTTCCAGGAATTAACTACACTCTCTATTATGCTCAAATCTCAAGGGTTTTAGCCGACACCTGCTCAAGTTCGGTCTGGAAAGTTACTGGAGCGTTAGTTAACTTGGGAGGCCAAGTGTGTTTACTGAGATGGCAGTTTGACTCTCAACTACGCCATAATACCATCCTGAGCCGTTTAGAAAACGTTAGGATCCAATGGAATGCTTGATATATGGTTTATTATATAATTATAATTTACCATGTAGGATTTTATCACTAAATTCAGAAAAACAAAAATATCGATTCGCATTTACTGCAATGTCGTGTAAAATGAATTTATCAGAGAATGGGACATTTTATTTATTGAAAGATTCTGTCCCTAAATACATAGTATTAAAATAACACCGTAACTCACCTCAGCAATGTTACAAGATATTTTGTTATAAATAATTTTTCATGAATCAGCTATTTTGGAAGAGGCGATATAATCTTAATATTAGCCATTTCCTTCAAGATTTAAAAGTAAAAGGCTATGAAGTTGACTGATCGCGCACACTAATATTGTAATTTATTGTTAAAAAATATATCCTGAATCATAAAACTGTACTCTTATAATAAACTATATTTTTTCGTAGGATATGGAAAAACTTATGCAATTCCAATACTCTCAGTTGATCATTCATTTCAACCTTTTTTTATCTATTTAAAACTATAAATAATAATGAGCTATAAATAATAATATAACTAAATAAAAAATCGATGAATTCTGATGTCAAAAATTAATGATTTCAAATTTAAATTATCACTTTTTTTTTTATGGAAATCGAATTTAAATATTTCTGTCTCAAATAAAAAAATATATTTATTTATTTATTTTTAAAATATATAAAATATAAATATAATGCAAATATATATAGGATATATGAAATATATATATATATATATATATATATATATATATATATATATATATATATATATATATAAAGTACCAATATTAAAAAAAATATATTTTCTGTAATTTTTGAAGGACAACAGCAATGATTAGTATATCCAAATCGGTTGAAAGATTTTTGTTGGTTATTTTTTTTTCCACTACCTGAACTGAAATTATAAAGTATTGGAGAAATAAATTGATTTTAGCCTTAAAAATAAAATACATTAACAAATTTAATTTCTTTTCCTATTGCTTTTTTATGATTAATACTTTTTTTATTTATTTATTTGATAATTATTCTATGAGAAAAGTCACAGACAAATTGTGTTGGCCTTAACTCAACATGATAATGATTAATTTTCAAATCTATTCTGAAACAAAAAAAACATTTCCAAAAATTAAACAAAATATAAGAAGTCAAAATAAAAAAAAAAAGAAGCAAATTATCGTCAAATTAAAAAGTAAATACACACAAAAAAAACATGTATACAAAATAAATACAATTTTTTCCAAACGTAGTTACAAAAAGAAAAAAATAAGTAAATGAAATTAAAAATAATCATATATAAAGGAAAATTATTTTTACAATGATACTAGGTAAAAAATAAAATAAATAAGAACAAAAATTCTTTTCCATTTATATCGTAAATAAATAAATAATTATAAATATAAATGAGTAGAACTTAATACGAGTCCTTGTTATCTATAACATTCTTTTATTAATTAATTTTGTTACCCTTCCTTTTTTTATCTCTTTACATGTTTTGAATGGCCTTCAACACGTCTTCGAAATCAGGAAATATCGGAATAAAAACTTCAGTGTCAGAATAAATTTAAAATATAATTCTTACCAAACTAATAATTTCATAATTGGAGTCGGTAATAAAAAGTAAAAAATTCAAAGGGTCATTTCCAAAGTAGAAAGTAATGCATTCCTGAGTAATTTTACATTCCTAGCTCGCTGACCTTTGAAGGTAAAATATTATGAAAACCCTAAGGGGACCGAAGTTGAAGGTAGAAGGATGAAGAGGACCAGTTACTGTGGTTGTACCGTGGTCTGTCGAGCAAACTCTTGGTTAGACCACACTCCCCGAACCCACTTACTCAACAATATTTCCTTTTTCCTTGTTCTTCATTTACAAATTACTGAGCATACCAACATTATAATGGAAATTTAATTTGAGTCGATAAAATTTTCCAAAATAGTTCGCGTAATTGGTTATAAAGGCACAATTTAATTTAAAAAACATAATTCTTTATATTTTTAAATTAGGTATGTTGTGCGGCTGGGAAAATCAACACAGTTGAGTAGCAAATCGAAATTGTTCGTGATTTTTCTAGAAATCATTATAGAAATCTGTATAAAATAAAATAATCGGTCATATTCGTTTTTCCTCTTATTTTATGTATTTCTTTTTAATGCTTAACTTAAATGTTGCCGTAATGTTTCTCTCGGACATTGCAGCATCTCTCATAATCAAATGAGAAGTTGAAGAAGAATTGAGATATTAACTTACTTATGTATGAAGTATTATTTTTTTTTTTTTTTTTATCGGGTTCTGCGATTTTCTCACATCCCGGTCCCCATACGCCTTCCCTCCAATATCTTCTGTCAAAATCTGGATATGGCACAACTTCTTCTCCAGAAATCCATTTCTAGGGCCAGTAATTTATTCGCATATTGCTTTGTCACTGTCCATGATTCTGACCCATATAACGTTGTGCCAACCAAGAAGGAGTGTTATATCTTCTTTTTGGTTTCGAGAGAGACCTTTTTACTCCATAATATACCGTTTAAGAGATCTATTATTTTTTTTACCATGAGTAATTTTGTTTTGAATATCCTTTTGAACTGTGCCCAAACTGCCCATCGTCACTCCAAGATACTTGAAAGCAGTACTTTGAGGGATCGTCCACCCTTCTATGCATAGAGATGAGATAGGGGAGTTGCATGCCATATATTCCGTTTTTTCAGTATTTATCTCCAGGCCCCACTCGGTGTACTCCTCAAGGAGTCTTCTCACCATAAATTCCATATCATATTCATCTGTTGCTATGACAACCTGATCGTCTGCAAACTGTAGAGTATGAAGTATGAAGTATGTAGTAAGGAAAAGTACTGCGATCGTGAAAAATTTCGAATTCGAGTTTTCAATGACAATATACATATAAACAAAGTGTTTAATTTGAAAAGCATATATATATATATATATATATATATATATATATATATATATATATATATATATATATATATATATATATATATATATATGTTATATGCTTTTTGACAATTACTCGATGAAACTTCCTGCGATAATTTGTTTAATATACTTACATAATCGAACCATGAAAAAAAAAGCCAATATGATTAGTAAAAATAAAACTGTAAATTAAAAAAAATTAAATAAAAAGAAACGATTAATAGAGGTTTCATTAAAAAATTTGATAAAGGATTTTTCTATTTTTTTTTGTAGATGCTAAAAAAAATATATTTAAAAAATACAAATTAAAATGGATGATAATTAGGGTTTGGAAGCTAAATAACATGGACCGATGTTTATCGATTTTGATTTCGTTTGTATAACAATTAACAATAACAACACACATATCCCTCTCTTCTTTTCTGCCTTTATTTTAGAATATGTTTTTCTTTACGAGGAAACCCTTTATTTAAAAATATAAAACAACAACAATGTAAGAATACGTTGTTGTTTTTTTGTTATTTTTTTAAATAGGCCCAAGAGGAAAAGATTTCCCTTCCCTTGCCCTCACTTGAATAATTTAAAAATAGTGTTTGGAAAAAATCGTGCCGAGAAAGGATCTCTTTTAATTGAATGAGTGATCAGAGTAAAAGTCAAGATCCGTGACTGGTGTTGTGTACAGTGATCGATCGATATACTCATTTATCCAGGCGAAACACAACTGATCCTACACGAAATGCTACACATGGGATGAGAATTGTCGTCACACATTGATGCAGGGTACAGAGTTGCATCCTTAGGAATGCATACTGACATATTTCTTTAATATCCCTTTTCTGTAAATGTTATGCCACTACCAGTATAATACAACTTAGCCTAACATGGAATCGATATATAGCCTATGAGCTACAGTTTCTATTGACATAAAAACAGAGCAAATACTCAAAGAAAAAAAGTAACCGATCATGCCGAAAGTGAACAGCAGAGCTCCTAAGCTCATATTTTCACAAGAAATCAAAATTGAAAATTTCAAAATTGTAACTCTGAAAAAAAAAGTTGAGATCTCCAAAAGGCACTTCACTACTACCAACTCAATTAACATTAAAATTGTTAATCCTCTAATTCATTCAGGAGGTATTGTAGATGTGTCCAAAATCATAAAAACCGCGGGTTATTAGAGAAAAAATTTGATACTCCCACTAGCTCGATTCACATATAAAATTTTCATCCCTGTAACTCAATTTGGAGGGTCTGAAGAGGTGCGCAAAACCTAAAACCGCGGAAAAAAGCAGGAAAACATTTTGAATAAAATTTATCCTTACTTCTATGGTATAGAAACTAGATAACAACCATACATGCCGAATTTCAGTTCATTACATTGCATCCATAGGAGGCCGCTGATAGAAGTCAAATGTAATGGGGATATATATATATATATATATATATATATATATATATATATATATATATATATATATATATATATATATATATATATATATATATATATATATATATATAGATAGGAGAAGAACTTTATTCTGGCACTAACTCCCTTAAGAGTAACAGAAGAGAGCAAAAAGACAGAAAAACAGAAAAAATATCTGGCCATAAGATTACAATTTAAAGATCAATTAATGTTTACAATATTTTCAATAAAAAAATAAACAAACAATATAAATTCTAATTAGGGATTGATCCTTCTATACCATCATGCGGATGTCAACTGAATATAAATTCTTGTCTTTAAAAGAATAATTACTCTTTTTTGTGAACAAAAAAAGAAAGAGAAAATGAAAAATACAAAAATAGCGGGCTGATTAGCATAGTTGAAGCTAGCGCATTAAAAACTTTTATTCACTTCTGATCTAGATGTTAGTCTAAAATTTAAATTTCGTAATATAAAACAAAGCATCATTTTAAAAAAAAAAGAATACGATGGAAAAGGAGGGATTTGAATGAGGATAGAGAAAAAGCATGGCGGATATTAGAAGGAAAGGAATTCCAGAGAGGAGAAGAGCGGGCGAGAAAGGAACGTTCGAATGTTTTGGTTCTATTGAAAAGGGTATATGGTAGAGGTCAGAAATCTCGTTTCCTGCGCGTGGACCGAGGATTTAAATTGCAGGAGGCTGTAGATGTAGGAAGGGTACTGGGTGGTGATAGTTTGGTATAGGAAAGATCCGAAGAAATATTGTCTATGGTTGGAGGGAAATACCTTGAGTCTATCAATTAACAGTAAATAACTAACCTATCCATTTCAACTCTGAGACTCATCAACATTCTAAAGATCAATATTTGACTCTATTGTTCAAGGTACACTATATAGTTCAACATTTATCTATTGTGCGCATGTTGAAATGCCTTGGAGTTATGAAATATCTCTCTGTGTTAGGTCAGACTAATGGCTAGTCTCCCTTGACTGGAATTTTCCAGTAATATCAATTATTGAAAATTGAAATTGAACAAAGCCATTTAAATTACTGTAAGCAATGCTTTTAAAGGAAGTCACTGACGATCATATTTTTTGGAGTGCTCCGGCTAAAATCCAATCACTCTGACTGACCGTGAATGAGAAAATTGATGGAGTCGACAGTTTTTAGGCTGTGCTATAATAATAATAAAAATTGTCAGTAAGGAAATGTGGTATAGTTAAAATGAACGATATTAATTATATGAATTATGTTATAAAAATATTGATATGAGTAACTTACAATTTTTTTTTAATTTTTTTTTTCAAACTTGTATAAAATATATACAACTGAATTTTCTGGCTAAAATTTGGGTATCATTTGGGTATCTGTCTGTCTTGATTTACAATTCTGTAAATCAAAAGTCAAGACAGACTTACAATCCAAGGAAATCCAGCTCCTTTTCAGCATTCTATGGGTATTATCGGAAATGTGGGTTGCAGCCACGCTTTGAATCAGTGAGTATGTCTGTGTAAGTAAATGTGAAATAGTTTGCAGTATGTCCATATTCGCTAATTGTTGTTATATGAAAGTCTGCATGTAAGGTAATGTACCGTGGGGCATTGGTTGTAGTCCTTAAAGGTTTTTTACTGGAAAATTTGAAGTTTACGAATGTAGAATAAAGTGGATCTTTTTGCCTGTTCCGAAAATCTGTGAAGCATAGGTCCGAATGGACACACGTAAGTAAATGTACGTTTTTCATTGAAATTTTTAACGTCTTTTAAGTAGTGAGTATAATAGTTTTAGTATTATGTTAACGTTTTTCTTATATTGTTGATGTGCGGGCCCCCATATCCTTCTTCTTGATGTGTGGGCCGCCATATCCTTCTTCTTGATGTGCGGGCCGCCATATCCTTCTTCTTGATGTGTGGGCCGCCATATCCTTCTTCTTGATGTGTGGGCCGCCATATCCTTCTTCTTGATGTGTGGGCCGCCATATCCTTCCTCTTGATGTGCGGGCCGCCATATCCTTCTTCTTGATGTACGGGCCGCCATATACTTCTTCTTGATGTGTGGGCCGCCATATCCTTCTTCTTGATGTGTGGGCCGCCATATCCTTCTTCTTGATGTGTGGGCCGCCATATCCTTCTTCTTGATGTGCGGGCCGCCATATCCTTCTTCTTGATGTACGGGCCGCCATATCCTTCTTCTTGATGTGCGGGCCGCCATATCCTTCTTCAGTAAAATATCAGACTGAGGTATTGAATTGTGTCTTTCAGCGGAATTGGAATTCATGTGGTTAAACAAAACAAATATTAATAAAAAGGGAATAAACATTTCTGATGAATTTATAGTTTCCGATTATTAAAATCTCCACATTTTTGGAGGGAGATAGACAAAGATTAAATTATTTAATGATCTTGATATTGTAGAAACATTATTTATATCACATTCATTTTCAAGATTTATATAAATCTGTACATTGAACTATTTGTAAATTGGAAATATTGTAAAATACGTGTTTATGTGAGCATGAGTTATCTATTAGTAAAATAATGGAATAATGCAGTGGAGTGATAGTCAATGGGATCCTTAAAATCCTTAAAAACACCAATCGCTCCAATCCATCGATCCATTGTTCCATTTGAAGAGATTGTGGTCGCCATAAGATGAGAAAAACTAGATTACAAGAGTTCATTAAAGCAATTTTTAAATTATAAAAAAAATCATCAAATTTAGCTGGAGCAGTTCTATGTAATTTTAAATTTCAATTTACCATTAGGATTCTGTTTAAAGAATTAAACATTTTATATAATAGTAATTTCCTGGTGAAGCAGTTCGGAGGAAAATTAAATTACCTAGAAAATGTATTATGTTTTTTTTTTTCAATCATTGCTACTTCAAAGATAATTACCCCTTCACCAGTGAAGGGAGGAAAATGTGAACATAATTCCAGAATTATGTTCACATTTTCCTTTTCAATATACTTTTTTAATTGGACCAAGTATTATTCGTTGTAATAATAGAAATTGACACTAATTAAAAATGGGAAATTAAAAAATAATTAAATAATAATTGAATTTGTTTCTTAGTGAGAGGATCTAATATAAATCTTACCTTAAATTAATGAGACGTCAAAATAAAAACACCAAAATTATGGTTCTTATTGGAAGCTTTTGCAACACAACCTTGAGTCTCTTAAGTGGCAGAAAATAACTAACTAGTTATTCGTCAATTCAAGCTCATCTCACTTCAACAGCTAAAAACTAACTAAATAAATACACTGCATTATTTCTAATATGTTCATATCGATGACCCGACTTCGTATTTGTAAAACGTATTTGTATAGTTCGGGAAAACATTGGACTAGGGGCAACCATTGACACTATCGTATTTATCACATTATTGCCTGCAGAATTCAAACTTTCCTGTCAGTATTTGCCAAACTAAATTGGACCCAATGATTCAGTACATGTCAGTCTCTGTTTCAAACTGAAAATATGAGTAGAGTTTTGTATTTGTGTAACATTTCGTTTTTATATTATGCACATATGTTCAAGGCCGGATTTCAAATGTTGGCGCTCCTAGGCCCAAAACGTTTTGCCGCCCCCTCTTCGTACTATCAGGGAGAGGGGAACGAGAGAGGGAGAAGAAGAGGGAGAGAGAGTGGTTAGGCCGCCAATTTTTCCCAAGGAAATAATCTTAATAATGACAATTATAATATTTGTATTTTGGATGTAAATTAAATATTGAAGTTACCTTCAAATCTGAATTTCAGAGTTTGTAAAATTAGTTTAAAATTAAGTTTACTCATGTAACACTATTGACAAGGAACGTACAGCAGTTGATGAAACTATAAAAAAACTAATGAACTTTTAATAAAAATGAGTTCTGTTTTTTACTTCCTTGTACGCAGTAAACGAAGTATTGTAATCGAAAAAAATTTCGGCCGGGGTGGCTAAGCGGGCTAAGGCGCTTGCAATAGTAAATCGAAGTTAAGCAACGGTTAGTACTTGTACGGGTGAATGCCCATTGGAGAAAGTCACACTGTCCAAGATTCTCCAGGCGATTACCTCATCTCGGGTATGTGAGGCCCATCAGATTAATGGATCCAACGCACACTGACCATGCATAGGAGTGATTATCCTAACCCGTGCATCTAAAGTGTGAATCGCGTTGCGGTTTTCCAGGATGTCAATTAGCCGCCCGAAAGTTTGGTTCTCGGAAGGTCTGCTGTTATGCTATAGTGTTATGCCAGTTGGGTCCATGCCTTCGGTATCTTCCGCAAATAGCATGGTACTTTTGGGTACTGCGCACGCACTCATAAAGACCAAACGAGGAGACTACCAACTCGCCCATGCCGTGCTAGACTCAGGGAGTCGGAGTGCATTCATCACTAGTGCGCTTGCCCACAAAATAGGTTCCAAAATTATTCCTTTTGATGGCCGCATAACCAGCCTTGGTGACTCAGCTTTGCCGCATTCATATCTTAAGGGTTCGACGTCATGCACTGTCCATTTATGCGCAGAAGAAGCTGAGTATAACCTCTCGCCTATTGTAGTCGACCGTATTACATAATCATTGCCGAGCTGTGATATTCCGGCGTTTACGATTAGTCGCATCATGCGTCACCCTCTAGCTGATCAGCAATTCGGGGAGTCATTAGCGGTCTATCTATTAATCGGTGGGGATTTATAACCACGCATTATCACAGGAGCTTCCTACCCTTCTGGAGTCCAAGATCTGTACCTAACTCCTACTGTATTTGGACTAATAGTTTCTGGAGTAGTTCATAACTGTACTCCAACCACATCATGTTCTCTTTTCCCATTGTCCAAATGCAGCATTTAAGCGCAGCTGAAGACATTCTGGGAACTTGAGGAACCCACATCAGTCGACAAATCCGATCCCGACGATGTTCAGTGTGAGCAATACCTTGTCCACATTCACAGCCGCAATGATGATGGAGAACATTTGGTCAGGTGGCCGATCCTTCCATGGCCTCACATTCCCACTCACTAGCTAGGAGTGTTCGAAGCAAATCGCGTGTCCCAAATCCTTAACACTATCGGAATAGACTGCTGGAGACATGTAAGTTCGGAGGATAACCCCGCCGGTCTAGCTTCGCGTGGTTGCGTTTCCAAGAAGCTGATGGAGGCCACCATCTGGTGGAATGGACCACAGTGGCTGAGCTCACCAATTTCGTATTGCTTTAAACCAATCGAAAAGACCGTCGTGATGAGCAGCTTATGGTTACAGTAGTCCGCATTATCCTGCCCAGTGGCCCAGAAAAGGTTTTAGCTTATAAAATATACCTCCTTGATTTTACAATATATAAACCAAAGGAGTATAATAAACGTTATTTTAAAAATGTCCAATGTATCCCAGCTCTATCCTACAACTATTTTAAAAAGCAATTAAGAATAAAATAATCGTACAAGTTTTAGTGTATTTTTCATAAATATAAAGAGGCATATCAAAATACAATAACGTATCTCAGTTTCTCAACTCTTCTCTGTTGAAATTTGTAAGAGTTATCACCAGATTGTTAATTGCCCATCAGATATTAGATGTCAAGACATTCTATTTGTCACATATATCGGTCTTGCCAGTCAATGTGGATTAGTTTCATGATATTAATAACGTTAAAACAAGAACTCTGTTTTTTGTTGGCAGTTGTCAGATAACACTTCTTAACCATCGATATACTTTAAAGGCTCATATCCAAAAATCTTTCATACAGACTTACCTGTACTAACTGCTCCAAAGCAGATAATTAATTCATAGTATGAACGTTTCTAAAACATTCAATATGGATTATTCAACATAATCAATCAAAAATTGCGACCACTCCTCCAATTCATAAGCACAGATTGTATTTTAAGCACGGGCCAAGGAACATTGAGTGCCATTTTCCTTATACCTGAGCATACACGTAAATTTTTATGTTTCTTACAGCGTATTCGCTGATTCTGCTATTTTCAGGAGTGATTAACATATTTAGTAAATAAAAAAACCTAAAACCGGGGCATCATTTGCGTAAATTACAGTATTTGTCTTTCTTCCCAAGTTGAGTACAGCTCCCAATACCCCATTCCACCAGGGCATAAATAAACAGCGAGGAACGTAATGGGCTCATTAAACATCCTTGCCTTACCCCGGTTCCCTTTTGTATTCGTGAGAGTATGTTGATTTGCTTTTCACTGACTTCAATGTTTTAGTTCTTTTAAAAGTTAATTCTATTTGTTGCATATGGAACCCTAGTTTAACAACTTTGGTATCCTTGTTTAAGCCCGGAAGTAATTGTCGAAATAATTTATTTAAAATATGCGGCTATACCAGGTGGTGGGGGAAAGTAATAAATTTTAGACAATGATGTATGTATATATTCAAATTTTCATAAATCCCGAAGCCAGAAAGATTTTCTGTATTGTTTTCCGCTGCCTCCTGAATATATATTTGTATAAATCAAGTTTCTGCTTCCTCTGGTTGACGTTCGTTCGAGTCCCCCTCTTAAAGTATTTTTCCTGAAATCTTTAAAAAGTTTTGATTTAGTGTTCCTTGTCCAAGACCGAATATTCTATCGGCTCAGTTTCCTGGCTAGGTTGGCTTATACATTCTTTATATCTCAATACTTTGTACTCTAAAAGGTTTTAAATATTGTGGAATTTACTAGTATGGAAACGAGGATCAATACAGTGTTATAATCGTTATTATTATAAGAATTATAGATTGCAATAATATTGACATAACATTAGTTAGCAGTTAGAATGATGGCGTTTTAGCAAACTTTTTTTGGGTCTTTTCAGCGCTAAAATGAGTATCTCACTTAAGTGAAATATTAAAAAGGCACTTGGAACAGTTAGTTGGTAATGCTGAGGATGCACTATCTAGGGGAATATTTTTAAAATATACTAAGACGTTAGACTGAAAATACACAACAAATGTTTAATATTTTACTATCATATACAATATTATATGTGCCATGCTAGCGTTAATCTTCTATAGTTATTAGTGCGTACAAATTATTTCATCAGGAATGACTTCATAATTCTACTTGAATTAACTCTGAATCTGAACTTAACTGATTTATACGGAAGATCAATTTATAAATTGACCTTGTTAATTTAACAGTGTCTCTCCACTTGTCACTTTACCTCGCATGTATATACCTGTTATAATTTGTCGTAAAATTGTTTGTGTAAAAGGTGCTGCCAAAGCTTCGAACAATGTGTCAATTAATTATTGGAGGCAACACGATGTAGCAGATGTTACAGGTATACTGCTTGTAAACGCCACGAGTCACAAATTCCGAGAACTGGATTCACACTCAATTTGTGTCATAAAGAAAATTTCATCAATATTGTTCACATGCATTAGTTTTTGAACTGAAATACTTTCCGATGCAAGCTCCTCGAAATTGCATTAAATATTTTATCACTCAAATTAAATATTAAACTGCTTATTGGCAATTATTGCAGACTTTCGGGAAAGGGTGAGAGAGGGGAGGCTGTCGCCAGGATTGTTACTGGAAAAATAATAAAAAATATAATATTTGAGAATGTGAACTGCAAAACTCCTTACAGCTTCCATTTTCTTACATTGTGATGTAAGTAGTTTTCAAGTCCACCGTTGCTGGATGAAAAGAGTTTTGCAACAACAATTGATTTTTCAACGTAAACAAATATAGGAATACATCAGTTTAGTCAGATTTAGACTATCCATTGTGACAGTAAACGCATGTGAGTAATAATAACCATTCTTCTTCTTCTTTCGTAGCGCTACAACTCTTGCGGGGCCAGAGGCTCCAGTAATCTCTGTTGGCTGCTGATGTCCTCCAGCTATGAAAGCCCAGGATGAATCTCACATCGGTTGACACACCATCATCGGTTTGGTGTTATCCTTGGAATATGACCAGCCCACCAGAGTCGACCATCTATGATAACTCTCACAACATCAGGGTTCTTGTGGAGTTCCTCTGACTCTGTGATACGCCATTACTATGCAAGGGACAAAATATTTCTCTCAGGACACGCCCTTCAAATCGAAGGATATGGGATTCTTGTGCTCTTTTTACCGTCCAACATTCTGAGCCATAGGCTAACAATGGCCTAATCAGACATATAGATGCTCATATTCGTTGAACGGGAGTTCGCTCTACTTAATAGATATTTATGAAGACCAAAATAGCATTTATTAGCCGCCAACAGTCTTCTCTGAATTTCCGTCTTAACGTCATTGTCAGACTTCACCTGGGAGCCTAAGTAAACGAACTCTTCAACACTCTCATATTTAAACTCTCCGAATCTCCAATGAAATAAGGAAGTTCTAACAGAAAAACTAATTCTGTCCTTCAACCAGTGGCCCTTCAAGCCTTGATTGAATGCTTGCAGAGATGCTGAAACAAACCTGGTAACAACCCAGACAAAAGTCCTTAGGAAATGGAAAAATCATTTGAATTCGCTCTTGAACGATGGAAAGATGGAGGAGAATAGGCTGGAGATAGAGTACCAGTGGGTGATTTAGAACCGCCTGATCCTGATTGAGAAAGTACAGTTAAAAAATAATAAGGCTCCTGGTGCGGAATAAGCTTCCAGAGGAACTATTCAAGTATGGAATTAAAAGTTGAGAAGGTTCCTCTGGATGGATATAAGGCTAAATAATTAAAAATAATAATACATTAATAAAATAATTAAAAATAAAATATAAATACCCACAAAATATTTATTGATTTCCAGAAGGCCTTCGATGGAGAAGGACAACTGTACCAGGGCTTGCTTCAAATGAGTATACCAGCCAAACTCATAGGCCTGATTAACACCACTGTGAAAGAAGTACAGTGCAATGTTCGAATTCAAGGTGGCACTTCAGAAAGCTTCCACACATATAAAGGGCTAAAGCAAGGTGACTGTCTTGCAGGTGGACTATTTAACTTGGTTTTGGAATATGCATTAAAAAAATCAGGATTTCAGATAGGAGGTATCGTGTTTCATAAATCTACAATGATCCTTTTGCGGATGATGTGGACATTATTGACAAAACATTTCTGGATATGACCAAGGCGTTTCATGTGCTTCAGAGAGCTGCAGCTGGAGTGGGGCTAGTGGAGAATGAAGAAAAACTAAATACATGATCGTATGACATCATGGAGATGTCCCCAGACCCCACCCAGATGGATATCGAATATAATAATAACCATTGCTATCTCAATTTTAATTAAAAATTGAAGTAAAGTATTTTGCAGTTCAAACCATCAGCATGGGAAAAAGATTACAGCAAACAATAGCTGCACAGACATAATTAAATACAATGACAATACACATTGTAATATAAAAAAAATAAATATAAAATACAATGATACGTTGGAATTTTTGAGGTGATAGATAAAATGTTTCTCTGTATGTTTCCCTATCTGACACATCACGATGCAATTGCTTGTGACGCTGCTTGGAATCGTTTCTTCATTTTCAAGGAACAGAGGCGAAACGAAGATAAATTTGTCCAAACGAAACTAAGTTTCACACTTTCACCTATCAATTAACTAATTTATATTTAATAAAGAGTATTGATAGCTAATAGCTTCCAAAATTCAAAACCGATTCAAAAAATACTGAATAATTTAATAATAATTACAACGATGTTTATATTATATCTTCATCAATATTTCTGTTAATTTTTCATAATTTCTAATTAATTTTTAGGTGATGGGGCTCGCCTTTTCGTTTATATTGAACTTACAAACTAAAATTAAAGCTAAAATTTAATTTTAAAATATTTTTTTCAAAACCGGAAGGTGTAAGTTCATTGAAATTGGGGTTTGCTATATGTTTTACTGGCTCAAAACATTTGTTATTCCTCGATGTTAGGAAATCCGTAACTCTTGGCATTTTTAACTCCCTATGGAGCCTTGATCTTCGCAATGAACTTCCTTTTACTATCCTTCGCGATACTACATTTTTAAATAACAGTAAAAGCTTTTCTGTCGACTTTGCAACAATGGTGCGCCATACAATAGGCTCGGACCTACAACTGTTTTATTGATTAAAGCCTTTAAACGAAAAAGATAGGCTTAAGGCAGATAATGGATGATCAAGTCGGCATGTTTTACTTTTTATTGTTTTAATATTTTTACGAAAGTGTGCCGAAATGCTTAAAAGTCTGTCAAACGTAATTACGAGATAAACTATATTTTTAAAAACTTAACTTTTGTTATACATATTTTAAACTTTGATGGAAGTTTTAGTTCCCTTTATGAAATGAAAAGATTACACCTTTCGTTTAATTTGGATTTACATCATATTTAAATTTGTCAACTCTTTAGCTATTTTTCGTAAACTTTTCCGTTATTTTTTAGAAAAACAATGATTTCAGATTATTAATCGGAGGTTCAAATATATTGAAAAATTTAAAAAAGGAGATAATTTTAACAAAATCAGGTTGTCAATTTCAATGCTACCAATGGATAATTTCAACAAAAACAGTATCACAGCGTCATGTGATAATTGTTTGTACACATATTTACTTGTTATACCTTTGATATAGTTTTAAATTTCTATAGGTACATTATTAAATTAATATTGTTCAAAGACACATGTAAGTTCTGAAAATAAACTTGCATCGCTCAGTTATTTCAAATTCTGTTAACAGGTAAAAAGGTGTTCCTGAACCACTTTTTGTTTTTACTTTGTTGTTAGACTATTACGATATTTATATGATATAAATAAATTGTATTACAAGCTTCGATTGAAAACACCGTATTATTTATAATTCAAATTGAAACCCATGGATAATGTAATGAATAATTGAGATGTGGGCTTCTGAGGGGGATCCCCACCTCCTTTAGGTATTCACGTACAATATTGGCTGTGTGCGGTAATTTTCCCCTACAAATTAACACTTTAGACCTTTGGAATTGATCGTACCATCAGTAATGACATAAATGAGATTACCAACTAGAAAACGTAAATGAACCTTTCATGACGAAATTAAGTATTATTAGGTGTGATGCAATATTTTTGCATAACAGTTTCGTTCCCTGTGGCATGAACTGATCTCTGAATCATATTATTTTAATATATTCATCACTAGACACTTAAAAAAAGTATTTGGTCTCATAACTATTTGATTTTTTATTGATATTGGTTGATCGACTGTGATGGTATAATTATGAAATATATAATTGGGATGCAGTTAATGTAGTATATATTTTATTGTGCAAGCCAACGTTTCGGCTCTATCATGTGAACCATCATCAAGGCTATTTTAGTTCGAAGTGATGACAGAACTATTAAGAAATATATTATGTTGACTGCATCCCGATTATTTATTTTATCATACTACTTCTTTTTTTTTTTTAAAGATTTTATTTGATTTCACTATGCAATAAATAAACTGAAAAATAATTCTATTCTAAACATTCTTATGGCACTTAAGTAATTATTATTTCTTAAAATCATATACCTCTATTAATTTTTTTAACTTAGCATGTTTAAGCCATTCATATTCATCTGTAAGATAAACAACTACAGATTTTTACTCTCTAACAGATTTTATATTAAGTTTTTTAGTCCATTCTGGTAGACATTAGAGCTAGCTGACCACTATCCCGACTTTCAGACCTAAGGAAGACAGTCATGTGACGCCCGATTTACTTGGAGTCGAGTGTGTCTGTCGGGATTTGGCAGGTAATCCCGGAGTCCATCCAGAACCTTCATCCCCTTCCTCCCTCCATCCACTGGAATTTACTCCGAATCAAGATCACGGAAGACATCCTCTAATAATTGCCAATTTTCTTTCCTTCCAGCTCTTCCTTGGCTTCCCCTTTTCCTTTAATTGGCTTCTCCTTTGTGTCTGTAGTTCTTATCTTGGAGAGGAAAGAGGGATAATAGATGGAACTTACATTACACGAAATGTATTAAAAGTAAAGAACGCTATTGTAATCCTTGGATTTGCCTGGAAAGATATAAACTCATTAATCATAGGCCTTTAAAATTATATGTGATGGTTATTCAATAGATGTGACTAGATCCAAGATTCATGGCTTCGGCAAATTTCTTGGAGAATTCCAGCATGCTATAAAAATTATACATTAAATAAAATAACGCCGAATAAAATATTTTTATTGATCTTTACATCATTATACTATTTGGGAAAAAATCAGATTTCCTTACACTAAATGCATTATAAATCTGTCTTAGAAAATATCTGAAATACAGTAGACATCTTACTTGTTCAGCCATTGGTTTTATCTCATGTTTTAACATTTATTTTAGGTTAATACTATTGAGAAAAGTTTTAGAAGTGCAGTATTCATATCAGTTAATTTTAATAAATATTTGGCTCTAGTTACCGTGATTATTAAAAGAAATATTGTAAAAATATTTTCAACGTTACACATGCAGAACTCAATTTGTAACTGTAATTTCGCTGATTTTTAACATTTTTGGTGATACTGCTGAAGCCAACCCAAAGCATTCTCTTTAATGACCTCGAACTTTGTTTAAATAAATTCTAAAACTTTAACCTAGTGAAGTGTTCGTTATTCAGGTTGCTGTTCCAAACTATTCTCATTAACCCTTTTTCTTCTAAGATTAGCTTTCTTATTTCTACAAAAGTTTATTCTCCTTTACTCCTCCTGGGTATCCTTTCAACCACGTAGGCTAAGCACTTTTAAAGAACCATGACTGTGCTTAAAGGTTACAGGCATGTAGAGAAAAAGAATCAAATTAAGAAACCTGATAATATTAAAAGTTAATCATAGAACAACTATCTGGTTGTATAACTGAAAAACGTCTTTTTTGGACCAAATTAACAAATCATGAATGAATCTAATCTAATTTCATGAATCTAATGATTTAAATTTAGCTCCTTAACAACCCACTGTACAAATAGATGCGAGTTTGTATCAATATTTTAATTAGGAATTGATAAATTATTTGCCACTTCTATAATTTTGTTTTTATTGAAAACAAGTTTCAAATGAATTTTATACATTCATCTTCAGTTCTAAAAACACACAAAAATTCAAAAATAAGCAATTCATCATTATAAATGTTTCATAATACTACTTTATATTACATTTAATTTAATATGTATAATAATACCAAACTGTATTGTAAATTGCTTATTTTTGAGTTTTTAGAACGGAAGATGAATGTATAAAATTTGATACTAGTTTTCAATAAAAACAAAATCATAGAAGTGGCAAATAATTTATGAATCCCTAATTATATTGATCCTTCTATAAGATCATGCGTACGTCAACTGACAAATATTTAATATTATTAAATAATTATAACAAATATTTATTAATATTGAATATTCAACACTGTAAATATTTCATTGGACAAGCTAAATAACTTCCTTTTCATAAAAACGTATACATTTTAAGAAGGCATTTAAAATATCCGCTTCAACAGCTTTAAAAATTCTTTTGAAAATGGTTCAAGATTTTGAAAGAAGCTATGCAGAACTTTCAGGCCTTTCGAAGTTTTCGTGTCAATCGCAATATTGATAATTATATAATAATCATAGGTCACATTTGATAACTGATGGGCATATACTCAATCATTTAAAAGAATCAATCAGAGGCTGCAGTTCTAAATTAATATTTCACTATCCCTAATAAGTTACTAGTCCGCTAGAACTAACATTTAATATGATACAATTTATATTTAAGTTGCCCCCCCCCCCTTTGAATTCTATAATGTTTAGATTATCAGAATGAAATTTGGAAGATCACAATTTGGTAACGTGAAGTTAGTTTGAAGCTTATTGCCGAATTTGCAATCTACCAGGGAATCCCTCCAGTGACTCTGAAATTTCAAAAGGGATGGGGTAATTTTTTTACGGGCTCTGCGAGGAAATGAAATTCTAAGACGAATTCTTTAACGAATTCTAATCCAATGTATCCCGTGTGCGTTAAATGCAAAAAATATGTTTTTTATACAAAGTTCCAAATTTCTTTGAAACTTTTTTTTTATTTTTGACATGTTTGTTGTTCTCTCATTTAGTATTGCCACTCTAATAAATAGCGTTCTGGAATGAAATTAGACTCATTTCAAAGTGATCCTCTACTTGAGTAGTGTTCTAAAACAAAGTCTTTCCTTCAGTGAAGTTAGTATATAACTAGCTTTGTATTCAAAGCATTTCATATTGATAATCTATAATTTCACATTTGTTAAAAATTATCTGTTGTCAAATTGCATCTAGGGGCATGAAGTTGTCATGACAACTATACGTAATAAGGAAACTTTTTCTCTTAGGAATTTATTTATGGTTCCTGCTCTGTCCCTTTGGTTGATGTTATAAAGTCTAAAGCCTTTCTAAATAAATGGTCTATCTAACGCAATACGAATTTTTACAAATGGGACAGGTAGTTTAAGAAATTAGTGCGATCACTACAATTTTTTTAATATTCCTAACAAAATTGAGTTAAGTAAGTTCGACTGTAGAACCTATCTTGCATATTTCAAATATCGAGTATCTCGAATAGATTTAAATTCATTTTGAACTCATTATTTAATCTATAGTGATCTTGCTGTCGACAATGATAATTAGTAATTTAACAAATTTAGAGAATATCTATGTGCATTGATCGCTTCCTCGATGATGTTGATCCATATTAAAAGATACGATAGCGTCGACTTGGACAGGGCGTTGGATAGAGTTGTGCGGTAACCGGGTTAGCTGTAACAACCCCTCTTAAAGCGATTACACAAGTTACTAACCCGTTGACAACAGCCTTCATGTTGATGAGTCGCTCCTCAGCGCCGGTCCGCTCTCATTAACGTCGCTTCTCATCTTGCGTCGATGATGACTAACTCAGATCTATCTTTAATATGGAGTTTGATGAGCTCGCAGTTCAATACTTGTTAGGCTACTGTAAAATCCTAGGCATCCTTTTAATAACATTCCATAATCTTCAGGTTTGTATGTTTGTGTTAGTTTGCAAATATTAATTCAAATAATAAAAAATATGGCTTAAAGACAATAAAATATTGTATAACTTTATGTTAAAATCCAATTTATTTTAATCATTACTTGCTTAAATAAATTAACAGCTGAACGGTATTGTTTAAACTCTATTACAACCACTTTTAATGAGAAATTGTCTTTTTAATAGGCGGGAGAAGCAGGGTTCCATCACTAAGGTCGAATTTAAAATTATTTTTAATAGTAACTAAAATACAAAATTTAAAATATCAAAACGACAGAGGTGGGAGAAAAATGTTGAGACCCCCAAAGGCACATCTCTAATATCAGCTCAATTCTCCTAGACTTTAAATCCTCTAACTCAATTTGGAGAGGCTGTAGAGGCGCTCAGTATCTTAAAAACCGTGATAAAACATGTAAACATACCGAAATTAAACTGAAATTTACCCTTACTTTTATAGTATTGTTCAGTTGAAAACAACTGTATGTACCGAATTTCAGCTCATTTTATTCAAAGGGGGCCGTTGGAATTTCCCAAATATAGCTGGAAAAAAAGAATCAGACATCCCCGAAACTCCCATAATCATCTTCTAGTATTATGAAACGGATATAAAATGCACCCCCACTCACCATTCCGATGATCTTCGGTATAGTGCAAAAGTCTCTTATTTTCGAGAAAAATGCTACTAAAAATGGTAATGGATTGGTTTTATAGATCAAAGTATTAATGAGGGCAAACGTTTAAAGGAACTTTCTTTATCATCAAAAAAATAAAAATTCTAGAGAAAATAAAAGGAAGCAAAAAAATTTTCTTTTGTTAAATTACTAATATTCCGCAATTTTACCGAATGGAATATAAGTGGAATGTTCTTAATGACTGCCGAGGTTGATGCAGTTTTTAAAAGCAAAAAAAAATTAGTTAATATATTTTGTTCCTCCCCCCTCCCTCCAAAAAAATGGGTCGACTGAAAAATGTATACCGAAACACAAATGGGATAGCGTGACTTGTACCATCATTGACGGTCCATTATCATTTCCTTCCTTGCACAGCCTCAGTTTTAAAATTGAAACATATAATGCAGAATAAAAACAATTTACAAAGTCCTGAAACCAAACAGGTCATTAGAGAAGTAAATAATGAAAAATAAGACATTTTCTAAACTAAAAAATATTATTTTGGCTTACGTTATTTAATCTCTCCTTCATTGTAACTTATTACTACATAAGAAAAAAGTTTGATCGCCTATTTTTTGTTATGATTTTGCAACACATATTAAAAAAGAAAAATGATAATACATTATAAAATTCGTCCATCTCTGTTGAAAAATACCGTAGCAGAAATTACCCTATTGAAATTTACTAAATTACTCTGTTGAAATTACCTAATCCATGCAAGTTCTACGACAATCTCAGAGAAGCTTCAGTTCTGATTGTGTCCTCGGTATCCATACGGATATTTTTCTTAGATGTTATAGAAACTGATGATTTATTCGGTAGAAAGAGAAAGAAAAAGAGTAAACTGAATCATTATGACTGGGTGATCACTGTCAATGAATCACGTTTCACTCTCCATTTTCTATTTCGGTGCTTTGCAGTATGTGAATCGTTCTCGGTCAAATTTCTGAAAATATGCTTTTTGCTTATCTCTTACACCGATATAATGGATGTCGTTTTCCTCTTTTTCCATAATTTTTTTCTGTGTTTGAAAGTAAATTTAGGTTAGGCAAAGAAAAGGCTATCCATCTTGGAGCCTTGTTTTGTTCAGTTTAATATAAACAAACCGAGGTTAATCCCCCGAGGGTCGGAAACCGTTGTTTTGGATGTAGAAGGGCGAGTGAGAACGAATTTTTCCTTGTTTTATATTTTTATTTAACATCGCAGGGAATTATGGCCCCTTTCTCCCGCGCAGGTCCCCTCCCCATAAATTTTCATTAAAACTAATCCATTTAGCTGCGATCCTTCATAAGACTACGCCATTACTCTCAGTGGCAGCTAAGGCAGGAATATTCTTAACCGGGAGGATGGTGGTAATGGTTGGGTCAACAGCCGGTCTCGGATCCGCTACCTAATGGAATAATTACTGCAAACAGTGCCCTCTTCAACCGCCTCCTATAAATTGAACGGAAATGTTTTAGGGTGGAACTCCTCTTCTTCGGCAAGTCCGTCCTTCCGGATCAAGAAGTATAATGGAACGGTGAGCTGAAGAGGCCCTGTCCGTCATAGTTAGTGAGGATAATCGTCTATAAAATCTATTATAAATCTATTTATAAATAAATGTTTTATCCATTTATTAAAGAGTTTCGACCACTGGGGCCATTTACACTTAAGTTACTTCAATTCATTACTTCCTACAATATATTTTATTATGGATAGGCCTTTTAAAGTTTTTAAGAACTTTAAAAATATATTTACAACAAAATATATCAGTTGGCACCCGCATGATGGTATAGAAGGATCAATCTAATTAGGGATTGATAAATTATTTGCACTTCTATAATTTTGTGTAAAAAAATATAATACAAAAAGCTATAAATGCCATCCAATCGGTAATCACTAAAGAATTGCAAAAAGGATTACACGAATTACAAAATCACAAGAATTACAAAATTACAGTGGCAAATAATTTATCAATCCCTAATTAGATTGATCATTCTATACCATCATGCGGATGTAAACTGATATATTTTGTTGTAAGTATATTTTTAAAGTTTTTAAAAACTGTATAAGTTCTGTCGTTATTATGGGATCTTCTCTCAACTGTCTTTTAAATGCGTCCTTTAAACGTATACAGAACCTATGTGTCTCATCAGTTATACACTCACTGAGTAATATGTATTACGATTAGATGAATTCCATTTTGAATTAACATAGACACATTGGTTTGTATTTTTTTTATTAGATGCCCGTGGATGAGCCGAGTATGTCCTATCCTCGGCTAAGAACATCTCTCCGTCCCAGCTTCAAATTTCCTATTGGACGTTCAACAGATTATTGCACAATCTTATTTTGTTAACCCTCATGTTGAACTATACATCTTGCCATTATAGTCATACGTTTTTGTTGATATAAGACATTACGTCATCAGATATTGTGATCAAATGTACTTTCTTTATCGCTAATCTTGCATCTAAATTTGACCATTCATTCCCGAGGATTCCACAGTAACCAGACAGCCATAAAACCAAGACCTTCAACCTGAGATTTCCAAAGTTTTTAAATGGAATTTCAACTATGTTTTTAACTGATGAGTTGAGAAAGAATCTAGTAAAGATTTTAGGGAAGATTCAGAATCAGAATAGACCGAACGGGGAAAGTTTGAAAGGATATTGCAAACCGCGCGATTGATTCCAAAAAGTTCTGCAGTGTACAATGAAGAAAATGGTTGTAGCGAGAATACGATAGTGTGGCTATTTTCGACATTATAGTTATTAGATATGACAGGAGTGCCTATAGCAATGCTTTAAAAAAATAAGATGTTTTCCTGACTTTATTATGACTTTATCTTGAATTTATGACGGTATCCAAGGTATTTTATAGACATTTTCGTTGTCGCCTAAAATACAGCAGTTTTACTGTACTTGATAATGTCTCATTTGGTCACGGGTGGAGATCTTTTATTTAGCTCATTTTCAGTCTACTCACTATGTTAAAAAAAAAAAGAACTCAATGGCTTTGAAATTTATAAAGAAAAGAAAGAATCAAATTTTTATGAAATTGTCAAAAGATGAGGCAAGATTTTACAAGAAACGATTTGATAACAATAATAGCGTCATTAATGGTTATGGCAAGCAAAAATCAAGAATTGTTGAACGCTACCATTCCTGTGTTTAGAAGACGAAGAACATATTCTTATTTATAGCTCTTTATAATTATATTTTTCACAAAATATAAGTGTTTATATATAATTGAAACCATTTTAAATAAATGTTTATAAATGCATTTTAAACAAAGGGCAGTAAAATGCACAATAAATTCAAATTTTTCGAGGATCCTTATGAGCTCTTTCTTTGAAAATAGCATACTTCTAGAACCATAAAGTAACACATGTTAAATCTCTTAGATGGTTTGTGTGCATCATGTTCAACTTTTCTCACAGCCTATGGCCACATTTAAGGATCATATATAAAAGCTTATTGCTCTATCATTAGTTACTATGCTCTCTCAGACGTCTCCATCTCAAGCCTTCTCAATCGCTATCCCCATCTTTATAATTTATAATTAATTAATTATTATTATTAAAATATTTATATAAAATACAAATTATTTAAAATATTTATATATTATTATTAAAAATTTAATAATTAATAATCATCTTTATAATTATTTTATAATTTACAAATAAAAGGGACTTAATGTTTAGAGTAAGAAGCAGTCGAGTAGATAGTCTGTAGAAGTATGTTGGTACGATAAAGATAAGCAGATGCCGAGAGAATAGAAATAAGATGTACTCTCATGTAAGAAAGTTGTCGCAATCATACTTCTGTAAATAAAGTAAATTCTTAATATGAAGCTGTTGGCTGAATTCGTTAACTGTTTTTATGATCACTTATGCTTAGTCCTTAAGTCAGTTTAAACCTTAGGTTATTAGGCATGAACATATATTACCTGGTGCTGAATCAGAAGACTGACATATACGTATCAACTCTTGATTGATAGGGGGATGAAGATACCCTACTGGTTACCCATCAAATATAATTATTAATAATAATAAATGTTATATGGATTCAGGGAATACTTACAAAATGTAAAATTAAGTGGTTAGGTGATGCATAATAAGGAATATCTCACAACATTGTTTAGCTATTTACGGCCGGCACATAATTTATTCTGCCCCGAGGTCTGAGCTAATTGGTCTGGATGCAAATGCCGCCGCCATATCAGAATTGATATGAGCCTCTGGCAATCATTGCATTTACATACCGCCTTGTTCTTTCCATAATAACGTTGACGGTTGGCCCCCTGAGAACGCTTCCCGAAGTAGAGGGGTTCCAGGAGTGCGTTGTCATGCATAAGTCAACCGACGGCTGTGAAGACGTCCGTGCTGTCCGGATGGAAATTCTATTTCTCCCCTCCCGTCAGCTGTCACTCTGAAAAAAGGCTCTCCGCTATTTGATGAGAACACTTAGAGTAAGGGGCAATGCATTTTGTCGCGCGGAGTTCTATTATCTGATATAGCGCCCGATTGAAAAGTCCGTCGCTAGAGATTCCCTTCCTAATCGACCTCTCTCGTTAATGGTCTCGAATTTTTATTCCCCGCTCTTGGAAATAGCACAATATAATGGCAATTTGTGAGGGAGGGGGGGAGGAGAGTAGTCTATGTATAATGGAAGATGGATACTTCGCACTGAATTTAAAAGTTACTTTTATCTCATAACGTTTTATTCAACCGGGTATCGATTTGAAGCAGTAATTTTTTAAAAGCACTGTTATTAGTAATTATACATCAGTTAGTACAATAATGAATAATTACACATGACACATGAATACTCATTTATAAATAATTATATAAATAATAACTCCTAATTGCACAACAGTAACAGTGATAATTTAAAGTTCTTTACTAATTCCATTTTATTGGTACAAATTGGTCTGGCCAATTTGTACCTTGATGTATTCAATCTAACGTAGAATGCTATCCAATATGTAATACACACACTGAATATTTATATACATTATATTGATTACAAAATAAAGTATATATTGAACTTTTTTGGATTGATGCACTTTCTCTATTAGGTAGGTCTTTTAAAAGATGCTGAAGTGAGATGCGCTACTTATGGTCTTTAATTGAGCTTAGTCACTCCAGCTTAGTGCGTACTGACTGGTACTTAAAAGGGTACTGAATGTTCAAATTATTGCGCAGGTGGGACAGAAATAAACACATTTTGAAGGGCTGAAAAAACAAACCAATGCCAGCAGAAAAAACTGGTTTTATTTTCAAAAATGCATTAAAAATAGTTTATTTTAATAATTACATCACCTAAACTTCGGCCATGATAGACTACTTATTGCCGAAGAGGTTCCTGAAATTTTTTGATCACTCTTCGAGTTATTTCAAGTGTGATGACTATGATTTCTTACCTAATTCTCTACTTTTAATCATCCGGAAAATGATGTCGGTGTTTAAAAAGCTTCTTCTTGGGATATCAGCAGGAAAAAAATCGCATGTAGATAAATCCGTGCCGGTATCTCCAAGTTACGCCTCAATGTGATTAATCTGTCAGGAAGCATTTCCTTCAAAACTCTAAGCGAACGTGAGATGTTTGAGCTTCATCTTGTTGAAACCACACTTTTTCTGCTTCGACTTTATCCAACCAATAGAGAAAAATGATCTCCAACATATGCACATAACGGTCAGAGTTCAGACTTACTGTTGGACTCCCTTCTTAAAAAGTATGATTATAAAGTGCCTTTCTGAAAGGTGTCAGTTATCCCACCAGAAATGACTCGTCAGGTGATGGAGTATTTCCTGGAACGTCTTCGGAAATACGCCGAAATTTGTAAAATGTAGTTTTTAAAACCCACTTTAATGAAATTTTCTATGTATTTTCTGAAAAAAAATATATTTTTTTTGTATACATTGTTTTGTTTTTTATTGTTATTTTTTTATTTATATATTTTTTTTAATTTGTAGCCGTTCGAAATTTGTCAATTATTTCTTCTCCACTCTGTATAAGGAGTGTATTAGTCTGTTGAAGTGGGATGTAGTATTAGTGTATGAAGTATTAGAATAGTTCTGATGATGAGTTAAAGGCCACTAACCTTTCCTAAGACTTGAACATAATCCCTTACTCAGTTCCTCTGTGTTGGCATACTAGGAAACCCCCTCCTAGTCCTTGTCCCTTTCGATGTACTTTTGTTAGAATAAGACATTCATTCTGTATGTAGATCTGAGGTAGTATGAACCATTACTTGTAACCTATTTTAGACAATAAAGTTTTTTTTAAGTTCTCTATTTGAGCAGCTCTTTAACTGGCGCCCGAACACAGGGACTGCAAGCATCAAGAAATCACTGTTCCCAGGTATCTTGTATCATCTTCGCAGTCTGAACTCTGAACTCTGAAGAACTTTGATATTAAAGACTCACTCTCCGAGGTATCTTTAATATCACTGCTTTTGGCTCACTCTCCGAGGTACCAGAAGACTCCGACGATTTTAGAGGCATTCAACTTAGGACATCACTCTACCGAGGTATCCTTCGTTGCAGTTCACTGGACTTCACTGGTCGCAGGTATCCAGCAGAACTTCGAGACGACTCTTATAGTAAGAATTTAGAATAACTTTTATTGTATTTTATTTTATTTTATTTTTATTTTTATGCCTACTGACCCGGCATTACGTCGTATTAGTGAACAAATCGAACAATTAAAAAGGGTAAAAATGGCAGATACTTCATTCCAAATAAAAAGCGCGGATTACGATCATATTCCACACTTTGATGGAAATCCCCACAATTTATTGAAATTCGTAAATGTAGTAAGACAGGTTAGAAATATAGTTTGTGCTTCTAACAATAATTTCAAAGAATTAAACGAAAAAAGACTTTTAAGTAAAGTATTAGCTAGGCTAACAGCGGAAGCGGATTACATTAACACTACGTGTGAATTCGAAACTGTAGAAGAACTTTTAACATATTTAGAAAGAACTTTTCGTGATTCTCGTTCAATCGAACAATTAACTTTTGAACTTTTTAATACTAATATTAAACCTAAAGAACACCCATTAGATTTCTTACAAAGAATAGATAAGAATCGTACGTTAATTATATCAAGACACCGAATAGATAAAACACATAATAAAGAAACGGTGATCGCACATCTTGAATGTCAGCTGTTATATCATTTTTTCACTAACATGCCTTTGCATGTTAGAACATATTTAATGACAAAAACGGATAAACTCAAGAACCTCGACGATTTAAGGAACCTAATTCAAAATGAGAACCACCTACTATTCGACGATCTGATCTCATCAGGATCTATGAATAAGGCAGGTGATAAATCAGAAAATAATTTTCAAAATAAAAAGAAATTTAATGATCAGCATAAAAATCAAAGAAAACATTATAATAATAATCATTATAATAATAATCGTTACAACAATTATCCGGCTAATAATTATAACCAACCAAGAGAGGTTCAAAATAATTATAATCAACCAAGAGAGGTCCATAATCGCGAATGGAATCCTCACGATCAACAAAAGTTTTTTAATAAACCCAATTCAGGGCAACATAGACAAAATCATCCGAATAACCAACAAAGACCCTACAACGGTACAACAGGGCAAACCGTTTCGATGAGAAGTGCAAATTCTCAGCCGCACAGGCAACCAATATATGAGATAGAAGAAGAACCGGAAGAAGATCCGAGAGACGCAAAAATAAGAGATCTAGAATCTCAGTTGTCCCATTTTTTAGGAAATCCCCCGAACCAAAGCGACAACACGTAATTTTAGAGTTGTTTACTATAAACTTCGACGAACTCCCATATGTAATAGATCACGCTAATAGAAAATGGCTTCTCGATACCGGAGCAAAGAGTAATTTTATAAACCCCGATATTATTCCTAAAGGCGTACCCCGCGTCAAAGAAAAATTCACTATAAAAACCGCAGCAGGCGAAAAACACGGTGATGAAGTATTATATACTTATTTAGACACCACATTTTTAAAAAATCCTGAAAAAATTAAATTTTATATTTATAAATTTAGCCCCAACTATGACATACTTTTGGGTAATGAAATATTGGACAACATGGATTCAAAAATATTATTTAAAGACAGGATAATTACCACCAAATATAGTTCATTTAATTTTCATTTACGGGATGAAAAACGCCCAGTAACTCTAAAACAGGGTATCAACTCCGTTCCATTAAACAAAAACGGAATTTTTTACGTTGAATTAAAAAATGACGATATTGAAATTCCCGCTGGTATTTACGAAAATAATTTAACAATAATTAGTAAAAATCAAAACACATTAGAGTTAAATTTTCAAGAACTTCTAGGTGAAGAAGTTGAAGAAACCTCTCCCATTTTGGAAAATATAATAGAAGAAATCCCAAATTTAATTCGTTGTGACCATTTAAGTACAAAGGATAAGGAAACTCTTATATTTTTGTTGAGAAAATATCCCTCAATTTTCAAAACTGATAGAGACGAATTATCCGCAACCGACATATTAGAGCATAAAATTAAAACAAAAACCGAAGAACCGATATATTCAAAAAATTACCGATATCCACACCAATTTCGCGAAGATATTAAAGAAGAGGTAACTAAATTATTAGAAAATAAAATAATCCAGCCAAGTAACTCTCCGTACAATTCACCGGTATGGATTGTACCCAAAAAATTAGATGCATCGGGAAAGAGAAAAATTCGAATGGTGATTGATTATCGAAAGTTAAATCAACAGACCATTCCCGATAAATATCCCCTTCCAAACATAGAAGATTTGCTCGGAAAGCTTGGTCGTGCTTCTATTTTCACGGCTATGGACTTATGTTCCGGCTTCCACCAGGTCAGAGTAGAAAAAGACTCAATCCCTAAAACCGCGTTTTCTACGGACCAAGGGCATTTTGAATTTCTAAGACTACCATTTGGACTTTCCAACTCTCCTGCCACCTTCATGAGAGCCATGAATATTATTTTTGCGGATGTCCCCAATACTCTTATCTACATGGATGACATTATAGTTTTCTCAGAAAATATGGCGGACCACATGAAACACATAGAAACCGTACTTCAAAAACTCGAAAAACATAATTTAAAAATCCAGTTGGATAAAACAGAGTTTTGCAAACGCGAGTTACTGTTTCTAGGCCACATTATTTCGGAAAAGGGTATACAACCCAATCCTGCCAAAATATCGGCCATAATGGATTCAAAACTCCCCAAAACCGAAAAAGAAATAAAAAGCTTTCTAGGGTTGACTGGCTTCTATCGCAAAATGATCCCTAATTATGCAAAAATAGCATCCCCTCTCACTAAATCTTTAAGAAAGGGAATAACAATCAATCCAGAATCTTATATAGACGCGTTTAATAAATTAAGAGAATTGATTTGTAATAGCCCAGTCTTACAAGTCCCTGACTTTTCTCAGGACTTCTATTTAACTACCGACGCAAGCAATCTTGCTATTGGCGCCGTGCTGGCTCAGAAAAACAACAACGTTGAATTACCAGTTTGCTATGCCTCGAGAACGCTCAACAAAGCTGAACAAAACTATTCTACAATAGAGAAGGAATGTTTAGCTATAATTTGGGCGTGCAACCATTTTAAACCATACCTATACGGTAGAAAATTTCATATTTATACGGATCACAAGCCTCTAGAATATATGAAAACGTGTAAAACACAAAACGCGAGGCTTATCAGATGGAAAATCATGTTGGAGGATTTCGATTTCGATATCAAACACATCGAGGGTAAAGCTAATAAAGTAGCGGATTATTTATCACGGTCCCCTATTGAATGTCAAGACCTTTTACATATTAGCGAAACGGATGAAGAAAGCCTCGCAACCGTCCATTCTGATGAATCTTCCTCTGAAAATAGAATTATGATAAACGAGGACAAACAAAAACCAATTAATATAGAAAAGCACCAAATAATACTAAAAAAGGGTTTTTCAGAAACTATAAATACCCAACCGTTTAACACAAAAACCAGAAGTGAGATATTCATTTCAGGGTATGAAAACAAAACGGATCTAGAAAAATTACTATTAGAAATAATAAAACCTAACATAACATATGGAATCTACTGCTCGATAAATAGCAATATACGATCAGAAACAGAATTATTAGAAAAAATTTATTTTGAAATTAGCGAAATATTTAGAACAAAATTCCAAACTAATCGTTTGAAAAAATACTTTAATTTTGTTACCGATATAACTGACAAAGGTCAACAGGACGAATTGATCTCTGATTATCATATTAGTAAAACTCATCATAGGGCAGCAGAAGAAACCTATGAAAGATTAAAAACACAATATTACTGGCCCAATATGTTGAGAAACATAAAGACTTGGATTTCTAAATGTGAAATTTGCTTGCAAACAAAATATGATAGGCACCCACCAAAACCTAAATTTAAATTAACCCCTACACCTCTTAAACCTTTCGAAGAAATACAAATGGATACCATACATATCCATGGAAAGTATGTTCATTGCATCCTCGATGTTTTCTCAAAAAGAATATTCACGTATCTATCTGAAACTAACAACCAAAGAGATACAAAAAATGCTCTCATAGCTTATTTAAATATTTTTCCAAAACCGAAACTAATAACAACGGATAACGGTCGCGAATTTGATAATTTAGTATTTAAAGATTTATTAAAATATTTAAATATTGAAAAACATGAAACGACTCCTCAAAATTGTAATTCACTAGGAACTTTAAACAGAGCAAGTTCCACCCTTTTTGAACAAATGCGTGTGATTCATTTAGAACACCCGGATAAACAGTTTAAAGAAATATTACAATTAGCTACCATCGTTTATAACAACTCGATGATCAATAAATTAAAATTAACACCTAATGAAATCACTTTCGGAGTAAGTACAAATATAATAAATAACCATCCAATTATACAAGAGCAATTGGTTAACGACTATCATAAAAACTTAGAATTAATTCATAGAGCTATAAAAGAAAAAATTGAAACAAATAAGCAGAAATATATTGATAAAGAAAATGAAAAACGCGATGACATTAGTGTCATATCATCAGGAGAAATAGTAGTCAAAACTCCCCGGCAGGTTTCTAAAATTGATAAAAAATACCAAATTAGCAAAATTAAAGGTAAACGAATTAAAGCCAGAAAAAACTTAACGAAAAAGGTACACGCGAAAAATATTAAAAAACAAAAACGCGATGAAAAACTACAATCGGAAATCGATGAAGTGATGCGCGAGTTAAACAGTAAAATAAAAGATGTACAAAGAGAACCTTCATATCAGTCTCTTGTTACGAATGTAGGTTGTCCTCCGGATTTCAATGACCTTATCGCTGCTGACGCTTCTGATTCTGAGAACGAGATGTTTGCGCGTTCAAAAGCTGTCGACTGGACCAGGTGCAATGATTCTTCCAGTTAATAACCTATATACTTAGCGACTATTACTCGTTTTTAGAATATAAGAATTTAACTTTATTATTTACGGAAATTATGAACTTAGATAATAATATAAGGAACCTTAAAGCCGAAAAAGAATTTAAAATACTGCATTCAATTTTGACATATCGCTACGAAAACTTATTAACTCGGATAGCTCATTTAACCAAACAAAAACGTGCTAAAAGAGGCCTTTTCAATTCAGTCGGAATAGCGATGAATTGGCTAACGGGTTCGCTCGATAGTCAGGACAAAGAAAAATACGATTCAGTCTTACAAGAAATTGAAAGAAATATGTATCGAATCGAACATAACGAAAAGGAAAGATTAAGCATTAGTACGCGGTTAACCTCCGAACTGAATAAAGATATAGCTATATTAAATCATTATAAAACCCAAATAACCTCCAATAACGTAATGTCCGATTTATCATTACAAAAATTAAAACATCACGATTTGCTTGCAATCTTAACATTGCTTAATGAAAAAGTAAAAGATTTAGAAGATTCAATCGAACACTGCATAAAGGGACAACTCCATCCAAGCATTATTAAACCTGATCAGTTTGCAAATGTTTATAATTCTCAAAGAAATCTATTAACTAGAGACACTGAGTTAAATTGGCTTATTGGCAAAAGCACATGCTCAATTTCTAACACTGGCATCATTTACTATTTCATACAACTCCCATTAAATACAAGTGGAGTTATGTCGTATCTCGCTATGCCATATCCTTATGTAAATAACAATATAACTTATATCATTCATATTGAAAAAACCACAATTATAAAAAACAATAGCCATGTATATCAACCTACAAATTGTATTAATTATAATAATGAATTATATTGTAAAAATCTAGCATTATTACATAATAAATGTATAAAAGAATTAGCTTATAATGAACCCCTTAATGATTGTAAGTTGCTGATTGTAAAGTCAAATCCAATGATAATGTATATTCCCGAAACCCAACAATATGTAACCCATCTAATTAAGTATATTGAAACGAAAAAAGATAATTTAGTTCGTAATACCCATTTGTACTCTACCTCATTAATCAATCTAGAGAATAAGGAACAATTTGTAAATAATACCAACTTGCCTATAGCTTATAATGATATTGTACATTTACCTTTTATTTCTGAACATTTGCCTCAACAACAAGTTGTAACTAATTTTACTTTAGATGATTTAGACGTTATTAAGTTAGGTCCTATAGAAATAGAACAATTAGAAGATTATACAATAAACAATAATGATATTTGGATATATGTAATAACTTTTGTTTCATGTTATTTATTGTTTATTCATGTTTATACCAATGTTAAATTAATATTTTATATATGTAAAAATCAAAAAATTATTGTAAGCCAAAATCCTTTGCAACCTTCACAATCCTCAACACCTATGGGATATCCTCCAGAGTTTGATGGCAGGGCTAGAGCCTGGCATACCCATATCCACAATACTTCCCAAAATTAATATGTTCCGAGGACGTCACACTAAATGAGGGAGGAGTTAAAGGCCACTAACCTTTCCTAAGACTTGAACATAATCCCTTACTCAGTTCCTCTGTGTTGGCATACTAGGAAACCCCCTCCTAGTCCTTGTCCCTTTCGATGTACTTTTGTTAGAATAAGACATTCATTCTGTATGTAGATCTGAGGTAGTATGAACCATTACTTGTAACCTATTTTAGACAATAAAGTTTTTTTTAAGTTCTCTATTTGAGCAGCTCTTTAACTATGCATGAATTTGAAAAACATTTACTGGTTAGTTTCTGCAAGAGACTTAAGACATTGTTTTGGATTTATAACCTTATAATAGTTCTACTCTCTCTGCTTGATTATTTTCTCTCATTGATTAAAGAAATCGATTAAACCAAAGAATAAAAGAGATGAACTCAACCCTGGTAATTGTCGTCCGTTATAAATGTCCAGATCTCACTCCATCCGTTTTCCAAGTGACTACTTAATCCTCGACTAGTTACAATTCCTGATTTATAATTGTCAGAAGTTCTCCTAAGTTAGTAATTAGTTAATTCAGAATGAGACGGTTTAGGGCTGACGCTATCGGTCCTCTAGTGAGGAATCACCTGTAATTAACCTTCGGAGCGGTAGTGTGTTAGTTCTACAAATTAGGCAGTTATCTGCCCTGTTGTCATTGCTTGGCGACGGATAATTGGAAATCTGCGTAGGCTATCGGTAATATTTCAGGTAATTTCCATGATATAGCGGCGCGGCATCGCATGCCCGTTGTGGAAACAAAGCACCAGGTTTGATTATCCTTCCTGAATTATCGTATCTAACCGAGATCTTGCTAATAACACGGCATCACTCACGGCCTACCTGATAGTCGGCTTAGCCCCAGACGTGCTCTTGAATAACGATCATCGCCGCCCTTTGAAACACTTCCTTCATGCGAACCAACGGAGAGAGGGAGTAGAAAGTTATGGCTGGAAATCATTGAGTATCATGAGAAAACAAAATTTCGTTCTGTGCTTGTAGATTTTCCAATTCTTAAACTTTTTCAGTGACTGGGCTGTCTGTACTTGATAGATTTGGATTATAATTATTATGAAATGTACAAACAATTAAACCATAATGTTTTACCATAATTATTCTTCAATTATTGCTGGAATGATGGCCGCACCTTTAAAGTAAAAAAAAATCATTGAATTTTTTTTAATTTGAAAAAATGTTTATTACAAATATTATTCTCAGTTCTTTATTGCTCAGTTTACCAGTTCTTTAAATGTTTTATTCCATTTTATTTTTTCTTTATATCTTATATCTTAATTATTATACTTTTACTGTTTTATGTATATTCATTTTTATAGTTTTAATGTTTTTCAGTACAAGTCGAAGCATGATCCTTTTTTTTAGAAGAAGAATTTTATTCTTGGACTAGATCCCTTATGAATAAATAAAACAGAAACATTATTTGGCCATAACATTACAAAATAAAGATCAATTAATATTTGCAATAAAATAATAAGCAAACAATATAAATTCTTGTCTTGAAAAGAATAATTAATGTTATCCAAAAATTAAAAAGAAAAAGAGAGAAAATGAAAAATACAAAAATAATGGGCAGATTAGCAAAGTTGAAAAGTTTATCTTAAATTGCAATTTCCTAATCAGAGAACATCATTTTGGAAAGAAAGAAGGAGTTGGAAAAGGAGGGATTTGAATGAGGATAGAGAAAAAGCATGGGGGATATTAGAAGAAAAGGAATTCCAGACGATAGAGGAGCGGGCAAGAAAGGAACGTTAGAATGCTTTGGTTCTATGGGAAGGGATATAGTGGTCAGAAAGGTTCATCTTATTTCATCATCGTTAAGAATCGTGTTACTCAGTAGGCTAAACTTTTATTTTTGTTTATAATGGGTCAACATTTTTTTTAATTATAAAATATTAACATTTTAGCGTTGAATTATTACTCCATCTGAGAGATTGGTACAGAAAAAATGACACATTTTCTAAACGCCCATAGCTCCGCTTCTATAAGTGCTAGAAATCAAGAACTAATATAATATAAACGAGAAAATGTGCCATTAGAGATTGCAAGAAGAATTTTTGAATTTGGTATCAAGGCCGAAGTAGAATAAGTGAATAAAGTTGTTGCGTTGATGATGTCACCGCTCGCAACAATATATATGCAACATATGACATTCGCGAGATTGATCTTATATAATTAATTATATATTATTTGAAATTCGCATTATTGCACTCCATGTTATTCTACGTCTTAATAACCCCACTGGTGTGTGGTAGTCACAACCTCTGTCCGATTTTATTTTTATTTAAATATTAATTTGGACTTATCAAGAGTTCTTAATAGAAAAAATAGCATCTTTTATCCTGCACTTTTTTAGTCTCCTCGTATCTCAAAAACTTCAATAACTATTTTTCTTGAAATAATTATATGTTGTTAAAACATTGTTGGTAAAGTGTGGAAAATAGGATTTGTTTCATTTTTTACTCAATTACGGCGATGCCACCAGGACGGTAATGTGTTTAGCTTGACTGTTAGACTGTTATTTTGAAGTTTAATGGCTCATATTATAATTACGTAAACGTTTTGAAACATTTGGAGCTCAAAATACTAAAGAAATATTGTATTAAATGTGTTTGATCTCTCCGTTTGAGGGTATCAATCGAATTGTAAGGGAATGGTTCAACCGATTTTCAAGTTCAATGGCTCATATTATCCTTTGTGATCCAGTAAATGTTTTGAAACATTTTGAGCTCAAAATGCTAAAGAAATGGTGTATACGTTTAATCTAACGATTTTTATTTAGAAAACGGCTCAACCGACGGTATATACTTGCATATCTAATCTACGCATTTGCGGGTTGTTAGTGAAGTTGACGCCCATGGATATTGAACCTTGGTGTAATAGTCGGGTTCCTTCCACTACACGTTAAGGCTCCTTGTAAGTACATTCTGTCCCATTCATTTGTGTTGACATGCACTACAGAAAGCTCCTTACATCTGTTTATGAAAACAAACATAAAGTAAATTAATGCATTGAGTAAAGAAAAGCTTTAATTTTCGTTTGGATGTGGAAGGCACCGGACTATAACACCAAGTTTCAATATTTATGGATGTCAACTTCACTAACAGCCCCCCACTGCGTAGATATGCAAGTACGTTCTCCGTCCCTTAAGGGGTTGCAAGGTATAAAAGTTATTTATTATTAAATAAATATTTAAACTTAAATGAAATGTTAATTAAATTAATTTTTTTTTCCTTATAAGTTTCCCTTTTCATTTATATTACTATATGTAAAATAAAACTTATACGCTCTATGTCTATAAAATACATTGGCAGCGGTTTTTTGAAACAAGATATAACATTAGTTATATTTACTACATCGTGTCCCTTTTTTTCTAAACATTTTTTATTTCAGATACAGGTGTGGAGTGATGGAAGTTGTGATCTGTATGTTGATAGATTTATGCCCCTTAAATTACAAAGACGTTCCTAGCTATTACTAATAGGTACCTTCTCATTTGGGTCCGTTCTCTTCAGTTTACTGAGATCCCTACACACATGAATAGGTGTCCATTTGTTAGTGGTTTTCATCTCTTTTTTTTTCCAACTTGTTAACTACCACATTTTCGCCTAAATAATTCATCTTTCGTTGGAATGAAATTTGATTACAAATATTTAGCTGAAAATTGTTAATATTTACCCAACGGCATTTTAAATTATTTTTTTATCTTGAAGCTGAATACTTAACTGAGTAAAGTATTGCACTTAAGTACATTTTATTGTATATATTATGGTATATACCAGCGTTAAATCCTAGTAGCTGACTTTTCCGTTTCGAAAGGAGTGCTTTATGAATGAATGAATGAATGAAAACATAATTTTATTCTGGGACAAAGTCCCCTGAGAATATTACAATGAGCAGAGGTTATGAAAGTTTGTCTAGCATAATTCTTACAATGACAGCTTGTTGAATTATCTAGCGGTAATTGTTAATAAAGGAATGCACATATTTTACATCATTATGGTGGTTTGATTATGGAGTAGATGAAGGAACAAGTATTGTTTAAAGGAAAGTGTGGAGAAGGGCAGGCTAATAGAGACGGGTGAAGAATTCCAGATGGAGGTAGCTCGAATGAGGAAGGATTTGCTGAAGGAAGCAGTTCTACAGGGGGGAATATATAAATCAATGGGTTCAAAACTTGTATTTAGACTGTGAATAGAGGAACATACAATAAACAATTTGTACAAAAAAGAAACATTTACGGAAAGATATATATTCATAGTCATTATTTATTAAGAAAACGTTATTTAAACTAAATAACCGTTTAATAACCTGTGAGCGTGTCCTATTAGCTCTTTCTCCAGTTTTGGTTTGTCCCTTTGCTAATCCATACTTATTCATCTCCTCTCTCAATCGTCATTACTATCATTTCTGTTTAATATACCTCCACTAAGGAATTCAATATTAATCCAGGAAATATTTACGTTTCAGCTCAACGCATAAGTTGAAATACATTTAATTTACAGTAGACAGATAAAGTAATATTACGAAAAAAAAAAATGTGTTTTTGAAAACAAATCAACAAGCGTACTTTGTGTTATTATTGTGTTTCATGTTATAGTTATATATACAATTTAACTCTAATTCGATTTGTTATATACATGGATATTAATATTTATTAGTTCAATTAAACCACCATAGAAGGATTTCGGTCCTAATCCCCAAAACTGATAATTATATATATATATACATATATATTTTTTGGTATAAATAGTTTTGTAGCATTTTTCTGTCATATCGAATAATAGCATGGCATCAGATTCTCCGTTGAGAACTTTTTTAAACTACAAAAACATCTAAAGTTTTCATGTTCTGTTGCCAAGTTTGACTGAAAACTAAACTTTTATAGACAACGAGTTTTAGAATGTTCCTTATGTTATCCTACCATTATTTTCTTGAAGTCCGAAAGAATAAAATAAACAAGGGAACTTTTTAAAGTCATTAAAAAAAAAATTCAAGGATAGAAAAAAGGCATTCTAATAAAATAAAATAGAAGAGATCTGAATGAGTTGCTCCTGCTTTCAACTGTACTTCACAATTTTCGTGCGTATTTAAATGCTGACATGTTAATAATTAAAAGAGTTGTCAGGACAAAAAATGTACAATGGGTCTACTATAAACATTACGCCATTTTTTCTGCAGTTTATCCGAAATTTTCGATAATAAGCAGTAATTTTCATTCGCATATATTCAATAAATTTAATTGCATTCTGCCTTTAATCTTTTTTAAAAGATTATACAGTTCCCCAAATCTATACATCTCAGTATTAATAGCGTGGGCTGCAAATTCGCGTGGTTTTCTTGTGTATTCAGAGAAATAATATTTTGTAGTACATGATGATGAAAAGCATTTCTTCTTCTTCGGAATCTCTCATTGCAAAGTTTTTAATTGGAATTCACTATTTACTGTTATAACTTCTTAATATTTTGCCGCTATCGAAACTCAGACATAAACGCCACATAAAGCAGAGAACCAAGTTTCGCTGTAATTGTCGGTCTCGCCGCCGCTCTCATAGGTAATCGTAGCATACCGAATAATTTGTTATGTTATTAATCTACCCTCAAAACAAATCTGTTTTTATCAGGGCAAATATGCTTTTTATGCTTGTATTTTTTATCACAAAAACAAATCACGGGTGTTATTTGCTATTGTTTTGATGTTCTCATGAGGACTATTGTTACAGGATTCCAAGAAATCTTATTAGCTTTAATACAATTCTTCACCGGTTTTGTTCTTTTTGTTTTTTTACAATATCTGTTTTAATCGGTTGTTTTTTTAATTAAAAAAAAATGATTGAAAATATATTTTGAAAAAAAAAGAATAAAAAACCTATTGAGCAAAAAATCTGAAATAAATATCCTACGTTCTCAATGAGCAAAGAATAAAAAACGCTATAAAGACTACAGAATAATGTTATTGTGTAATCGTTGTACCCTTTAACCCCCTCGCCTACCTCATAGACCTTACCTTGGTAATGTTACACCGTTACACGTCACGTAACGGACTAAAACTACAACTGAATTTCCATTGCTTATTTTCATGTTCACCAGTCTAACGCAGTTGCGGTTTTGAGGTTTACTGATTTCTATTTAGTTTATTACTACTCATTTTCTTTCTCTGTCTCATCCTCAGCAAGTCTTGAATTTTCGGAATACCTAAAACATCATGCTTATATGTTTAAATATTACGAGATATTCACAGTTTTCCTGTTGATGTAGTTTTTCTTATATAATCAATATTATAACTTAAGGGATAGAGACGTCTGATTAAAATTAAAATGTACAAAATCTTTTTTTTTTTTTTTTTTTACTATAATACAAAAGTTAATGTTGACGATTTGTGGGAGGGAGGAAATTGGGACCTCAATATCTCATGACGTAGGGGAACTAAAACAGCATTTATTATAATTCAGTCGAACTCCGAAGAGGAAATGGCGGAATTATGACGTCAACTGTTGGCAAGGAGCCCGCGCAAACTACTGCCGCCCTATTAGCATTACCCGCGCCCGCGCTATTCAAATTGGTCACTGAAAGGCAAATTGGCTGTTGGCAGCATAACATTAGTTACTCTGACCTAGAACCTAGAACTTCTTCGACTTTTTCAGCGAGGGCTTACAGGATCCGTTGCCCGTTTTCTTCAGCCATTTCTTGCTCTGATGAAGTAATTGCAATAATGCAGTTTCCATGATTAGAAATTCTAACAATGGAGATAAAGCAAAAAAAAAAAAAAAATGCAGCAAAAGATAATCACTCCAGATTACATATAGCCACTTCTTAAACCAATCTCTAGTTGGTCTTTCTGGAGTTTTCATAATAATTTTGATTTAAGGCGATCGGATTATTAGTCAACTGTCCCCGAGTAAAGTGGAGGGTATACCTCATCTGGAGTTTCCTAGCCTACCTCTCTACGCAACCTAACAAAGAATACAATTTTATTATTGTTTTATATTAACAGCATGTTTTGGAATGAGGCCTTCAGCTCCTCCATTAGTTAGATCAGGTGTTCCCAAACTTGATGTCACTGTTTGCAACTACCTGATCTTATGGAACTAGAGGAAGGGAGACGAATGCGGAATAGAGTAACAATATGGAATAGGTCGATTTATCCTTAGTTAAGTGCTGCAACCTAGTAGAAACAAGGCGAAACGTTTCCTTATGAGCCGCCAGTCTTTAGTCTTGTCTGTTCAATTGTAGCTGCTATCACGGTTTTATTATGAGCATCTTGTGTTTTCTGGAACTTGTAAACATACTTAACATCCTCTCGTTATTATTTTTACATTTTACTTATATTTTTTGGTTTGTGATATTTATTTGGGTGGGATAGCATGCATATTTTGAGGTTTATTATCGTATGCGATCAAAGGCGGTTCCGTTACCTATATCTATATATATAACCTTCCTAAACGAATGTCTAGTAAGCGACGAATATGAATACTGACAGGGTGAATAATATAAAATAGTATTCCATATTTCTATACCAACTATTTGATAAAAGAACTATTTTTTTTATTTTAAGAAATGGAGAGAGGAAATGTAAAGGAAAGAAATACAGACGTAGGGTGAAGAAAGAATGAAAAAAAGCGATGGAATGTGTAAAGAAAATAAAGTGAGGATATTTGTGGCCGACCAAACACTTTGATGTGCGCGATATTTGTAAAATTTAGATAGCTTTCTATAAACTATCTCTATTCTATTGTACATCTATAGACTACCATTTACATTTAATTGTTTTCATCATTAATGTTCCTTTATTTAAGCATATTATATTATAATGTATTATGCTTCTATTAATAAAAACCCTTTATAATATTTTTTTTTTCAATTTTTCGCGCATTTCTATTAATGGTTTTTAAGTATTCTCTATTTGCCACCCATTGCAAACTGTGCACTAAATAAATGTATTTAAAATATTGTTGTTTTGGTTTATTATTTTCAATAATAGACCTTTGTAATTGACCAGGAAAAAACATTTTGTAACCCCCTTCATAATTTGAGGATTTACGTTTCAATATACGTAGAATCCAAATATCGAATAAAAAAAATCCCTCCATCAAACATTTCTTTGGGAGAGGTTGTTATGATCAATCGACTAGTGATGAAATTCCCTTTTGTTAAAAAGTTCATTTAACAAACTTAGCAATTACAGTAAATTTGCTTAAGAAAATGAAGTTCAAAAAATCCAAAATAACATTTTATAAATTTCAGATAATAACGGTAACAGTAAGATTCACTGTTGACAATACCAAAACTTCTGAAAATAAAAGTTTATCCATCAAAAGTAAGAAATTTAGACATTGTGAAGAAAAGCTTGAATGTTGGGTTAGATGGATCTCGACTTGATTCTTAAGTCCTCTTATTTTCACGAAACACTGAGTGCTTCCGTCTTTACTACGGTAACCGTCCTGAATACTTTTCAATTTTATTTTATCTTTTCTTTAATATTTTGTAAATCTATTATCTCTTAGAACGAATTAAAATGATGATTTTGTCCATGAGCTTTATTAGTTTGTTGTCTATGTCGTATTTCCAGAAATAATTATTTATTTTGTTTATGTTTGTTATTCTCATGGAACTTTCTCCTAGAATAAAGTGTTTTTTTTCTATTACTATTTCTATCACCTGTAACGTCCTTGCATACCACAGTCTGGATACTTCTGAGGTAGATCTATCCAACCAATTGAAAAATATATTTTTAATAGATGAAACAAGTTCTGACTGACATTAAAATCTGTAGAGTCTTTAAAATTTAGTATTATTTAGATGATTTGTTTTTAGATGATTATGTTATAAAAGGAAAATTAAAAAAGAGAAAAATATAAGACTGTTGCATGTGGAACAATGAGTTTACATTTTATTTTTTAAAAACCAATTATAAAATATCTGATGTGACACCACACGACTACCTGGTGCGCCCAATAAAGCATAAATCGGTGGTTCAAAAAAAAGTCAAGAAGTAAAAAACAAGACAAAAAACATTTTCAGGTAAAGTACCACTTTCGGCTTGCGAATTTCAACCAAAATAAAGTAGTTGACATCCGCATGATGGTATAGAAGGACCAATCTAATTAGGGATTGATAAATTATTTGCCACTTCTATAAATTTGTTTTATTGAAAACTAGTTTCGAATGTTATACATTCATCCTCAGTTCTAAAAACACACAAAAAATTCAAAAATAAGCAATTCAAAATATAGTTGGTATTATTATACATATTAAATTATATAAATCAGTATTATAAAACTTTTATGAATGTATTTATGAATGAGTATTATAAAACATTTCATAAACGTTTTATAATACTGAATTATATAATTTAATATGTATAATAATACCAACTATATTTTGAATTGCTTATTTTTGAATTTTTTGTGTGTTTTTAGGCAAATAATTTATCAATCCCTAACAAAATAAAGTATGTTATTTTCGTTAATGTATAGTATAATATATAATGTCTTATATATTGAATTTGAGAAGTTTTCCGATATATTTCAATATAATTTTGGATGAAAATCGATTATGACCTTCAAGTAAAGTACCACTTCCGATAATAATGTAGGGACCAAAATGAGAGGTTCACAACTATATGTTACAACAATCCCAAATACAAAATTTTAACTTTCATGGCAAACCACTTTTGAGTTATGAGAGATACGTACGAACGTATTTACAGACGTCACGACGAAACTAGTCAAAATGGATTCAGGGATGGTCAAAATGGATATTTCCGTTGAAATCTGAAAACCGAAAATTTTCGGAATTATGATACTTCCTTTACTTAGTGCAAGGAAGTAAAAAATTTTGAATTAATTTGATGTTAAATAAAGAAAAAAACATCGATATTTCAGAAATATAGATATGAGATGTATTGGCTAGATTTAAAAGTTAAACTGTTTATTTAAAAAATCGATTTATGGCAGTTTTAATTTTTTTGTCATAACTATATGTATCCTAATATTCTTTGATACCTCTCTATATTTTTTTAGATGTTTTTTATTTGTCTACTTGCTCTTTTGCTAAGCGTATTATGAATAAACCTAGACAAGAACTTCAATCTCGCTTTATCCAACAATCTCTAATAACATTCAGCCTATGGTTCGATTCGCGTCGATTTAAAAATACTCTCTCTGGAAGAGGGAACCGTATCTAGAAAACCGAGGGACCTTTTGGCGCGGCCACGAAGGGGCAATAGAGGCGGAATGGCCTCATCAGGAGCGAGCACGATATGCAATTTCCACAATGAGATTCCCGATCTCCCTTTAATATTTTAGAAACAGTGCCCCCTCCGAATGAACCGGCAATATCTCAGGGCATGGCTTGAGGAAAACCGGCTCCAATAATGGTTGGATATCGGCCCGCGGGCGTGATAGAGCCACTATTTCGGGGCCGTAGCGCCGGCAGGGAGGTTCTTCCACAGAATTTCTTCTGGGCGTCGATTGAATAAGGAAATGTAATCCAAAAGTGAAATATTGGTCATTCATTCCTTCGAATATTTGAAAAAGATTACGATCGTCGTAGAATATTCATTAGAAATAAAATATGAATACAAAATCAATTATACGTCATTCTATATTGCTATTAAATTGTAAATTTACCTGAGTAAATCGTGTACGGGAGCTTTTCCCTATTGACGATAATACTTATTTCAATTTGCAGCCGTTGAGTAGGTAATCGAAAAACCCATTATAACAAAATTTATACCCTGATTAGTTGGGTATTGCATCTCCGAAAGTATCGTCTGCACCCAAAATTCAATTACACCACTCGATAACCAAAGGATCAAAGAATTTGTTAGGCTAATTGGGATAGAAACACATAACCGCCATTTTTAATTAATTATACAGTCTTCTACAATTTCCTCATTGCATAACGTTTTAACACGGTAAAGTAGTTATAGTGAGTGAAAATGGGGCTCAAAATAAAAATTAGCAAACTAAACACAGTATCGTCTCAGACTTGTCGAAAAGCCAAGTTGATATGAAAAAAATCTTATACGGTTGTATTCCCTATGATTGAAGAGGTGCCGGAAAGGTAAGCAAATCAAAAAACGATGCTCGCCTATGTCCTAAAAGTATTTGCCTCAGGAACTTGTGAACGAGTACAAATTTAAATTAAAAAAAATAATCTTGTAAAAGGGTTTTGATAAGTTAACTGATAAAAAATGTCTAACATGTTAGAAATTTTCAATCAAAGAGTTCTACGTGTCGACCAGATATACTATTCTTCAAAACAAGAAGTAAGTCGTCAATTTGAACAAGACTTTGATCAAAAAATGTTCCTGTATAGAGGTCCGGTTCCTATATGATCTCCCTCCTGGTGGCTAACAATTAAAGTGATTACTAGAAATTCTAGATCAAGAATTGGATCAAAATTCTAACTCGTGTAAAATGGCCTTTAAGATGCGTTTCCACCAAACCTGTTTGAAAACCTTTGCAAACAGGAACACTAAGCGCTTAAGCAAATGTTAGTAAGTACACGTTGGCAAATATCTGAGCTTCAAGTAGTCTTGTTACATCAGAGGCAATTCATTCATTGCTCGAGAGCGTTTAGTGTAATCAGCCTGCATTGATCCTCCTTTGTTGGATTCAAAAAATTTCTCAATCATAGATCACGTTTGTTATACGTTATTTAAAAAATATTTTTTTATTTTTTAAAATATTAAATTTATGTTTTATTATTTACTAGAATTTAGGTATATCATAATAATAATTTGCATAAGACTGTCGTAGGAACCTCATATTGCCAAAAAGCGAATGATTATGCCAGTCTTAATTAATGTTTCAAAATCTTCTTGCGACATAAAGCAAAAATGTTTGAATAAACCACTCAAGTCACCTAAAAGTCACGTAAAAGTTGGAAGGAATTTCCAGATATTACAATTTAAAAAAATAAAATAAAAGATACCTATATAAAATCCACGCTCGCTTTTACTTTTTTAATATTTTGTTTTCAACTTAAGCGATAGTAAAAAAAAAAAAAACGGTAACAAACGTTTGCATATCTACCGCTGTTTGCAAATACTTTGTCAGAGAATATATGACAAACCCTTTATCACAAACGCTTGGAGATGATGTTATGGTAGAAACTTAGCTTTTTACCAACTCTCCATTGATTTAAGTTCACCAGAAATCTGGACGTATCTTGTATCCTATTAATATCCTGCTTTTTATACCATAGATATTTCGTAAAAATAAAATTGTAACTTAAATAGTGATTTGTTTTTCTGATCCTGGCGTTAGGATATTGTTTTCATCACAAATAAAATATAAAGATCCGAGGGACTTCTTAGTATCCAAGATTGTCTACGATATACTCAACATGATTTTTTTTAATTTTCGTAAAATTTATGTTAAATATAGAAAGTTTAAGTCGGAATATATTTACTTTTTTGCTATAACCACCAGGAAAGCATTTGGCCACCTGAGGTAGGGGATTGGCTATGGATTGTAAAAGGCTGATTTATTTTTATTTCGGTTTCCTGGTCTCAGCCGTCGGTGGAGATCAAAGGAAAATCCTGGCAGATATTGGGCGGCGCCTTTCAATATAAAACCAGCTTTTTCCTGCAGTGGGGCAGATCCCGACCGCATTGGGCTGGCAAAAGTGTTGTCGGATCGTTATGGTTGCTGAAAGAACAATTTTTATCTTCTTTGCACTTAATCATATAATAAAAAAAATATTAATGAGTAGCCCATTCACAAACACGGTTACGTCAATATTTTTTCACAAAATGAGTTTGTGGCATTGTTTCCGCCAGGTCCGTTCCATCCTCTGTGCAATAATAAAGCACTTTCGTAACACGGCTAGATACGTGTAAAAAATGCATTTGAATATGTGATTTCTTTACAATAACAAGAGTTAGCTCCAAAAGCGCTTAGTTTCAGACTCGGCCAAGCCCAGGGGAGCCAATCGCAGTATTCGGACCACGTGACCACGATCAGCTTAACTATACCGTTCGTTGAAGTTTACTTTTTCTATTTGAGCTGTTTTGGTGAAATAATTACTGAAAGTATTAATTTTTACCTGCATGAAAATACACCAATTATATGTATGTATACAAGTAAAAAAACATGCTAAAAATGAGAGGCAGAAAGATTGTTTTTAAAAGGTATTCTATTAAATGCATTATCTTTTTAAAACTAACCACAAGGAATTACTTTATAAGGTTCATACCTGCAGTTTTAGTTACAAAGACGGCCCACATGTCCACACACTGGTGACTAATAAACTATTAATATAATGTATCACATTCAAATTTAATTAAATATCGATATCCAAATGAAAAAAAAATAGCAACCTTAATGCGTTTCTTTATTTTGTAAACGGTTTTTGCGTTCTATTGAAAAATTGGACTTGTCCCTGTTTGGGCTAGGCTACCCATAAGCGGCAACTGGCCGATCTGCGAGTTGCGAATTGACTTTAAACCTTTATTTGAACATATACATGAAGAACATTTTACCAGTTGTAAATAAAAATCTACCACGATTAAGAAGAATTGATTGATAATCATAAATAAAATAATGTTAATTACAATTTCAATTATATCAGGATTAAATATTTTCAGGATAATCATTCATATTTACTTTACAAACAGATAGTTTTTATCACAAACTATTTATGTGGCCAAAGTGGCTGAAATAGGGCTAAATAGATCAGATATATGTATAATAAATAAAAGAAAACGATTTTCATTAAACTCATTATATCAATACTTTAAAATCAGCTAGGTCTTATTCACATTAAAATAGTCTGACAGTGTTTAAATGTCGAATTTTCAGTGTGGCTTCCTCTAAGGTAGGTACTTTAATTTTGTTTATTTTAAATAATTAACCGTCTCTCATTGTTAGCACTAATAAAAATTGACAAATATAAGCAATGAAGAAACAACGGATTTGATACTTAACTTTTTTTTTATTTATTTGTTTATTTATTATTTGAAAAAAATAATACAAGCTGCCACACTCAAGGGCAATGGGTATTAGGGCTATGAGAATCCATTCATACCCCATGTATAAGATAAACGAAAGAATAAAAAGAAGGAAATAAAATTAAAATAATAAATATCATATAAAAAGAAGAAAAAAAAAATACATTACTAGTAAAAATGAATACATGTTACAACAAAATGACGATTAAATTGTTCACTTCTGCCTGAATTTTACAAAGTTCTCTGATGGTTAAACTTTCACCGTGAAATTATACGATATCTGCGATCACCCCCAACCCCTAAAACGCCAAACCCTAAGTTGCATAGCAGTTGAACCCTAAGTAGCGTAGCACCCCAATTCCTTGTAGAGGGGGAAAAAAAAGAGGAAATCTGGACGGAATTGGCCTGACTCATGTTGATTTATAGAATTGGAGGGGCCCGTTTATATCCTTCTTACCGTTATAGAAGGGAATAAAAATTGCCCGTGAAATATATATAGTTCTTTCCCTTTCATAATATATTGATAGCATACATGTTTCATGCATCTTATCATAACTACTATGCTACAATGTCCATCCATTAATTCACATTTTTGTTTATAAATCGATATGAGTCAGGATTTTAGTTTCCTCCCACATAAATTTATTAGGATTACGATTGTCATTTTCGATAAACGAAATTGATACTGGTCCACTTAAATAAGAAAAACACTCTTCAAGAATGCCAATTGATCTAGTGATTTGTGAAATAACACCAGGAATTGATAAAAGGTCATCTCGAAGTTTTTAAAGAAATTATTGAAATAAATCGAGAAGTGACGGAAGAAAACAATCTACCACAAAGAGGTAACAATTTCGTGGTACCCCAAAAAAATTTGCCACTTGAAAAAAATATATTCAACATTTTGTTTTTAGGTTTGTTTGATTATTTTATGGAGTTTTTTGGGGGTTTTCGGTCATTTGCAAAATCTTAAGATAGATGTTTTTAGTACACTACGGGGTCCTAGGCGGAAGTTTAGTCCATTTAATGTTTAATCCATCCCTGCCACAAGAAATCAAAAGCTTGCTTCCTATGCTACCTTATCATTGAAATATAATCTTGATACCAATTTAGAAATATAACTACCGAAGGATACGACAGTTTTAGCTTGTGCAGACTATATAATTTAATTTATAAAACGAAAAGGATTGGTGAAATAGAGGAAATTCACCAGCACATTACTAATACAGACAGGGCAATGGGTTTCCCAGATCAGGTATACTTCAAAACAATCATTATCATCAGTAGCGGATACAGGATTCAATTTTGGAGGGCTAACTGCGGTGTTCCTGGAATAGAGATGCCTGTTAGCAACAGGAGGTCCTCCTCCGGGAAATCTTTGAAGGCCACTGATTAAAACTGCGTTTCTACACCGTTTGAGTGAAATTGAATCATTAAAAATTCAGTTATTATTATTATATTTTTTTTGAATAAGTTAATTACAGGAGCAATAATATTTTTAGGTAGAATTTTTAATATTTTTTCTTGGTACCTGCATACATTTAGTAGCTAAGTATGTAGTAGTTATGTATTTTTATTTTACAAAATTAACAAAATTAGATTATTGAACTATTTAGTTAAAACCTTTTTCCTGGCATTAGACCATTTTTCGGGAGCGTACCCAATAACAAAATTAACAAATTCAAACATCTTATAAGGGAGGTTCACAACTAGATTTTACAACAATCCCAAATAATTTTTTTTAACTTTCTACAGCTCACCTTATTTTAATTATGCGAGATACTCCTGAACGAAGTAAGAACGTACGTATGTACAGACGTCACGACGAAACTAGTCAAAATGGATTCAGGTATGGTCGAAATGGATATTTCCGTTTAAATCTGAAAACCGAAAATTTTCGCGATTACAATACTTCCTTTACTCCGTGCAAGGAAATAAAAAGAAAACGGTCGTATGATGATAATTATATTATTAAAAATTATTTTTTTTAATTATTTTATTTTCTCAATTGCACAAACAAAGATCAATAAAAAAATTTATCTCGCGATCCAAGTAAAATTAATTTCACTCCCACTGTGTCCAAAGTAGTTGAAAATCTGCTCCCGGAATATGCTGAAGAATGATGATTTTTAAAAATTTATAATAAACAAATTTATACAAGTATCGATACAGTCTTATCGTATCCACATCAAATCGATTCATAAACTAATTACTCACTCTATGTCAAAATGCCCTTGCGGGAAATGTGGCCTCTGGTTTTACTTGAATAATATTTATCTTAGAGATTATTCCTCTTATTTTCCTCATGTTTCCAAGGTTCCAACTCGTTTACTTTTTTCGGATAACTCGAAAACCAACATGGTCCAGATTGATAATTAGAAAGGTAATTGAATTCACAAAATTAAAAAAGAAAATCAATTGAATTTCTTTATTCTTTGTATTATTAATAATTGATATAATTTCAAGCAAGGTGCTGTGAAAAGAAACATTTGAACAAAGTAGTCGTTACACAGTTTTTAATTGCAATAATGTTTTTACCTTTACAGTGCGAGGCGTCGACGTGAAAGCGCGCATTTGATGCAAAATTATCGCACATATTTAACTTGAATGCCACAATACGAAAAATTAAACTTAATTGAAGTCTTACATTGACAAAGCTATTTTTTTTTGAGTTATGATTTAAAAAGAGATGTTGTTATCGATTAATTATTTGACTCAGATCATTTTTAGAGACAAAAACGGACCAATTTAAAAAAAATAATTAAATTTGGGGAGTGCTTGAGGCTATAAGCCTTCTGCTAGAATCCGATATTGATCATATGGACTCCTCGCCTACCGCTCAGTTGTGATCCGGTATGATGTGCCTTTTTGTGCTGCCTGGACCGAACTCTGCGATCCTCGATCATTTCTCTTCTCTTCCAATACGTTCTCTAAATCCTTCCTCCTAGGTGTGTCGGGATCTTCCCTCATCGACCTTAGCCTCCTCTGAATTTCTGGCGAGACGATTTTTTTCCATTTCTAAAACGATCCCGAACAACCTTAGGCAGCTTTCTGCGTTAATCTTTTCCACCGTTTCGATACAAGGGTGTATGGATGGTTGTATTACTAATGCGTTCTCTTCTTGTTTTCCCTGCTATCTTTCTCAAGAATCTCATAACTGGAAGCACATCCTTCTATAATTCGTGGCCAAGATCCGAAGAAGTAAATAAATAATGGCAGAAACGTCCTTGTTTCTCTTTATTTAGAAAGTTTTTCAGAACATCTATTCAGCTGAGTTCATTCTCTCTTTGAATTCAATATCAATGATTTCGTCTCATATATAGTAAGTAGGCTGATAGATATTTAAATCTTTTAACCTGTTCGAAGGATTTGTCTTTAATTCTTATTATTAATATATCAACACAAACAATACAAAATATGTCATATTTAAACGGAAAAAGAGCGTACCTACAATAGAAATAAAACTTATCTTTTAATCATAATTTGAAGGAAGTCTTACGAATAACATTGATTAGTAGTGAACTAGGACATCCATTATATGATTTTTTGTTTATTAATCACATTTATTTCCTATTTTTAGACGTTTCGGGTTCTTCTCCTATTCATCCGGTATACAAATTTTCTTGAATTAGTATTTACGTATATTATTTATATACCTAGTTGTCATAATAACTATAATACAATATCGCCCTTTTGAATTATAATGTTAGAATATAAGTTTGTAAAGGAGTGTCTAAAAAGACGTTAGAAATAGACCCTTCTATGCACACTTATATCCGAACATTATAAATGTATTCAAAAGGACGATATTGTAAGATAGGTATGATCACAAAAGGAGTATAAGTTATAAGCAGAAATACGCATTCAAGAAAAATTGTATGTATAATGATGGGGATAAGACCTCGAAACGTAAAAAAATGGAAATGAAATGTGTGTGATAAACAAATAAATTATATAATGAAAGTCCTAATTCATTACTAATTAAAGAAATAAAACTAAATTTTCTAATACTGAATAACAATGACATACTTCGAAGACAGGAAACGAAATTGGAACCGATGCATAGAAAATAAACTTAAAGTTTATTGAATTCATCCCAAAAACTTACATTCCACATGAATCAGATAAATGAATGTAAGTAGTCTGGACCTGAAGTAGATACACCTCAAAAATAATTAAATAAAATGTAACGAAAGCTATTTCATTCCCTTATGAAGATAAATTAGTCCGTCTTATTAAATTGACTTATCAATCTATTTACTGACTTATCTATATGTAATCTTGTATGTAGAATTATGTCAGCTAGATATATAGGGGAGATATAAATGCTAACTACTAGGCGCATTTACATACAAACTGGATACAGAGGGTTGCTGTCGCGTGAACTGGGAGAATTTTATTTTCAGACATTAAGTTAATCGTCCAATCTCTGGCCCTCTCTTTTTTAACTTCCCGAACTTTCGCCAGGATCACCTAGAGCGTTCTTTTTTTTTTTTAATTTTTTATTTGAATAAATAATGTGAGTGCCTGGCTATAGAAGACAGCGACATTTATGCGACCATAAAAAGAACCTGAGGACACAATGTGATCCGAAGCGTAAAAGTAGAAAGAACAAGGCCTTATAGCCTCGGGCTTAGCTTGTTCTTGTTTAGGGTCCTTATTCAGGAACTCCCACAGGCAGCCCTTCCAACAGTTTCGGTCTTGATATATTATACACTAGGTGGAGCCTTAGGCTAGCCAAGAGAATCGGTCTTTTGTATATTGATGATATATATTATTTATGTCTATAATTATTATTTTTAATAAGGTAAACATATTTTTGAGCTTTTATTCTCCAACATTTATTAGATTATTGAACTTAAGTTATTATTGAACTTAAGTGCAATAACCTTTTATATTAGATGCTGTTTCGGGAACGTACCATATAAAAAAATTAACAAATTCAAACATACTATAGAATATCTGAAGTAGACATCGCATGACTTCCTTGTACGCCTATTAAACAATAAATCGGTGGCTCAAAAAGTGATCCTAAATTTGGTTAATAGTTTCCGAAAATATCAGTATCTCAAAACGATGCTTAGCGTCGCGATGTCCATCCATTGACATACACAAACCTACACACACATAAGCTCTAGTTTCTGGAGGTCTCATTCCGTTTTTATATGTCGTATTGTTTCAGTATGTCAGTAGCAAGTTCCTAAGAGATTTCTTCATGTTTCGTGACAATATTTGAACTGAGTAAAAAAATTTGTGCAAGTAAAGATACAGTCTATCATATTCACATCAACTCGATTAAAAAATTAATTACTCACTCCATGTTAGTATGCCCATGCGGGAAAAGTGGCCTCGGATTTTACTTACTTGAATAATATTTATCTTAGAGGTAATTCCTCTTATTTTCCTCATGTTTCCAAGGAAGCCCGTTCACTTTTTTCGGATAACTCGAAAATCAACATGGTCCAGATTGATAATTTGAAAGGTAATCAAATTCCCAACATTACAACAACAAAAAAAATCATCGAAATCGGGTAAGTATTAGCAAGACATAGCATATTCAACTTTTTACACATATTATTCGGCCCAAATTCCTGTTCACCTTTGTTCAGTTCTTTGATAACTGGAAAACTATATATCTCCTGAAATATTTCAGATGGCCATTTGAAAGATGATTTTGTTGTCTACAAACCTAATCATGAAGAAAATTCTTATTGCAACCAATATTAGAAAACATACTGCAAACAATTTTAATATTGGATTTTCACTCAAAGTGGTAAGGAAAGTTGTGTGACACCAAATATTTTTGATATACAATTTCTTGGAATTATTGAACCATTGAGTAATAATTCGCAGCTTTTTTTTTTATCATTCTCTCTCTCTTTCAAAAACTACGGAGCGGAATTATAATAAAATTGGTGTACAATTTTTTTTAAAGAGAACAGGGATATCAAGATTGATAAAAAATAAATAAATAAAACTTGAAACGTTTTGCTCAAAACTTTTGTGTGATAGGGATTAAACCTTTCTCGCCGAACATATTGGTATAGTAAAAATTTTAAATTATATCTGAGGACTTGAATATAAAACAGATAAAAGGAAATATGTGATTTATAAGAATCATTCAGGGAGATACTAAATTGTAGTGGAAGAAAAAGTCTTGCCGGTTTATAAATATGGTCCTATTTGTAATGCATTTTTATTTATGTATATTCCCGTCAACATCAATCAAATATGTTTATATCGATAACTTCTCAAACACGGTTTCTCAGAAGCCATTCTTCAATTTCTTTATTTTTTTCCATAACATTGCTCTCGATTATTTATTCGTTTTTCCTTATGCAAATAATAGCTGAATATATTTTGAAATAAAGTTCAGATTCCTAGATGATTATACTTCAGTTTTTTTTTTTTTTTTTTTTTTTTTAAAGAAACTTTCAATTCATTAATTACATTTTATTTTGACAAATTAATGACTTGCTAACAAATTAGTCGAACTCATAGATCATAGAATGCTTTTGGTTTATTATTTTTGGTAATAAACTTTTAAAATCGACCAAGAGAAAAAAAATAAATAATCTCCCTCCCCTCAAAATTTGAGTTTTAATATTTCAAGATACCTAGGATCCAAAAATCAAATAGAACGAAATTCGTCCGTCCGCTGTCCACAGTTTTTCACCGATTATACTGACCCGATTTTTTTTTTTTTTTTTTATTAGGTGCCAAAGTCAAAAGTCACCTCACGATGATCTTCGGAACTCGACATTACCGTCCACCATTCCGTTTCAAAATGTCGACTGAATAAAAGCCCCATACGACCATATCTCGTCCAATTATGGAGGGAAAATATAAAGTGTATTGGAATAATTATACCAAAGACTTAAAAAAAATCCTCAAATAAATTATTCATTGGGTATATAAATGTTTGGAAATAATAAATCACAGTATCATGATTTTCACATAGAATAATAGACAGTTCGTTTTAAAAAAAATAATTATATTTTTATAATTATGTTTTTTCGTGAAAATAAATGCTTTATTTAAAAAAATTTAATTTTTTAATTAATTAAATTAATTAATTTAATTTAAAGAACATGTCATTGAAAGTATTGTCCATCGCTAGCCGCTACTTTCTCCCAACTTTCTGGCAGCATACGAATACCATGTCGAAAAAACGACTCATCTTTTGAAATTATCCACGAATCGATCCATTTTTTGGCATCTTCATAAGATTGGAAGTGCTGCTCAGCCAGGCCATGAGTCATCGATCGGAACAAGTGGTAATCGGAAGGAGCAATGTTCGGTGAATACGGCGGGTGGGGTAGGACTTCCCATTTGAGCCTTTCCAAGTAGGTTTTGACCGGTTTTGCAACATGTGGCCGAGCGTTGTCATGCTGCAAAATTACTTTTTCGCGTCTTTCCTCGTATTGAGGCCGTTTTTCCTTCAATGCTCGGCTCAAACGCATTAATTGTAGTCGATAGCGATCTCCCGTGATGGTTTCGTTGTGTTTGAGGAGCTCATAATACACTACACCCAGCTGATCCCACCAAATACAGAGCATGAGCTTGGAACCATGGATATTCGGCTTTGCCGTCGATGTTGATGCATGGCCGGGCTTATCCCACGATTTTTTACGCTTCGGGTTATCGTAGTGTATCCAATTTTCATCGCCAATCACGATGAAAAAAACCTTTCCTTTTCTGCCGTTGGAGCAGCTGTTCACATGTGAAAAAACGCCATTCGACGTCTCTCGGCTTTGATTCGTACGGCACCCAATTTCCTTGCTTTTGAATCATTCCTAATGCTTTTAAACGTTTGGAAACTGTTTTGTGATCAACTCCTACTAATTCTGAAGTTCATTTTGCGTCTGAATTTTTTCGGTGCGCCAGAGCGTTCTTTATCTTCAATATTAAAATCATTATTTTTAAAGCGTCTAAACCAATCTCTGCATGTTGTTTCCGACAGAGCATGGCCGCCGTAAGTCTCCACAAGAATTCTATGTGCTTCAGATGCAGATTTTTTTTTTAAAAAAGGAATGCAGTAAAATTCCCCGCAAATACTCTTTTTTTTGGTACGAAATTTGACATGTTTAACGCTATGAAAAAGTATGTTGTTTAAACTTCGGAGGAATAACATATACTGTGATTTCGAGTCTAATGGTGGAGCTTCACGATAAAGTTGGCTATGGTATTGCCCGATGCAAAAAGACCATCTGTTGGGAAACAGCGAGAACTTATTCAAGTCCCTAATATTTTAAAAATTATTGAATACTAATCTTCAAAGTAAAGTACATAGTTTTCAACTGATTGATTCCGGTATCTCTATTTTTGGTTTTGAGGCAAAGAACTCTTCACATCAAATTTTTACGTCATCGTAATTATCAATGATCCGACCTTTTAAAAAATGAGCCATTGATCTAAACAAACCATAATCTGATGGTGCAATATCTGGGTTATACGCAGGGTGAGGCGAAACGTTTACTCCTTGCAGTTCCGATAATTTTCCCTTGGTAAAACGAGAACGATGTGCAGAGGAATTGTCGTGTTGCACAATGGCTTGGTTCCTGTTGACCAAAGCGGGGTACTTTGCACTCAAAACTGCATAATCTCTGTCTAGCTATCCACAGTAAAGGCCTGAGTCCCTACTACGGCCGGTAAATCACGAGTAGTTGCATGAGGGTCCAGGTTCACACACTCAAGAAGGTCATCATTAATGACCGATGGGCGACCTGATCTGGGTTGTGCGGCAATATTCCGATGGATAATTAACTCTCCTGCTATGGCACAAATTTCTTCGACGGCTGTCTTTGCGCTTAAACCTTTTTTCCAGTAATTTCTCAAAAGACAGTGAATCACAATTTTTCTTCTGACATTGGACGTGCGTTTTAAAAATGTAAATGACCCCATAAAGCCAACTCAAGTCACAAGTAATTAAAGGATTAGTCAATGTAAATATTAACAAAAATCAATGTAGGTATTAACAAAAACATTCTTTTCAGGATAATGTTGAGTGTTGGAATTAAGGGTTGTGTTCATTCACAAGGACTTTTGGAACAACCTAGTATTACCAAACAATAGTAAAGCGTACATAGATACCTTAGACCACAAATGTTCTATGTCCATGATTGTTAGTTTTGAGATATTCTACAATAAATAAATAAATGGTTCAATAATTAAAAACGTTATTTTGTATTATTTTTACAAAGGTTTCAGACCATAAGATTAGTAAATATCGAAAGACATTGATTGAGCTGTATTACTAGTTTAATGCACATATCAAAACTTTACTTTCAGTTTTCCAAAGGTTGTAAGGAATGGACATAGTACATTTGTGCCCAAAGGTATCGACATAATCAAGAACAAGACACTCCAAGTCATTATTTTCGAATAGGCTTGCAATGGTTTGTATCTGATACTTATACCTAGTCCTGGCTAAAAATGTTTAAATACATCATAATTAAACACGTTTTGAAGTCGTGATTTCTATAAACTTCTATAGTTCTGAGAGAAGTCAACTAGGAGCTGAGGAAGGTAGCAAAGAGGGGGGAGGGGTAGCTTACACTGATTCAGACACCATTATATCATTAGCTCTAGGATTATATAAATGGGATTAGTCTCCGGCTGACTCTACATAAATCCCCCATGGCTTCTCTTCCTCAACAGTTTGGTCTACTCGACAAATTTCATTAACAGGAAGCATTGATTGTGATCACACATATATCTATAGTATAATAAATAGATTTTCATTGATTAAAATGTACTGATGGTAAGATATATCCTACAACTTAGAGCATCTCTCAAATAAGTAAAATATTTTTTGAGTGATACTTAGCTGTGAGTTAGGTATTAAAATATATCTGACCGACCGTAAGCGAGATCCTGTTTCAACAGAACTGTTTCTGTTTGTTTTGCAGTGACGACCAAATTTTCTTGGTAGATATTCGATTTTCTTCAAATTTGACATAGACCTTCCTTGAAGCCAGGAAAAACGGTGAATGTGTAGGGATTTTTATTTTTTTATTTCCATTCCAGGATGGTCGTTATAACAGCCTCGTATCATTAAAAATCTGTTTGTTTCGCAGTCACGACCTAATGCGATGCTCAATTTTTTTTTTCAAATTTGCCATGAATATTCCTTGAAGGAATTTGATTCATTATTTTTTTTTTATAATCATTCATACTGGAGGTGGAGGAAAAACTAAATCAATTACAATAATTTTGAAGAGATTATAAAAACTTTCTAATGAAAAAGTCATCAATTCTGTGGTGGGTTCTGTGATTATTTGTGAATTATCATTGATATCTCTGGCTTGAATCCTGTCGATTTTTTGACATTGAGAAGTACAATGGTATTTCTAATGTCCTCGATATTATAAGAGGACAACATGAACTGAGGTGAAAGATTTGTATGCAAAGTCATATTCGCATTTGCAGATACATAATACGTACTACCCCGCTTCTGCTGAAAATCCTGTAAAATGCCAAAGATGACTAGGCAGTGAAATTCTCACTATCTAAAAAAAAAACAAAGTTATGTTTATAGATGCATTTACTTTCTAAACTACATAGCACATGTACATGATATGTAAATAATTTCTAGGATATGAAGACTTGACAGAGGATTAGACAGGACACGCAGAGAGTTGGCAGTGAGATCTGATAAGGCACGCATCTACTGAGTTATTTCCCGTGTATCGGACCTTCCTCTAAGTTGTCATTACTTACCTCTAGTCGTATGCTCTATATATCTTCACTCTAAGGCGCAATCTCCATTCATTCGAGGTCCATTTTCTTGTATTTATTTAGGATTATTTATCCAGTAAAGGAAATTATAACACAGAATTATTGTTTTAGTAAAACCATTTCCGAAACAAATTGATGGAGTGAAGGCCAGAAATATTTTCTTTTCTCTCAACTGCTACATATGTTCCACCTCAAATATTTGTTAACAACAGTGACCATTAATTTTAATATTTTTTTGAAATAAAATATTACATTTTTACAAATTTTCTTTGTTTTAATTGCAAAGGAAGTTCTTTCAATTTAATAAATGAAAGGCAATTCAAAACCTCCAATGTAATGTACAATTTTATTTCATATTACTCTTGTTTACGTTTTTGGGGAAACTATTCCCATCTTCAAAAATTTCTTTTATTAAACTTATGTAGATGCTATAACTTGTTTATCTTTTCTTAGGTCTTGAAAGAGTGTTTATTGTTACTGCCAGTTTTCATATTGCGTGTTAATGTCTTCTTTGTTTTGATTTCCTGGGAAGTCCTTTCAATTTAATAAATAAAGAGCAATTCCAAAGTTCCAATGTAATATTCAATTTTATTTCGTAACACTCTTGTTTACGTTTTGAGAAAACCATTCCCAACCTCAGAACATTCTTTATTTTTTCTTTTACTTTCCCCGAAACGTAAATAAGAGTGGTATGAAATAAAATTCAATATTACATTGGATATTTTGACTTGCCCTTTATTTACTAGCACATAATATGGATACTGGCAATGACTATATATTAGAAAAGATCTGGTGTGTGCATCGCATGACTTATTTTTATCCCTATTAAACTATAAATAGTTAGCTTTTAGTTTTATATATGTAGCTTCTAGTTTTACATTTTAAAACATTTATTTGACGTTTTTGTTTCTAAAATTGATAGAAAACCATTTAAAAAAATCTGATGTGACCGTCACATGATCTTCCGCCAATTAAATATTAATAAGTAGTTTGGAATCTCAAGTTTCAATTTCAACCACTGCCGGTTACTGAATATTATTTCCAATGATATAAAACTCTGTAATACTAAATTTGAAAAGAATTCGATAACATTCAGACATCTTTTTTCAACAAATTCTATTTGAAGCTAAAAGCAAAGTACAACTTCCGATTTGTATTAACAATAGTAACAGCCGAAATTTAAGACTTTATTTACAATGGTGTATAAGTCTCTAATACCAAATTTGAAAAGAATACGATTATATTTAAACATATTTTTTTACTAACATATTTATCACTAACATATTTTTTTACAATGGTTGGACCATTATAAGCAAAAATTCTGATTAGCTCTTCCCATGAAGGATAGAAACAGTGATTTTTTTTTTTTTTTTTTTTTTTTTTATACGAGGGTGGGTGGAATTCTTCAAAAGACACGGATAGGTCCGTACCTATCCGCGTGTGGGATTTCTCCCCACTAAAACCACCTCCCTACACCTCTTTTCCACCCTCCACGGGACCACCGTTAGGCATTACTTCATGGAGGGTGATTGGCTGTGTGTCGCCTCATTGTTTTATGCTGCCACTATTTAGGCGCGCCTCTTCTTCTCCTCCTTCCTCAGCTTCCCCTTCAATGTCGTATACCAGCTACGTTGCCATCTCTCGGTCGATTGCTTCCTTTCCTCGGTCCTGGGGATGCGGTCAACTCTCTTATATGAGCGTTGCCTCTCTTCTGCGACCATCTCTATCGGACCTTGGCACCTCGCACACATGCAGCTTCGTAGGAAACTGTGCGGATCGCGCTGATTACTCTGAGAACACTCCGGCGGTAGACACATACCATTGGTCTCCTGTAGGCCAGTGTGTCCAAGGCCTCCCTCCATATCGCGGCTGCGTAGAGCAGAGTAGATGGGACCACATTACCAATAATCTGCGACTACTTCTGGGTCCGCCTACGTTGGGTATCTGTCGGGCCAACTCTAGCCATGCTTGTTGGATATGCTCCTTGAATCGCAGCCTCTCATTGATTATAACCCCATGATACCTCAGGGAAGACTGGGACCTAATTTATTATGTACCCACTCTCAAGGTTATTTCTTCCTTTTGCGACTACTAATAAGAAGGGCCTCTGTTTTCTTGTCTGCCAGCTGGAGCGCGCGCTTGTGTGTGTGTGTGTGTGTGTGTGTGTGTGTGTGTGTGTGTGTGTGTGTGTGTGTGTGTGTGTGTTTTTGTCATATATATATATATATACTAAATGAGAGAAGTTTTGTATTATATTGTAATACAATTTTTGATGACAATCTATTATGACCTTCAAGTTAAGTACCACTTCCGGTGATCATGTAGTGACCAAAAGGAGAGTTGCACAACTGGATGTTATAGCAATGCTAATTATAAAAAAAAAAGGATATTTCCGTTGTAATCTGAAAATCAAAAACTTTTGCGATTACAATACTTCCTTTACTGCGTACAGGAAAGTAAAAATGAAGAAGTAATAGCAAAAACATACGTTTTAGTAAAGAAAGTTCTGAAGATGGAAATATTTTCTTCGAAACAAAAACAAAAGTAATACCAAATAAAATTTGTTTTGAATTTCCTTTTATTTATTAATAACGCAAATGGACTCTATTTTTTTTTAAATTGATTTATAAGCAGCATTTATAACTGACTTTTATAAGCATCATTTTATTATTGGAAGATAAACCGTTTTAATTGCCATGTTAAACAATCTTCCACACTTAAGAACAAAGGTTATCAGTGCTATAAGAAACTCGCAAGAACAAAAATAACTATGAAATATTTTTAATAACAACGAATAAAAAAGAAACTAAAATATATGTCCTTCATCAGTAAATAGAAGAAGCATAAGTCAAGGAATTTAAATAGATTAATAATAAGTCACACATTATTGTTTATTTATGATGAATATTTCTGATTGCGACTATGATTTTTAACCAGTGAAAAGGAAAGTCATCCCAATTTTATAAGATATATGCTACTGATAATACACACTTTATTCATGTATTCATAATAATAATAATCATAATAAATAATAATAATAACATATAATAAATATTAATATGCATGAAAATATCTTGCTACCAAGGCTAGAAGTTGGCAATATTTTTTTCTGATCGTAATTCGGGAAGTTTTTGAATCTTCTATTACTTATTTTATTACATTTTTATAGGTGTCATGTTAATCTTCTAAATTATCAAATTTCATATTCTACCTTCATAGTTTTTTTAATTTAATTTTTTTTTTTTAGTCAGATAGTGGAGGTGGAGTAGAGAAATGATTTATTGAAAATAAGTGCTGCCCAAATACTACATTGGGTTGCTACAATACACAGCGTACTGATCAATCCATAGTTGGATATAATATATATATATATATATATATATATATATATATATATATATATATATATATATATATATATGTATATATATGTACATAGAAGTACACATTTTACATTTCTTTCTTTTTTTTCCTTCCCTTTCCCTATTATCACTTAATCATTCATCTACATAATTCATAGCATTTTCACCTTTAGTCGATTACACTACATTTTTTTTTTCTATCTTTTATTTATTTTTATCCATCCAAATACTTTCTCACCTCTCCATAATTCTCTCTTCCAGTTAACAATCAACCCTTTCTTAATCTAGTATACAACCTCTAGATAATTGGAAAATTTATGAAACTCATAAAACATCAAAATTTGAATGCACAAATATAGAGATCAACAGTACAAGAAAAATAAAAATAAATAAATATATATACATCGATATAAATTGGTATTTCATACTCGTCGTTTAATTACCATAACGTGTCTAAATGTTACAGCTGGAGTATTAACAATTCCAGGAAGGTCTCATGTGATCGACGACAGAGATAACTGGCCAAACAGAGAGTGTCTTGTTTTTAATTGAACATTGTGTAAATATGAACAATGCCTGCTGAGACACAATACTAAAACACCCAGAAGCGAAACAAAACATACCAACCACCGGAGTTTCTAAAGCTAACACCGAAAACTTATTGTAGTACTTCAATGTTGCTCTCGGTTGAGAAACGAACTTGCCTCTATATGCCTTCATTACCGCTCTGTTTTCAACTTTTGTTCTACAGACTTTATTATTTTTTTTTTTTATTATGATGAGATAATAATAGAGATGGGTTATCTTTAGTTAGCATTATGTTATTTCTCAATGCCATTTATGCCCATTTAACAGCTGTTAGGTATTTAATGAACAACATAAGTAAAATAAAATGTTGTCTTCTTTCTTTTTTTATACTAAATATCTATTAGGTTATTAAAAAAAACAACAATAAACCAAAAGATATAGTTCATAAATTAATACAGCCCTTTTTAAAAGTAAATATGAACCATTCGAGTATCAGTAAGTTAACAGATATATTAGAATTATTATATTTATACATAAGTAAAAGAGTTATTAAAAATATATCCACAAACTGGATTTATTATTTTTTTTTTTTTAATTTAATACAGATACTCAATTAAGCAATGCATAATTAAAATAGTTACAGTATTATTAACAGTTAGAAAAGGAGTATAACCTTAAAAAAAACATAGGGAATTATTTAAGAAAAGTATACATTAATATTCACAAATGAAATGAAAGAAAACTAAAAATGTCGTTAGCATCTATTTTTATTCTTTAATCAATACATACGAATGGGTGAAAAAAACTGATTACATAAACTAGACAAAATCAATTATTTATTTCATCAAAGGTTAATAATAATTATAATTATATAATTTATAATTATAATTTGTAACCACAAGGTTTTAAGCAATATCATTGTAGCAGGAGCGAAATATCGATACGGCGCGCTGCGTCTTTGGTGCTCTGTCGATTTCCTAGTCTGACGCATGTTACACAGAAGGTAGTTTTTGGAAGGACGAGAGTGAGTCGACTTGAGGAAGTTTTTTTTTTCGTGCCCGTTTCAGCGAATGAGCAGTTTCTGCTAACCCCAAAAGACGCAAGTTCGACACGTTTAAAACGCTTAAAAGGGACATGTGAGCGGACAGAAGTATATGGGATAGAATATATAAGTTTATGGGAATAGAAGTCCCAATACCACTAACCTCGCAAGGTATTGTTAAATCCAAAGAGACAAGAGCTAAGCACAGCGATATATTTGAAGATGATTTATTTTTTACTTTTCAATTTCACCAAACGTTTTAACTTTTAACTTTTTGTTTTTTTGGTTTTGAGGAAGCCCTTCTGATCGTATCAGGTTAGAAAACCACAAATAAGAAATATACCAACACCATAAATAAGTTCAGATCAGGTCAAAACTGATTAGGCGTGAAAAGGACAGCCAAAAAATAGTAACAGCCATCTAACAAGTTATTTTATTTATAAATAACTAATCGCTAAAAGTGTTACATTAGTAAATTACCGAACGGTAGACTATGACATAGTTAGGATGATTATGTATAAACTAATAGATTTAAGTTTTGGTCCCATTAAGCATTAACAGATTCAGAGGGGAGGGAGATGGGCACCCGTTCTAAAGAAATAAAAAACATTAAATTTCAGAATAATTTTATGTTGAATCCTCCATATTTTTATCCAAAACAAAACAAGATTTGTTTCATGATGAAATAAGTTGTTATCTTACATTTTAAAACTCATTCCTTCTAAATGGAAAGACGAAAGAATCCCGTATGATCCAGGGAAACAGTTTAATAATGTTGTTGATTGTGTTTAATTTTGAATAGCGTTTCTTGTTGATTGCATTTAAAAAGAAATCTTGAAATCGTTTCCCATTAAAAGAATTTATTAACCAAATTATGAACATTTAAGAAATACAATTCTGCTTTAGTTGAATCTTTTCCAGTATCATTAATTAAAACAGTAGGTTTCCTGTCTTCATTGGCCTTAGTTGCAAAGCAGTAGCAAGTTAAATAAATATAGAGGTGTTTTTTTAAAGCCCCACCCCCTAAAGAAAATTTCTGGATCCGGCTCTGGTGTTAATTTGAGGTAGGTAGAGAAGTAATCAGGAAAACATTGCTGGTGTTATCGGCATCGAACATGTCTGTTTTCTAAGCCTTAGTATCAATCAAAAGGACTTCTATACAGCAACTTAAATTAACAATGACATGAAAGCTCTTTGATGTTTGAGGTTTGGGGCCCAGCCATTTCCTCGTCTCGACCTGTTCCCGAACCACATTGACTAAGCCCCCGGTATAAGGCATACCCTTCGAAGTACTGGAGTAATTAGCGATGCTTATGTAGGTTACAATATAATCCTCTAGATGGTGCCAGCAGGATCCTAAGGGTCGCCGCGATATAACGCCATTTAACTCAATAGAACTGCCGTTTTCACCTCGCTTCATTGCCCGGCAGTCTGCTTCATTTTCCTCATCCAAACACTCTGAAGTTTCCGGTTTTATGGATTTATATGTTTTTTCTTTGGGTGCAACCTGACTATATTCATGTTATTTTTATAATCTCTATTCCTACGGGTCACTGTTGTAGGCCTTTGAATAACTTAAAAATGCGTTGGGACTCTAGATGCCAAGGATTCTTCTTAGGTACCTTATTAACTAATAATTAGAGCAGTGACGGTTCCTGGATAGTGGCAGCGAGGTTCAAAAAAATAATCTTCATAGTAACCAACTCAAAAATACGAAGTAGCATACCCGTCACATAGAGAGACGATTTCAGTTTAAGTCATGTAAAGTAGACCGTTTCCAAACAAGTAGAAAGCGTTAAAAGGGCTAATTGTATACAGCGTTATTTTTTTAAGGGAACTGATGAGTAATTTATTTATTTTTAATACAATAAAAATAAATATTTAATATATTAATTGGAAATTAAATTAAATCCTTACACCCGAATGCGGGGCTAGCAAGTGCACAAATTGTGTTTGCACGCGAAGGAATCATAGCAGACAGTATCTCCTTTTATAGCGAAACCCAGTCCTCTGCCACCTCTCAACCCTCGGAGGAGCACTACTCAAGCAGCTGAGCGGGTAGCGTCTGTCTGTATGTATGAGTTGCGTTTCAGTTGTATTACTCAATCTCAAATAAATATTTTCTATTTCTTTTTACTACAATAAAGTAATCGTATTTTATTTTTATAAAGTTATGGTATAAAGATAACTTTATAAAGGACCCACCTTATGTTCGGATGTTCTTGTTCTTCCAGTATAACTGGAAAAAATCTCTACTGGTTTTGCATATTATGTTTCTATTATGTTTTCTTCGGTTCTTCTAATTTCACTGAAGGATCCAGAGAATGAGTTGATTCTTACGATGGGCTTTTCTTGCCCTGTTTCCCTATCTACTTTGAGGTTTATTCTCAATACATGTGTCTACAATATTTTGATTTTTGATTTTTTTTTCTCGTTTTTTTTCAATAACGGGAAGGCAAATAATATTTCCTAAAATAATAACTTTAAAATAAAAATATGTTACTGCCAACATTTATTTTTTGGTTTTAATACCAATTCAAGACCAGCCTAACTATGAAATCATAATGGCCAACTGAATGTTTCATTCAGTATTTTTTTCTTCGTGATATTCTAATTAGTTCCGTTTATTATTCCCTCTACTCTACAACGGATCTTTTTCAAACACTGACGCATCCTTCCACAACGCACCGCCGAGAGTTGCCAATAGACTGCACGGTTCAGCTGGTTATAATTATTTTCACCAGGTTATTAGTGTTACTAATTTCCAACTTTTGTTCAAAATGCCTTCCTTAGATAAGGTTATTCAGTAGCTAAATGCTTTATCGAATCAATCTTTTATCGAAATTTCTTTATAAGTCCAATGCTTTCATTTGGTAAACCTGCAGGGTTTTATAAAAGAAGCTTTGACTTCGAAGTTTTTTTATTTCAAAACTCATATTTATTCAAGTTGATGTTCCTGCCGTCTTAAAATAAGTAGCAGCTGCAGGTAAGTGATTTTATAATTCACAGTGCCCAGTTTTTACAAATCACCAAATGAAAACAAATTAACCTACGAATAAAGTCTACGAAGTTAATATTTATGTAACTTTTTAATATTATTAAAAAGTTACATAAATATTATAAAACTTTAACTTACTAAATATTTCAATGAATAAAATAGGAATGACAAAGAAAAATTTGATATAAAATTACCCTTTTATTAAATTACTCAGTAATAACCCAAGCAGCAAATGAATTATTTTTGAATTATTTAAAATTACTTATATAGAGAAAACTAATTTCAAAATAACATTAAGTTTCAAAAACAAAATTTATAATTTATAAGATGAATAAAATAATATTAAATTACTTTAACAAGATTGTAATGTTGAAGAATAAAAGGAAACAGAAATGACAAGATGAAAGGTTCCACACGTACCGTTTTTCCTGCTTCAGTCTCCATCCTTCAGTCTCACCTGATACCAGATTTGAGCGTGTAGATCGGCCTTCAGAAAATCCCTGTAGGCCTAAAAATTCTAATTTGCTGAATGGATTTTCGGGATCAGTGAACATAGGATATCCACATTATTTTCATAAATTTAGTAATGAGTATGTTTTATCGAATTTATATCAAATAATAACACATAATCAGTTGACATCGGCATGATGGTATAGAAGGATAAATCTAATTAGGGATTGATAAATTATTTGCCACTTCTATAAATTTGATTTCTTGTCTTAAGTTCATAATTCATAAATGTATTACAATAATGATTTATATTAATTTAATTTAAGATGTATAATAATACCAAATTATATTTTGAATTGCTTATTTTTGAATTGTTTGTGTGTTTTTAGAACTGAGGATGAATGTTTAACATTCGAAACTAGTTTTCAATAAAACAAATTTATAGAAGTGGCAAATAATTTATCAATCCCTAATAACACATAATGAATCATGTTGAGAGAAAATAAAGAAAGATCCAGTCCATTTAACTCTATACAAATATGTCCTCATTTCGTTAATAAAGCAAATATTTATTGCTACTCTTTCGTCCCATAATAGCCAATTTTTTTCACGGTAGGGGATGAAGCATGTTGGGGAAGCAGTGTTCATTACTTATGAATTTGAATGGGGCACTATCGCCCAGCCATCTTGATGCCCTTTGTCGCGGTAATGGCCAGCGACCTAAAGGCTGTTTATTTATCTTTATTTATGTATGCACTGGGGCCTAACATGGCGGGAATATATTCGCCGGGGCCTAATATATAGCGGATTCCGCAGCGGTTCTACTCACGATAAACATCATTGCCAGGCTGATGGCAGGGTGTTAGTAGAGTAATTTGGCAAACGGCATAGAACAGTTAGCAATACTACGTCGAATATTGCTCATCGTTCGAATGATGAAATATCGTTCATATTATTGATAATAAGCTATTATATACAGCTGTGATGCTCAACCATTCCTTTAAAAGGCTGAGAATTACTAAAAAAAAATTTATTATTACCCAAATAGTGACATATCAAAAATATCTGATGTGTCTACTCACACTACTTTCCTAACCACTTTGGGTGAAAGTCCGATATAAAAATTGTTTGCGATATTTTCACTAGTCCAATTCAATATAGTTCACTTGGGTCCTATTCCTTATATTGTCTTCATGACTAGCTTCATAGACAATAAAATTATCTTTCAAACGAGCATCTAGAATGTTCCGGGTTAGCGAGTTCACAAAAATCTAAACAAAGGAGAACCGGTTTTCATTGGAACATGTACAGAATACTATATAAAACATGCGTATAAAGTTCAATACGCTATATCTTTGCTAATATTGGTCCGATTTCGTTGTTTTTTTATTTTGTCGGGAATTTAACTACCATATTTTGAATTCAACGTATCTAGAACCGCAAAATCTTAAAATTTGGGGGAGAAGGTAGAATTTTTTTGGTGGTTGATTGCAAAGGTTCACTATTGAAAACATACCAAAAGCTTGGTTATAAAGCCCAATACAATGTATCTTTGCCAAAACTGGTCTCATTTATTTATTTTTTTTTTGAGAATTCAATAAACTTTTAAGTGACTATAAATAAAATTTACCGTAAAATCTAGAAGATACTTTACCCTCTAAAATTGATGATTTTTAATATCACCAAAATATTTTTCCTACATCATCATAAATGACAGAGATACGGGCATATGAAATCTCTAATCGGCCACCATTTTTAAACGAAATGGTGGGTGGTATAGTCGAGTTCCGAAGATCAATCTGGATTAACAAGTGTCATAGGTGTTAAATCTGAAAAAAAAATGTCCCACTAATTTTATAAGAAACGGCGGACAGACGAATTTTTTTAAATCCAATTTCTTTTGAGGGAGAGAGGGGGATTGAAAATTTTTTTTCTTGGTTTATTACAAAGGTTCATAATTGAAAATAATAAAACAAAAATATAATTAGTGAAATTATAAGCTCAATTTGTTTTCCTTTAAAGCTATGAAGTGTCTATCAGAAGTTTTACGATAATTAATTTATTTATTCTATAATATATTGATTATCGATTATTATCTAATCTTTTCTTATACACGTTACTGTAAATTGTGTTTCAGCAACATTATGTTTTAAGGAGTCTTATTATGATTATTGAGTGACACCGAGTCACTCAACATTGAATTATTAATTTTTTGTTGTATTATTTCATAATTTAATGGGGTTTTTTTCAAAACCTTCTTTAGACAATTATAAGGCCTTAGTGCAAATTGTTTAAGGTTAATTCTATAGAATTCTTATAAACGAAATTCTTTGTTCACTCTATATTTATCTGCCCATAAGATGTTTCTGAATATTTTTTATCAGAATTTTTAATTCTTATGTTTGATTTATCATGCAGATTTGATTTAGTCGATGAATAATAGAAACCACATAAGATTGACACACTTTTTTTTATGACATATATTTTTTCTATAAAAAGTGTATACCAGGACAACGTAATATAGTAAAATCAGGTGCCTCTCTGATGCGTTCTAGAGTTATCTTCCTTGTGAACCACCACTCTTCCCCGATGACATAACCTTCGGATAATATTGAGATCTATCGGCCGAGGTGCTGATCCCGATGCAGGAAATCAAACTCCTACGACTCGTAGTTAATTTAAATTAATAGTTCTCTGGTGAATAATGGAAGAAGGGTCTGGTCTTATCCAGATGGATGACTCGCCTCACCCAGATCCGAGGACGTGCCTAATCGCCAATTGCGGTCTGCGCTATCTAGCCATAGGGCTCTGAATTAGTTGGGAGGGGGCATCAACACCCCAGACTGGTTTATTACCATCAGGCAGGACTGTCTGTATTTGTTCTGGAAGATATTTGTACAGTCAGCTTCAATCAAGGGGGTTACAGTGCCCTACTTTGATAAGAACTTGCAAAATAGTATTTTTCAAGAACACTGTATGTTTCCTTTATTTTACATATTTTAAATGTAAAATATATGAGGATTCTTCGTCGAATCTTTTTTCGGGTCTCTACTTAGTGGCTAATTTGTGTCCAACTCAATTGTTTGAATAACAATACCTAATAATTATTAGTAATGATTGTGTTCGTAGCGATTATGTCATAATGAAATGTATCAAGTTCCCTCTTAAATTTGTGGTTTTTAATTGTTAATTATTGGATAATAAATTAATTACATGTCAATCTAATTCCAGAATCTTTTTCCTTAGCGAGCAAAAATTTAATAAACGAAAATTGATACCATGTCAGCTTAATGGTAGTGGAAAAGTAAAACGGTAGTTTTTCTTTTGTTTTTTCAAAAAGGAAATATTGTTTGTTTTTAGTGGCGGAAGTAAGGTCTACAGACAAGGCCCCACCGGGAGCATTTTACTGATTACAGGACCAGAACCTTCCTCCCTTCAACTTCTTCCATTTATTTTTTATTTATCCCTTCTATTTCACTCAGCCTCTAATTCCTTCTGAACCTTCTAAGGGGCCTTGAATTGAAATTTTGATAAAAAAATAAAAAAATAAAGAAGGAGAATAAAGGAAAAGAATATCTGATCGGTTTGAATCTTAACTTCGAGCTAATTATATATTTAGCAATCATAATATGTCTTAGTCTTCAACGTCTCATATCTTTGTTTTATAATTAAGATAATGTTAATTGAAAAAGCTTTATGTAGTAGTTTATCAACAAAATCTCTTTGTGTCGGGGTGTCTCCGAACTACTGAGATAATAGCTTACAGTATACATAATTTAATATTTTACTACAAAGAAACTATAATTTACAGTATTTTTTACAAATTACATTAAAACAGGGTTTTAATCCTCCAGAGGAGGATAAATATCCTGCATACCAACTGGAAATAGTTTTAGTTATTCTGAGTTAAACTCAATGAGTTCCTACTCATACGAGTAAAATAAACACACTTCATTGGATTTCATTGATTCCACTTCTTCCTTGTTCATGGAAGAATTAATTGTACTCTGACTAGGCATCGTGAGCATATTCGTTCCGGGAAGGCCTTCCGGCCTGTGGCTAAACCGAGTACTTAAATGTGTATGCTCTTTGCACAACTCAGGACAATTATATTTTTTGTTTTTTACTTGTTGCAGTGGTACAGGAAAAAAACTTAAAGAAGCATCTTGTGGGTGGAGCATATACCGGTGGCTTACGCTCAAGAAGGGAAAAGCCTTCACCCGACACATCATAACTTCAGACGTCTAACTTTTCAAATATATCATCTTGATTTGTATTTCAAACAAATTTTATTGTTAAGACAGGGAGTTCCGGAAAATAAGAAATACGAGGAACGTCTTATTGTTGAACATGCGGACCTTACTAAAAGAGAAGCTGATTTGGGAAAGAAATGAGGAGATTAAAGTGAAGTTTTGTGTAACTCCACTTTTCAAAAAGGGGGAGAGGGAGGTCCGTAATGGACGAAGCAGACGAAAGGCACGTACGCATGAGGTAGTGGACAGAAAGAGAGGGAAAGATATGGAGTGTGGAGATATTCTAATGTATGAGACACTGTATGCACGGAGTCCGGCTTGAAGTGAAAGAAAAGATACGACTGTCAAGACGTGTGAAAATTCTCACTCTCTTTCTGCCTCGTTATCAACTTTGATCTGCGTATATAAATAATATTTTGGTTGTTATTTGCCATAATTTATAATATAGTCATTGTCCAATCATAGTTTATAATGTATTGTTTATACTTTATAGGTATAGTTTATAGATTATAGTTTAGTAAGTATTAAAGTATTACTGATGTATCAATTATGAATTGGTTTATTTGGTTATTATCTAATAAAAAAGCTGTTTTTGTAACAATTTGGTTATGTGAAGTTCTTCTACAAATTCCTTGTGTATTTCCCTATTAATAATATTATAGCCTATGATTCCTTGATAAATACTCATTTGATTGACAATATTATGTATAAATCACTAATATACATACTAATATAAAAAAATGTGTGTAACTTTATTTTATTTACATACATTTTGATATTCACTAATGATACGAATACCTTATCTTTTTAGAATATATTTTAGATGTAATTTAAAAATAATTAATAATCTCATAAGTATATAATTTTATTCTTGAGATCCAAAGTGATCCCCCAAACTTAATAACACAAAGTTACATGAATTGGAAGTCCAATTTCCACCCTATCTCAATAATTGTTATACATAATATCAAGATAATAATATGTCGAATGAAATGATACAGCATCCTATATTATAGTAGGTTAATTAATTCAATGCTTAATTAACCATAATTAACGCTACAGGCTGCATATCGATAAAATCTGAGGCAGGACTTCCACACAGTTAGGGGAAACTATGTTCAAACTCGAACTGGGAAAATTAAGCCCTATCTTATCTTACAATTATACGGTAAGCAGGAGGATATACTGGAATGAATATTCGTCTGTAGGAAAAAGTTTAGCCATGTAGTAATCACAATATGTAAAACGAAAAATTGTGTGCTACTAAATGTTTAAATAGTCATTAAATAGTAGTTAAGAAATTAATACGCATTTATAATTTAAGGTGTTTGGTATTTAAAATACACACATACAGACATTGTTTAATATTTAAAAATACACATTATTAATATTTAAAATACACATGCAAGCTCTTCCCCAACGGAGCACGAAGCAAAACTCATTGGTATTAAAGCCATGTTGAGCCATTTTAAAGCCATGGAAACATAATATATCGATATACCGGATTTACAAAACGATATTTTTTTATCGATATATGAACATCCGATATATCAACGTTATCGATTTTTTTTAATTGGAAATTTCCGTTTTTTCTTTATCAGATTATTAATTTTTATCCGTGAGGATTAACATTAGATGATAGCCCAATAATTAATATCGATTATTTAACGAATCTTTGACCTTAAGAGTTGTTTGAACCACCTTGCTGGAGTTGCAAGGAGCGGATTTGGTAAACTGCCACCCACAGGCAAGACCGATAATGTAAAGATTATTCAAATAAAACTATTGTTTTATAAATAATAGTTATGCAATTTCATAACCTTCTTCAGAGTTTTATATAACGCTCATTTCAGACACTGTTTGCTTGCTATTTCACCCTCTCAGACTCAGCCAATATATCGATTAGCAATAGGCTTCTGTCGATTATTGGTTTATATTGATATGTGATTTCACGATATCGAAAAACATGGGATATCGATATTTTCGTGTCGATGCTCCAACCCTAGTGGGGGTTCTATAAGGCAGCACTTAAGTGGTAAAATCACTCTCCGGACAACCATAGTTATAATTGCAAAAGATAAGGGATTGCACAACTTCTTTAACATTCTATATGAATGATTTGAGGTTGAGTTCGTACCATACTAAGACGTATAAAAACTTTCAGAGCTCCAAGTATATTAAGATTTGAAATAATCAAATGCGTTACAGGCTCGTATATTTTGTTCAAAGTCTGCTGATCCGAATGTCTAGTTGTGCCACAAGTCAATTCTTCAAGCAGATTTTTACTTATAATTAGATAAAATATTGAAAAGAATATTATAATATATTTGTCATAATGAAGCAATTCTATTGACTTCTAAAGATCCCCTTACACGTTCAATATTATTGAGACAATAACGAATTTCCTCAATACATTGACCGTATGAGGGGTATATTGTTACAATAATATTGACAGGTGTGTTATGTGTGTATATATATATATATATATATATATATATATATATATATATATATATATATATATATATATATATATATATATATATATCATGATCAATAATATTGCTTCAATAAAAGGGAGGCTTGAGAGATTTTAAGCCAGTTTATTTTTATTTTTTTTTTCTGAATTTTGAACATTTGACGAATGCAAATAAAAAGGGAATTACTCTGGGGTCTTGGGGTCGTGATTAATGATTCATTTTCTTGGTAGCACTTTTAAGTTTCTCTCTCATCCTATTATCTACAAGCCTTAAATAAAGATGTAACCCGTGTAAACAAGCCAAGAAGTCTTCATTTCCCGAAGCGGCCGTTCTTCGGGATTAACATCCGAAACAAACGAGTTAGAAAGTAAAGCCACTGTAAACCGCGGACATAAATCGGGAACAACTGCTGGACGAGGAGGAGGAGGCAAGTTATTAAACTTTTTTTCCAACTCCTCTGCCCTTGGAGTCCTTCTGGGAGTTGGTTTATGTTTAAACTCCTCCCAGGTCCTCCAGTTCTTGCTCCGAGCATATTTTTAAAAAGATTATTAGGAAATGGATTTATTGCTTTACTTTTATACTTCCATATTTTATCCCTACCAACACTTCTTAAGTCGGCATAGCTTAAAAGCGGAAATACAAGTTGAATTTTCAGAAACAGTATCTCGTTCATAATCAGACATAGAAATATATAATCTAACTCTTTTCTCATACTCCTTTTCCGTATAACATTTCTCTTGAAATCCTTCCAGAACATCGTAGCTTCATTTTCTTGTAGGTTCTATACCTCTTCCTTGTACCACTAGCATTTGTTTCTTAGGCTTGCTTCTCAATACTCTTTCATTCGATATAATCCAGAGCTCGTTTCGAACTTAGTTTCCAATGGCCCTTTCAATCGATGAATTATAATCTGATTTGTTAGCTTTATTCATCTAAACCTTTAGCGTCAATGTGAAAAACACTGTGAAATCTAGACTACTAAAATCTCGGGTTTTTCATTATCAGAATTCCAAATAACCTGAGTATAGATATATACTGTGAGGTTTTTTTCTGTTTTGAATAAAGTCAATTTTACTTATTTTTATATTTACAAAATAACAAAACAAACATATACACACGATATACGATATATATATATATATATATATATATATATATATATATATATATATATATATATATATATATATATGTATATGTATATATACATACAATTACATACATTTACCCCACATTGATCAAAAGACATTACGTGATTACCCACATCGCAGAATCACGCAAACTCCCTGGAGATAATTTCCTGCGCAAATTCCTTTGAAAGCCTTTGGCCTGGAGAATTCAGAACTCTGCGGATACAGTTATGTGGCAGTCTGAGTATTTATAAATGTTTCTTTTAATTACTAAAAATGCATTACAAAAGGATTAGATATTAAGTTTTAATACAATTTAGGTATTAATCAGTTTAACGAAAGGTCGAAAGCGAATTTAGTACACGAAATAGCTGAATTTTTTGGCATAATAATCAATGAAGTGGAAGAGGAAGATTTGATTGCTATACGGAGCTGAACATTTTTTTTTGTTTTCTTTTTTTTTAGTATAGAGAGTGACTATAAGAGCATTTATCGTTTAGGACATTCTCATTCAACGAATTGGAAAGAGAAATCGAATTTTTGGGTTAGGGATGGGTTCGAGTGATAGACAACTATGATGGATAACTTAAAAAGTGAGTAAACTAATATTTTTTTTATTTTTATATATGTAAAAAAAATAAACAAAAAATTGTCTTTACCTCTCTCAAGATGTAGTTGATTAATAGACGCAATGTGATAAAACACGTATCCATACACTGTAGAGTACCATAAATAAGCTTAATACATGAATCGTAATTAATAAATAAATTCTAAAAAAAATAAAATAATAATAATGCAAAACTAAGTTAGGGATTTGTTTGTAATTGGAGAGAGCTAATATTGTTTTTGTTCTGACTAATGCAGTTCCTCTTGGAAAAGAGATCCTTTGTGAAATTATTCTCCGAATATTCAAAAAGCCGGTTGGTCCCAACGAAGTCCGCCCTAACGAAGGACATTGAAACATCCTTTCGCTCTTCCTTACAACATTCTCTTCATTTTTTTTTATTACTTTCCTTTACTCCTTTATTTATTTTTATGTAGATTTGTTGGTATTTCTCCCTTAATTCGCTTTTACTTTTATATCTCATCCTAAGGCTTCTGTATATAACTACGTTTATTAACACGACCATAAATTTTACCTTATTTAGATTAATGATGACAAAAAAAGTATTCTTGCATATTTCCCCCGAGGAACCTCAACCCTTCTCGCCCCCTCTTCCCTATCACCAGTATTCAGCTCACAAAGTCTTTATTATATGCATGTCTTATATCAAGCCAAAAAAACTAACAAGAATAAAAGGAAGCGGTAAGGGAATCCTAACAACGCAATGCAACCTCAGGATGACAAGAAAATAATGATGACATATAGATTTTTATTTGGAGAGTTAGTGATGTATCTACGAAGTAAATCCTTAGCCTTGCAACAAAGAATGCTGGTCTCTTGTAAATGCATGAGCTTGTACTGTTATAAAAAAAAAAAAATATATATATATACATAAAAAATCAAAATTTTTGAAGTCAGCTTGAATATACGAGGCGTTGAGAACCACCAACCTCACCAGTCGTGAATTTGAGAAAAAAACCTTCAGAAGATGTTACAATTTTTTGTCAAACTGCTTTGAAACTAAATCCTTATATCTACCCATTTTAGGTTCAATAAAACTAATACATTTTAGAAATCTGTTAAAAATTTATTAGTTTGATTACCTCCAAACTTAGCATTTGACACTTCAAACACAAATTTCTCAAAAATGTGGGATATTCCACTCTGTAATGTGCCTCACATCGTCCATACCATGTCAAACTATCGAATATGCAAAAATGGGATTTTCGTAATCGACTTTGAAACGTTCTAGGTGAGGCACGCATTGTGGTAAAGTCTTGAATAACTAATTCTCAAGGGTTGTCGCCTTGGGTATATTGGAGTTTAGGAATTCAAGACTTTGTCACAATGCGTGCCTCAACTAGCGCGTTTTAAAATGACGAATACGAAAATCTAACTTTTGCTTATTCAATAGTTTTATACGCTAAGGACGATATGCACCATCTAATATCTTTACAAAATTATGGAAGGCTATATAACAATGTAATAATTTATTTCAATAGATCTTTATTTCTAAACAATCCATTATTGTTTGTGATGGTGCTCAACATAGCACTAAAGAGAGCTAAAATGAAAATGAGACCTTATAGGACTTGGTCACAGAGAATTGAGACCAGTTAATCTCACACTTCTAGCGTATGCTGGCGATATCGTTGTCTTCGAGAATAATGGAAGAAACCTGCAATCTCCGAGTCCTACAGGAAGAACTATAGCTGCTAAACATGGAAATAAACAGCTATGAGGATAGGGAGAGGAGAGGGAGGTGGTCGGGTATTTCGATTGAGGAGGGAAGAACTGGAGCATGTCAGAGAATTCAAGTATCTGGGGACCCATCTGAACGAGAACGGCTGGATTGACGGAGAAATCCGGCAGAGAGTAAAACTGGCCAGCAAGTGCTTCCACTCACTTAGGAAAGTCTTTCTGGGAAAGAGAGGAGTGTCCAAAAAGGTGAAGAAAGCGGTGTTCAAAAACACATTCATCCCCATCCTGACCTTCGCCAGTGAATCCTGGGCTATTACCTCAAAGTACCGAAGACAACTCCAAGCAATGGAGATGCCATTCCATAGGATAATAGAGGGAATAAAATAAAAGGAGAGATGAAATCAGAAAGACAACAATAAGAAGCAATTTCGGAGTAAAGCCTGCTGAAGATATAATAAAAGAAAACAGGTTACGCTCGCTTGGCCATGTAGAAAGAATGCAGGAGGGAAGATTAGCCAGAGTAGTGTATGAGGCAAGAGTGGAAGGAACAAGAGCAAGAGGAAGGCCCAGAAACACATGGGAAGGCGACGTCAGAACAGCAGAGAGAAGAGATATGGAATGGAGCAGGCGATGTGAGCTGGTCCTGAACCGAAATGTATGGATCGGACTATATAAAAGGGATCCTCAACACTGGACTAAGGTAGAAGAGGATAAGATTAAGAAGAAGAAGAAGATCTTTATTTCTTACGGTTTTACAAATATCAACAGTTAAAATATATTTATATTATTTTTTTAGACAAAAGTTATTATTTTTTTTTGTAAATAAATGTTATTCTTTGGGGAAATAGTCCCTGAATAGCGTTTTTTTTTTTCAATTCCATCATTTACTATCTGTTCTTTTGTTTGTTTTTTTCTCTTATTAATAATGGTTCACTTGTAATCGTTTGGATGAAGTTAGCTGCAGTATTTCTTATATTCCGATAGAATTACAAGCACCCTTCTTGGTCTAAAAGAAGCTTTGGCATTCCTTAGATCTACAAGAGAAAACACCCCTCCCGAACTAACCCCTTCCGTAGCAATAATTCATTCTAGACAGATGGAGACATAGCTAATTCAGTTTGGGGCCTCCAGGAGTGGCCAAAAACCTTTTCCCATTAGCCCTATCGCATTAGGCGCGAGATAAAGGGTTGCTGGACCCAGCCCTGGAACCAATTATACGGATCAACTAAAAGGTTCCTCTGAGCTCAAAGGATCTCCATCTCCTCTAGTAGATCGTGTTCCAGGAGTCCCCCCCCCTCTCACTGAGGCACAGTAAATATGTGCAAGTTCTTTTAATATTAGCTCTATGGATTAGTCAAACAAGGGGAGTTAGATGCCAATGTTTTGTTTCCCTTCGCAACCTCCTAGATAATATTTGCACACCTGTTTGCCACTTCCTTTTCTTGTCAAAGAGATATATTTATTTTTTTTTAATACATCTGTAAATAAGATAACCATATTAGTCAAAAGAGTATAATCGTTTTGAATTTTTAATAAAAATAATAATATAACATTATAATATTTATAACATATTCGTACAAACAAAAAAAACACCTTCACAACCCATGAAGAGTCTTACGTGTAGTACTAGTTAGGGAAATAATGCTTCATGATGACTGTTAGACTAGGGAGGGGGGAGGGGACAATGTGGATAGCATCTTCGCTCAAACACCGGGTTTTCTCCCAAACCATTTAAGAAGACTCCTGACCGCAGATTCGATCCATATCTCATAGAACCGAAAATAAGTTTGTTCATAATTTTAGGTAGTATAAGGTACCGTGTTTTGTTCATACTTGTTTGATAAAGTAGCTTATGTTTCATTATTTAATAATATCAAATCATTGCTGCATACTAGCAAGGGTATTTTAGTGCCTGGAGCTTTTCTTCTACATGCTAATTGAAGGACACATTACCTTACTATATTAAATAAAATGGAAGATAACATCCTGTTTTGAATCGAAACGGACATAGATTCAGAGTAGACTTAAAATAGACAAAGTTATCAAAGTGAAATATACCCTCAGCGTTTCTGAAAATATCAGCAGAATCTTCTCTATGGGAATTATTACTGTATAAAATGTTACTGATTAGGCGAACGGCGGACGGACGGATTTTTTTTTATTCGGTAATTGGATTCTACGTATCTTGAAACGTAAAATCTCAAATTTTTAGGGAGAGGGTTACCAAAAATTTTTCCTTGGTCGATTACAAAGGTCTATTATTGAAAATAATTAACCAATAAAAATGAAGAGTTATTACATCGTTTTCACTCTTAATTATGGTTCTTACTCGTAAGTATATTTTAATAACATGTTATTGTTATTGTAACATGCTATGTTACTTCATATGAGAAAATAATTTGTCAGTATCCATTTGAACAAGAGACTGGAATGGAGAAACAGCATTAAATTGAAAAGAAAAAAATGAGCAGACTTGTTCATGATCTTCAGGTCACTTTAATGGAAGAATTGTCGATAAGCTAATAATTATTCCGTACAAAGTACACTTAAAACTATTTTGAATTTATAAATTATTTTTTATAAATGCTGTTTAATTTCAAGAAATTACATACCATTAAACTTCACACTTTTTCTAAAAATGTTTTAATACAGAATTAATATGATATATACTTGTTAAGCTCAAATCATCACAGTAAAAATCTATTCAAAATTATTGCTGCAATAATGGATGAATTATTACATATCACAAATGACGCACAACAAGATTGCAGTGATAAGTTAAAAAGCCCTAACTCCAAATTATATTTTTTAATAAATTTTTGTAGTATATTATTATCATATTTGTAGTATTGTCTTATTGCCGACTTTGTCAGAAAAATAAACCTTTTTATGATATAAGAAAGCCCTAAAATCAATGAATTGGATGCAATCATTGAATTTAGAGCGTTCTGATGTCATAAAAAGGTGTAATTTTTGAACCGATTCCAGTGCAATACAAAAATCTATTTAGAAAAATAATTTGGAGTTTAGGCCTTTTTAACTTATCACGGTAGAAAAGGCATTTAGTAACCGGCTTATCCAAAGTGAATACAACGATATTTCCACCAGAGATTTACTCAAACACGAACCCTTTAACATGAGTATACTTTTTCTGATGACAAAATTAGTTTCGAATGATAAACTATTTTGTGTAGTAATAGTAACTACAAATGAGTTTTTTGTTTATTAATTCTGTGAATGCGGTGTTTTGAATTAATTATGATTATTTATATAGTTTTTTTTTTTTTTTTGCAGGTAATTTATTGCATCTTTTTCTCCCTTCTCTTCATATGAGTATTAAGTACCTGACATATCATCTAAGTAAGCCCAGTTTTTTATTTTTATGACTTCGAAAAACAAGATTTAAATTAAAATCATTGGTTGTCAGTGAAAAAAAATTCTATCCGTTACGGACTAAAATAAAATGTAAACGAATCTATAAATAAATAGATATTCAAAAACAAACCAACACACAAAATTGTAGTTTGCTTCATTTTATGTTTTCTTCGTGGATACTTTCCAAGTAAAAGACACATTAATATTTGAATATTTTATTTGATCAATATAACCTGCCCTACATAGAATAATTTCAACTTTCAATTTATTTTTGCATTTTGTGGCCCAAAAAATAAAATAAAAATACTAAAACGCGAACTTATTTAGAAAGCACCCGACCATGAAATAATGGTGCTAAGTCAGGCAAGACTTAAAGTCTTACATTAGTGTCATCGGCATTGATTCGCGCCAAATACAGTGTGCAGTGGATCGCTATGTGGCGTGACACCTCCTGTAGCTACAAGAATCTCTGAAATTGATAACGTAGTGTATCTGGCTTTCGAACTTGCTCAGCGTTTTCCGACTTTTTTTGAAAACTTGATGAAGAAATATATTTTTATTTTATCACATTAATTGACATTACAATCCTGTTAGTTGTATTACAAGAATGGTAATTTCCATCTGTTAAAATTTTGATTTTAAAATAATTCCTTAATTTTTAAAATTAAATATTGTTGAGGAATTTTTTTTTTAACCCAGCAAGTAGTTCTTGCATGCACCTTAATGGTTTACTAAATAATTTAAATTTTTATCGATTTTATATAATTATGTTTTGAATGAAATGGAAAAAATAAACTCGTTTTTATTTTTTTTTTTTATTTTTTTATGTTTTTATGCCCGGAGCAGCATTAATTCCTTTCTTCGAAATTCTAATGGAAAATGTAAATTGAGCTTTGTTATTGCAGAGGACAAATTGGCCACTGAATTATATTTCACAGAACGGGTTGTCTTTCTGCCATTCCATAAATTTCAATCTGTCAAATATCAGTTGGTTAGCCGGTTTCGAAGCGCTTTTCCGTTCAAATTCTAGTAATTTTTTGTTTGAAAAAAATGTATTACTAATTACTAATCCAGTTATAATACTATCTTATATACATATTTATATGTCTAATATGTATAATTTATGGAGTAACATTAATGTATCAATGAATTCTTAATTTACTTAAGCACCCTACCAGTACTTCTATCATCTTCATACATCAATTTTCAAAAGGTTTGCTATTCGAAAACGAGGATACGGGATAAGTATGCGGAAACTTTTTTTGATCATAAACAGGAGAATTGTGAGATAAACAAATTCAACTATTGCCTACAGCAATAAATCAACGGAAGAAATCAATAAACATACCGATTTTTTAGAGTAACATTGAGATAACAGTAAACTGAGGTTTTATTATTTTTTAAACGGAACTGTACATGAAAAAGACTGTTTTAACTGTACAATATAGTATTTTACAATATATATATATATATATATATATATATATATATATATATATATATATATATATATATATATATATATATATATATATATATATATGTGTGTGTGTGTTTATTTAGTGAAGACCACTCCTTTACGAACCTGCAATAAATGCACCGACCGGCAGACTAATTCGCATAATGCTTTTCTCAGCAGTAGTTTTATATATGAATCATGTTGCACTAGGAAATTCATTATTTGTTTGGCACCACAGGTTCATAATGCTTCATTGGAACAAACAACAACAGATTATCTCTCTATATCTCTTGCAGAACTAAAAGTAAAACTCTATCGGTTTAAGATCAGGATCTTAAACCGATAGAGTTTTACTTGCAGGCACTACACTATCTTCCTGTGATCCCGTTGGCCTTGAAGGTGGCCTTCGTAAAACATTTTCGTAAAGTTGGCCCATTCTTTTATGGATCTGCATACTTTGGACCTAGCTACGCATTTGATTCCTATTATCTGAACAGTCGCTGATTTCTTCTTTACAAACCCACACCGTAGCGTATCTTCCACTTAAATAAATTAAAGAAGAATATAAAGAAAAGGGCTAGTGATAAACCGGAAATCCTCAGCATATTTTTGAAAGCGGTAATGAATCAAGAAGGGGAAAAGGGGGGAAGGGGTTTCTAGAATTTTAAGAGAGGGCTTGGACGATAAGGAAAGAGCGGGTGTCTCCCTTGAGCCAGCTAATGGATGAGGATCTCTTTGTGCCGCAGGATCGAAGATGGAAGATAGCTCAACCGACGACCGGGGGCATTAGCAACATTCGAAAAGAAGGGATTTCCTTGCTCCAGCTATCGCTCTGATATTTCCAACATCTTTCCCCTCCCTTTGTAAAAAGTACCTCTTACAATATAATTAATTACTCCGCCCTTTGTGGTCTAGGATTCGGTTTTAAAATTATTGCATTTGTTTTTAATTAAACCTTTATATTTAGTTTTGTATGCAGGTTTGTTGACTAACTTTCTTGAAGGTGTTAGGCACGCTCGGAATCCTAGTAGCTAATTAAAAAAATAAAAATAAAAATTAGAAAAAATAACGCACAGAATACAACAACCTACGTAAAAATAGTAAACAAGGAGTAATGTACTAAGGCTGTTGCACTGAGATGGATTACATCTGTTCTGCATTATTTATGATAATTAATTTATTAATATATATATATATATATATATATATATATATATATATATATATATATATATATATATATATATATGTATATATATATATATATATATATATATATATATATATATATATATATATATATATATATAAGGGGTTGGGGTGGCCGAGCGGGTTAACGCACCTACTCACAAACCCAAACAAAGGTTGTGAGTTCGAATCCCGGTGCCGGCATTAATTTAATATAATTAAATTAATAATTCGAGTAATTTATCACCCTCCCCCGGGGTATGTGAGACCCGTCATCGTACCGGAGGTAACTCACATAGGCCGGGCGTAGGAGTGATGATCCTACCCCGTGTACCTAAATTGATAATCGCGGTGTGGTCTTCCATATATGAATACCACATCGCGCGGCCAAAGATCTCCACGGTCTATAGTGCCAACCAAAAAAAAAGTATATATATATATATATATATATATATATATATATATATATACACACATTTTTTCAATGGAACTATTAATAATAATACATAAATAATCAGTTTAATCTATTAATATTAACTTGTTTATTTTTAGTCGTTATTATTATTCTATCAGTTTAATATTATTACATGAATAAAAATTCTTAAAAATTAAAAATTATTACAAATTCATCACTGTCATTTTTTCTTGTTATGTGTTTTTAATTAATTACTCAATTTAGTCAATTTTAATATCATTCATTGTATATATATAATCATTTTATTTTTTATTTTTGTATCTTGTTTATTTAGTCCTGATGAAGACCTGCAAAGTGGGTCGAAATGTCGGTTTCTAAGAAATAGTATTTACTATTTGTGATCCGTTCTTTTTGACCGCCTCCTGGGCAATCTCATTCCTTAGTGTAACTTTTACAGTCAGCCATCAGTTATTGAATATAAATTATTTTATATGAGTATGAAATTAAAAAAAAAAAAAAGAATACCAAATGCTAGTACAAAATGTATGGCGCCATTTTTTTAGATTTTCAATCCTTTTTTTTTTATAGGTATTTTACCCTAAAGCTAAGATTTACGATTTGCTAAGTCAATTGGATTTGGTTTTCTTAAGAAAAAACGTATGAAGTTGCTAAAAAATATCAGATTTAAGAACTCATTGAACATAGGCGTGCCACAGATACACAGATACACGTGCCTCAGATTTTGTTTTCCTATAAAACAGTAAATAGAAACAAATTTTAAATATCCGACTTTAAAAAAGAACATGCTGCTAAGAACTAATGTTCAAAAACTTAATCTAGAACCATTTTGTATCATTAGAGTGATAAATTTTGAATTAATATCACGAAAAAAATTGTTTAAAATACTGAATATTCTTTAACGAATTTTTTGCGGGAATGAAGAATCCGGGAGCACTCATCCCGACTGGGGAGTACATTTGTACTATCGCAGTATATCTTTTGACTATACATTACTGATCGTAAGCTGCCTCGCATAGAATTTCTTTTTTTATTAAAAAAGGATAAAATTTGATTTGTTTTTATGCAAGGATTAAAGTGTAAATCTTTGCACTATCCAAATTAATCTAGTTTTAAACATATTCAAAATAGATAATGATATGATGTAAGCTCAAATAGGTGCTGGGGTAATATATTTACATTTTCGGATGTAAGTAAAAAAAGGTTTCGGGCGAAATTATTAAATTACTTCCAAAAAAAGAAATTTATTATATCGAGGACAATTAAACCTTTCATTATCAATAACTGCAAATTGGAATCGCCTCCCGTGTACTGCGTGTTTGCCAATGGAGCTGTAATTAACATGTTCATGCTCTTTTCCAGCATTCGCATCATTAGCATCATCCTGTTATTAAACCCTGGTACAGTCATAAATTTTAATAAATTAATTTAATTTCTATTTTATTTTGCATCGAAGAAGAGTTATATTATATTATTTTTATATTAGGTAATCTTAAAGAATTAATTTCTTCTAGTATCCGTATACTTTTATTAGAATTTGCTTTGCATTATTTTTGCCAATGTTTTAGAGTATTTCCCCATCTTCAGGACAAATTTCTGTATTATAGGACAACATGATCGGAATTCAGATAAATAATTTAAATAATGCTCAACATTAACTATTAAATATTAATTTACATATAAACTAGTCTGCCTTATATAATCCATGTCTTCCCTTCCAGCACTATTTTAAATATCATTATGCTCCTTTTTTTTTTTAATCAAATGATTACAATGATTACAATTATTTTGTCTTAATCTTAACTGCATAATTTATAAGAACATTATAACATTCATATTTATTTCAATTTCATGGTCACTATACACATTCTTGGTAATTAGACTTTGTAATAGACTAATAGATTGTTTCATATTATTTGTTGTATCATTTAAAAAAATAGAAAAGTTTAATAAACATCGACGTTGGAAAAAAAAAAAATTCCTATCGAAAGCTTGGGGGGGACCCTTGGAAAATATCAGTCTCCAGAGACTAGGGTACATCCTGAACCCTGGGCTGCAGAGCATATATATATATATATATATATATATATATATATATATATATATATATATATATATATATATATATATATATATATATATATATATATAATAAAGCAGTATATATATAACACTTCTGTTAAACTACCCTATATATATATATATATATATATATATATATATATATATATATATATATATATATATATATATATAAATAAATGTATGTATCTATAAGTATATATAACTTATAAGATAATTCATTTAAAATTGCATTCACTTAGGCAATGCTTTACCAAAATTACGAATTGTCGTGCTCTGCAAAGGTGTTCATCATCTCATTTCTTTTAGTAATCTACGAGTCGCATGGGACCTGAGTACTTTCTCGCGAAACAGAGATTTGCTGTTTAAAAAAGTCGTCGATTTTTTTTATTTCGGTGACTGCGCTGATTACGCCACTTATATTTCTTATAAACGCTCATGGAGATTTTTTTAAGAATCGCTATCATTAAAATATGGTTGAAAAAATCTTATCTGCCAACAATGGTTACACAATATTTCTTTTTTATCGGAACAAAAAATCGGATAATTGGGATATAGATTTGTAAAATGTTAAAGTTGACAAAAATCTAGAGAGGTAATTCAGAAACGCCAGTTAAGGAAATACTGATGTTCATAAACCCAGAACTTTATAGCAGAGTGTGATGATGATGATGATAAGGAAAACGGATTTTTGGTAATTTAAACACAATCTTCAAATTTTCTAAGCGCAGTAAAGTAAACACGGAAATAGGCCGTTAGAGACTCGCTTGTTGGATTATGACCAAATAATCGGCTGCCAGAAACAGATTGTCGGAACGCAAATGACCACCTGGGCCATAGAACATAGAAGGGAATTCCTTCTATGTTCTGTGATAATGACCAGATATGATATATAATGCCTGCCTCTGTCCCCCTCTCTCTAGATCTCTCGGCCGGGAAAATTCTCATGATATATATATATATATATATATATATATATATATATATATATATATATATATATATATATATATTCCTTTTTCGGTTGGTACTATATATCTATCATGAAGTTCTTTGGACACGCAAACACTCGGGTTCGGCAGTGAAAGATCGGTCTAGATCTCCAGATTGTTGCTGTTAGGAGTCAGTAGGCGTACGAGGACCTATATCTGTTTCCCCGAAGCAGACCATACCTGTACCGAACCATCGGGCGGCTATTTGACATCCTGGAAGACGGTCCGCGGGATTGGGTTGTCATTCCTTCGCACCGATAGATAAATATATATGTGTGTGTGTATTTCTTGATGGTAGATATTTTATACGTTTTACCTAATGATATTTAATATGTTCATTTTTAACAAATTCAGAAAATTCAAATAAAAAAAAAAATCTATACTAACCAAATTAAATTTAGTGGGCTCGTTGAACATCCTGGTCCCGGTACGATGGGCTCAGTAGTTTCCTCTCCTCCTCCCCCTGGAGGCTCTGCCTAAAACAATAAGAAATATATCATTTCTGCACTAGTTAGTAAATAATTTATAACACAAATAAATTTGAATTTCTTGTATTAAAAAATCTCTCCAAATATTTTAACGTACCTGAAAGAGTGGTTTTTAATTAAACTGTGTATAGAAACTCGGTTTTATTTGGACAAATTGACGTGTTTAAATTGAGCGAAGATGATTTTTTATTTTTGTTTTTTTTTTTTGCATTTACAGGGAAATTGATATATATATATATATATATATATATATATATATATATATATATATATATATAGGTTTCCCCTTGGATTAATTATCAACGTTTTTTTTTCTATATGTGGGCAGTGGTGCTGGAGAAATTGTCTCTGAACAATCTGCCCGCAAGTTGGACTGGTTTTCCCCTTTTGTTTCGTAGTACTTAAATAAAACTTTTATCTCTGAAAAATATAAATGATATAAAAAGTTTCCCGAAGCTCTAACAAAACGAAAAATATAGGATACATTAGGGTTCGTAATTTTCATTTTTTAATCTGAGAAGACCTTTTCAGTCTTTAACCATTGGCAAACAATGATATTTCTAGTGTGATTAATAACATAAATTATTAATAATTAAGGATAAGCCTGGATATAGTTGAATATTGACTGGAAATTGAATCTGCTTGTAAGCCGGAAATTGAATGACTAAAAATGGAATGAAGCTGTGGTCAGCCATCCTAGACGTGAATGGAAGGATCGCATGTAGAGACCTTTCCGTATCTTAAGCATTCAGAGTCATTAAGCCATAATATAATTACGTAGTCAGTTCAGGTTATACAGTCTCAGTTCAGGTTATACAGTCTCAGTTCAGGTTGTTTGAAATTACTTATTGAATTTCTAATTCATTTAAGATATCTCCAGTCCATTTAACACTAATCTTCCTGAGTTAAGGTAGACTTTCGCTGATACTGCCCAAGGTTGCGGCTGGCAGCGAATTAATGCTGCTTTGACTGAATCGAATAGGGCGTATTTCGTTGGCACTACCCGACTAAGTAAGAAGTCATACCTGTACTGCTGCTGCCCTGACCGCTCTACAGCTCCAGTCGCAGTAGCCGTAGAGAAGAGGTAGCCCTCACGCGGCTGAGAATCGGTCATACAAGATTGACACATCTCCATCTAATAACGAAAGAGGCTCCTCCCAGATGTCAAAAATTTGGCAAATATTGACACATTTTAGAGGACTGTCCTTTCTATATCAGAAAGTTAAGGAATTTGGTATCCCTTTGAATATATCAATATCTCTGGGTAATAAGGAGGAAACCGCTACCAAGATAGTCAAATCTATCCAAAAAAGGTTTATTGATAAACATATAATATGTTTTAATCTATTTATTATTATTATTGGATTTTTTCTTTCTTATTTATATTGAAGATAATATAACATAATTTGGAAAAATAAATAGGAATAAATAAAAATAAAAGGCGTCGATGACCAATAGGTTTTACTTCTTGACATCCAAATAACTAACTAACTAACCTGACCGCTCTAGGAACCAGGCGGTCGGCAGTACGGCGGTTCTAGGTTTTTATCATGTCGAATCAGAATTTTAATGATATTGCTAACATTCCGACGGATTCTGTACACCATTTATTTATTTTAATTGCGAGACAAAATTAGATGAAATATTGTTAAAAATTTAAGCAAAACTAACTATAGGCAGAATAACGTGTGTTATTAAGTGTGATTAAATATGATCACTATTCCGCCACCGCATATATTGTATTCCTGCCCTTGAGTTTTAAATGAAAACCATTAAATTTAAGCTTAACATTTTTATTTACCAATATTTTAAACTAGGGTGTTTAGAGTGATGGTTGGCCGCTACGGTCAGCAGTTTCAACGGAATATACAAGCAGCAAATGCCAGCCGCTACCGTAGGCAGTACCAATTTGTATTTTCTCATCGATCCTACACTTTGCCACGTGCCAAATGTAACCTGATCCATGATCTTGAGACATCTGACATCTCCAATTTCCTAAACATCTTGACGCTAAGGGTCTGATAGAGCACGCAGTTCGAATTTCCTGCTTGTTCTTCAGGCCTACTTTAAAGTGTTTCATTTAATTATTAGCATATCTGGCGAGTGGTTGTATCAAGCATTTTCAACATTAATTAAACTCACAATAACTGAAATAATTTCGAATTTCTAACTATCAAGGAGTAAGAAAATATATGTAATAATTGTTTTACTCTTTTAAAATAACCATAAGGACTGTTTATTGGTTGGTACATTACGTACATATCTATACCATGGACTTTAGCAATTTAAATAAATAATAAATTTAATAAATACTTTCATAAACTGAAATACAATTGTATCACAAATTCTGTATTGAGTGATTAGACTTACAAAAAAAAACCTGAAAGGTTATGTAGACTTTTTATAGGAAAAAAAAATTAATTAAACATATGTTATAGCATGCATAATACAAATTTGTATCTTTGTTCATATTCATTATTTTTTCCTTCATTATTATCATAATTTCATTTTTTTTTAATTTAATAATATTAAAAGTTACGTCATGATTTATTATTATTTATCTTTTTTTATTAATTACTTATTTTGTTCTTGATATTTTCCTCTAAGGCACTAAAACCCAAATTTAATTTCCTCTAATGTTATTCTAAAGGGACCTCTCCCAGAATAAATAAAGAATTTATTATTATTATTATTATTATTATTATTATATTGCAATGTTCAATAATAGAAAAGGGTAAGGTATATTGTTTTATTTTTATTATTAGATTTTTGGCTCTACATCCGTCTATTTTGGGTCTTTGTTTTTCAATACGCATCATTTGTAATATCTTGGGTTATTCCATCTATCCATCTGGCTCGGTGTCTCCCAAGAGTCCTTTGCAAATCACAGTGGCATTCAATATTATCTGACTTGATAGATACTTCGGTTTTTTTTTTGGTCTATTCATTTTGACCTCCTTTTCTCTTTATATTTCGATAAACAGATAGAAACCTTTTATTAAACAATTTTACATCTATCTTCTACATGCTTGCCTTTCCATACCATCTAGCTGAGGAAGATATTGTAATCGGGTCAAAATTTTAAGAGCAGTTTTCAACGGATGATTTCAATTCAGAATCCCCGGAGTAAAAAAAAAAATGCATTTTCAGCCATTGGACTGTTTGTGCCACACACAGATAATCTCCTGAACAAGTGGACTAGTGGAAGTGTTTTGTCCCCCGATGCCTACCAAATTGGGCAGCCTGAACGCAATAGTGGCTGCGCAATAAACGAAAAGCCTATTTCTCTATAGATTGTAGCGCCAAAACGGCTATAACGATTTTGATGAAACTTGCCTAAAATCTTCTTTATAAGCCTATTAAAAATTTTCATACGTAGTAAATGTCTGAGAAAAATCAGAAAAGAAATTATGATCATCTGAAAGGTTATTAAATTCTCTATAGAACAAAACCCAAATAATTTGAATTGGACCATAATTAGCAAAGATATAGCGTATTGAACTATGTGGAATGAAGAAAGTAGACCAATGCGACCGAACCACGCCTCCTCTCACCTAGCTACTCCTGTTCTCAAAAATAAGCTCTGAACCAACTCCGTTGTTAACTTCACGCTCATTGTCATTATAGCATGCTCCACAATTATTATAGGGTAGTAAGGAAAAGTCGTGTGATGCACGCACCGCACCAGATTTTTATTTTTATAATTTTGTTTATTTTATTTTAAAAAATCAAATCGTCGTATTCACGCGAAAATACCGTATTGAGCTTTTTTAGCCACGCTTATCAAGTATTCTGGGCGTGCTCCTATGGAAATCCCTTTGTTTATTTTTTTTAGTTTTCGAATAACTTGAAAACTATATATCTCCTGGAACATTCCAGATGCTCATTTGCCAAATTATCAAAGGTAAACTAAAATTGTAGTATTTTCAAATCATTCATGTGGCCAAGATAGTTGCGTGAATACTGATCCAAACTAAAAAAGGAAAATACCAAGACCGATATTTAGAGCTGATTTACAGTTCGGTAGAAAGAAATATGAACGCAACGTTTAGGAGGTATCGGAATCAAACTGCTGGGTTCATTCAGTCTTATATTATTATTATTTCAGCATTCATTCTGTAATAAAGTATAGTGCATCTAACAGTTTCCCGACGTACTAACATTTTTAACGTTTAACATTTACTAACGTTCTGAATTTCTGTCCTAATTTTCCGCACATCTTGAGACCAGTTTTACTAGCAAGCGTATAATAAATATTCCGAAGGATATTAATCCTTATCGGGGGGAGGGGAGGCAGAAGCGAAGGAGGTTCTTATTAATCAAGGAGATGGTCCTAATGAGGCGGGACCAGGTGTAACCCAGCCAAAGCAATTATTTTATCCCGCGCCCGCCAATTGCCCTCTTCCCGCTCTATTGCGAATATGGGAGTGTGTTTATAATTCTCTAATCCACCACAATAACAAGGGTTTACTTTATACTAAATATGATTTGGACCCAAATATTTTTATAAAATATATAAACAAGCCTAGCTTCAGGCTCATTGCTTTCACTTTTTACTATCCCTTACCTATATATAGTAGGGGGAAGGGTATCGCAATTGTGAACAATTCTGAATCCGAGTTTTCAACGGAAATACAAATTTTAAGGTTTCCTTACTCCAAATAAACAAGTCTCACAAAATGGCCTGTGCGCACGTGTGTGTGTGTGTGTGTGTGTGTGTGTACGTGCGTGCGTGCGTGCGTGTGTGCGTGTGTATGTGAACAGCCTAGCTCGATAACGAAAAGCTATACGAAACTGAAATTACATATTTAAGATAGGTATACCTCTCGGACGCTACAGCAACTTTTTCGCTAAAATCGGAAGTGCCACTTCATTCCATAAATTTTAAATTTTTTTGCAATTTAATCGTAAACGACTCTAACGATTTTGATGAAACTTGCTTGAAGTCTTCTCCTTAAAATCCTATTACTTTTCATATATCCAATAAATCACTGAGAAAATGCAGAGAAAAAGGTATAGTGAGAAAAGCATCTTATGGAAAATTATGTAAAAAATCATGTGAAAGTTAATTAAATTCTCTAAAACAAAAAAATCTAAATCGAGCCAGTATTAGCAAAGGCACATCTTATTGCCGAATCTTATCTAGTGTGACCGAGCCTTACCTCATCTAGCTACCCCAGTTCTAGTCAGGCGTTCTATTCAACTCAGTTGAACGTCACGCTTATTATTGTTGTAACAAGCTTCACGACTATTATTATACAGTAAATAGTACGGGAAAGTTGTGTGATGTGTGAAGTAAATAAAAAAAAGTAACTATACTATAAATATGTATATATATTAAAAAATCTCTCATTTGGTCAATGGCAACTTAATACGTTGAAACATTTGCTTTTAGAGAAAAGAGCATTAATAGTAAATAGTGTGAAGAGGAAGAAACGTATTCTTGGACTATGGAAATTCTCGTATGGGCCTAAATGACAAGCTGAATTGGAAATGACAAGATACGTGCTATCAGATTATTTATTACATTTCATTCGATGTAATATTTATTTTTTTCTTCATATCGTAATCAATACAGAGTCTCACTCATTACCTGTCCCCCCTCCCATTAATTTCTAAATTTTTTGGAATATCTTAATGAAATTGGGGGATCCATATAGGGTAACTTGGTCAATTTGTGGCATGTTTCCGACTTTATAACCTACTGGAATATTCTCCAGCGACTCTAACTTTGGAATTTCCAATGGGATGAGGTATTTTATTTTACGAGTTCTGATTGAAAATACAATTTTAAGACGAATTCGTATCGGACACTTTTTTCATCCGATGGGGAAACTGGCTCTAATCGAAAACAATTTTCAAACGAAGTTCCGATTCTCTCTGAATTCCGATTCTCAGCCTTTTTTTTTTTTTTAGAAAACAATTCAAGAAAACCAATTAGAGATTTAAAATTACTTTGAAATAAGACTATTTTCATTCATGAAAAGTATTAGAGTGGCAATAATAAATAAGAGATCAGGAAAATATGGGAAAATTTATAAAAAAAAATAAAATAAAAAAAAGATCCTTTAAAATAAGCTTATTGTGATTTGTTTTATTAATGCATTTTTATTGTAGAATAATTACAACAAATATCAACAATAATTATAATCATCCCATTAATATTTTTAAAATAATAATAATATTTGCTGTTCTTTTATTACTTTCTTGTAGGTACACCGTAACTTCTTCCTTTACTTGCAACGCCTACTACAATACCTTCGTATAGAATTCGCTAAAATTTTTGGTTTTCACATTTCAACAGAAATATCCATTTTGACCATCCCTAAATCCATTTTGACCATCCCTAAATCCATTTTGACCATCCCTGAATCCATTTTGACTAGTTTCGTCGTGGCGTCTGCATGTACGTTCGTTTGTTTCGTTCAAAAGTTCCCAAAAAAGATTACCCGTAGAAAATTAAAATTTTGTATTTTAGATTGCTGTAACATCTAGTCGAGAATCTCTTTTTTTAGTCATTACATGATCCCCGGAAGTGGTACTTTACTTGAAGGTCATAATAGATGTTCACAAAACATTTTATTAAAATATAGTTAAAAACTTTTCAAATATGGTATATAAGACTTACATGCTGACATAAATAACATCATAAATTTTGGTTAAAATTGGCAAACCGGAAGTGGTACTTTACTTGAAGGTCATGCTAGACTTCCATCAAAAATTATATTAAAATATAATGTAAAATGTCTCAAATTTGGTAAATTAGACTTTTATATCAATATAAACAATACAATAAATTTAGGTTGAAATTGAAGAGCCGAAAGGAATACTTTACTTGAAGGCCATAATAAACTTACGTCAAAAGGTACATCGACATGTAATACAAAGATCATCCATCTGGTTCGGTGATAAAGGTTATAAAAGCGATTTTATCCGCTTTAATCAAACAATTTTATTACTTGTTTTAAGAGCTAAAATTGAGTGTAAAATATTTGTTTTCCTACTCCTTTATGAGCTGAAAAAGTCTACAGCAGGAGAATAAGATATGAGTTAAGAGGATTCTTCCGCTTAAACTGTCAAAACCGTCGATTTCCAATGCTTTATCCTAGTGACATAGACAGTTCTAATGTTGTCAAGGAACACGAAGAAATCACTTGGTAACTTATTACCAACTGAAAGAAAACGGAATATAAACGGAATAAGACCTTCATAAACAAGAGCTTGTGTGTGTGTCTTTATATCTCAATAAATGGACGTCGCGCCTTCGAGTGACGTTTTTGAAATACTATCTTCGAAAACTAGTAACCAAATCCAGGATCACTTTTTGAGCCACCCATTTATAGTTTAATAGGCTTACGAGGAAGTCATGGGGTCCACATCAGATTTTTTTTTTTAATTCCCTCCTTCTTTGAAGGAAGAAATACAAATCGTGCTCAAAACCACAAATGGAGATTTTCATGGACAAGCACGTTTCAAGGTCCGTACTAACCTTTTTGAAATTTATGTAATGGTGCGTGCGTGTTTGTGCATAGTTTAATAGTCGTACAATTCAGTCATGCGGCGTCCACATCAGATATTTTATTATTGCCATCCGAATACTTAGGGTTCTGGAATGAAAGCAGACTAACTTCAAAGTGATTTTAATTTTCTCCAACGTTTACTTTGACAGTTTTCTTTAAAAAATGCTTTCTTTCAGAGATATTTGGAACTTTGTACAAAAAGGTTTTTTATTTCGATTAGCACCACCAGAGAACATCGGTGCCCGTTATGAATTCGTCTTAAATTTGATTTCGAATCAGAACTCGTATTATAAAATACCCTATTCCATTGGAAATTCCCGAGTTAGAGGAATCGATGGAGGAATACTTGGATATGTTACAAAGTCAACAATACGCCTCAAACTAACTTCAGGTTACCTAATTAGGATCCTCCGATTTCATTCTGATATTCTAAATATTCTAGAATTATATTATAGAAGAAAGGGGGAGTATATCATCTGCGAAACCTTATATAAAGATTTAGAAAAGTAAACCAAATTCTATGAAGAAAAATTCTGGCTATTGCTCAGTTGATAGAATTATCACTCCCTTCAGGCTGTTTTTGTTTATTTATTTTCTTTAATCACAATTTTATCTTTCTCCAACCAAAAAATTTAATCACAGTGAATAAAAAAAGTTATTGTTTCCTATTATCATTATTATTTATTATATCTTCATTTTCATTGTCATTTCATAAATTTATTTATAACGAACTTTAATTCTTCAGCCACGATATTGTTCATTTGTTTATTTCACATTTTTTTTTCCTAATTGCTTTCTTACTTCGATTGTAACAACAAGTTGGCATAGTGAAAATCAAGATTTTTTTCCTGGCACTCATCAGTCATTTTTTTTACTTGATTTCTATGTAGATTTGAATATAAAGGTCATTCTCCTGGAAAGGCCCAATTGCAGTTCTGAAATTACCTTACATTTTATTCTCCGAAAAATCAATCAGAATGCTCCTTTACATATTGAAACGTAAATATGTTATACCCACATCTCAGCAGCATACGTATTTCTCGAATGGAAAATTTTCGAAGAAATGCCCTCCATGAGGGAATGAACATTGGCTTTAATAAGTAAAGGAACTTTTTATGGTCACTGATAGGTGTCTGTTTTCAAATCTTTTGGATGTGTTAAACAAAACTATTAGAGTCGATAGAATGACGAGAAGCGGCTCACTTTTTTTTAAGAGGTGTGTTAATGAAAAAATTGTAGTTTTTTAATAATAACTTCATAAATTTTGAATGTATCAAAAATTATGATGTACAGATCTATATCTGTCTCGAAAATGAATCTTTCATACCGCTAAAGAAAATTAAAAAAAAAATTACTGACCTTTTCAATTAAAGCGAGGGAATGGACCACAATAAAAATACGAAGCCGCATCAAAACGAATGAAAATAGGTAGAACCTTTAAATTGCACTAAATACGTTAGGGGTGCATGTCTCTTCCTTAACTTGCAAACAACGAGACCTATGACCGTTATTCAGTGCTCATTTGGTAATTTAAATCCCCGCTAGAACTCAAATTATCACTTAGTTAGGGAATGAAACAAAACTCTGAGACACTCATTTAATACGATGTCTACTGTTTTGCGGTATCTTTAAATCTTCAAATTGATGAATTTTAAAATTTTCTAACCATACCTTATGAGTCCTGATAATAATGAAACGCAATAATTATCCACTGTGCCTTAATAATTTTTTCAATTTTCAAAACGGGGGCTGGGGACAGAGTGGGGAAGATATTTTTTTTTCTCTCAAATCATTATAATGGCGTAATTTTGTCATGTCATTCCTTTATTTATAAAAAAAAAAATCTGACAAATCCCGTTGCCATAGTCCCATAGCCCAAGCGGGGAACAAGAATTCGTCCTTTTAGGAGAATGACCCATAAAATAATTGTATAATGAATAATTAATAAAAAACTAATTAATTTATTGTTCTTTCAGAATATTTCATTATTATATCCTTCCTTCATCCATTTCATGAACATAGGCCTTCCTCGACAATAAAAAAAATATATGTATAAAAAAATAAGACTTTGAAATATAATCAGTTGACATCCGCATGATGGTTCATATATATATGAAGGATCAATCTAATTAGGGATTGATAAGGTGTAGGCAAATAAACGGGAAAAACTGGAAGATCGCTAAATCAGAGATTAAAGGAACATATAGCTGCATATAATAATAAGACAGAGAATTCCAACTTTGCATTTCATTTAAATGAAAAAAATCATAAATTCGTCAAAGACTCAGGAGTTAAATTAATACATCGCGTTGAAAACAGTCTCAAATTAAATATATATGAAGCACTTGAAATAATGAAATCCTTCAAATCCAATCCAGATTTTTGCTTAAATGACCAAATAAATATCTCTAATAGTCCAATCTTAAATGTATTCCCATCTATAACAGAAAAACCAATTACTCACCGGTATTACTGGAAAAACCCTGATCCTTAAACCGTTACTTATAAGCATCTTACCTACCTTTCGTTCATTGTTAGTTCAATGCGAGAAGAAATCAGTACAAACTTTTCTGTTTGATATAATCAATCCATTTAAACCATGGTGAGTATCAACATGTATTTGATTTCTTGTCTTAATTAAATTCATAATTCATAAATGTTTTTATATAATACTGTTTTGTATATTACATCTAATTTAATTTGTATAATAATACCAAACTATATTTTGAATTGTTTAATTTTGAATTTTTTGTCTGCTTTTAGAACTGAGGATGAATGTATAACATTCGAAACTAGTTTTCAATAAAACAAATTTATAGAAGTGGCAAATAATTTATCAATCCCTAATTGAAATATAAAGTGCCTACTTAATCGGTCACCGCTACAATGGTAATTGGTGTATTGACGTCATCAATGTATTCATTTTTTTATTTAATCAGCTAATCCTTAATCCTTAATATAATCTACCAATTTTTTTTTCTTTTATGATTTCAATTCGATAAAATATGTTGTAAAACAAGAAAATAATACAACCTTGGTTCGGAGAATTTATTGGAATACAAGCGATCGTAACTAAACCGAGACGTGAGTGACGCCTGTGTTTCTAAACTGATCCGACGCCGATATATTTTCGTGTTTAAAAAATAGCTGCCGTTAGGAGGACAACCTTCGTAGAAAATAAAAGAGCTCGCCCCCGAACACAGGACACTGTCACGTCCCGCCACTACATCCAGTCATCAATTCGATTGATCGATACTAGCTATCGACTGGCGTTATTGTCTAATTAAGCCGAGTCATTGACGACCTGGGGTGTACCCTAATAGCCTTCCGTTAAACATTGGTCCTAAAATATATTGACTGGGCCTTTGGACTTCAGGCCTTTGGTTGTATATCAGTTGTATCTTAACATGATAAAGTATTTATCGATGTCGTTTTTTGAAAAAGGTTAAAGCGCTAATTTTTTGAAAATTTTAGCGCTATCGAATCATATACGATATATAGAAAAATATATCGATATATATAGAAAAAAAATGGTGAAAAATGGAAAAGAAATGGTGGAAAACTCGACTATTGATGACGTAAGCTCCAAATATTAACGACTCTCAGTCGTCATCCTGGCTTTAATAAACGCTAGTGCCTTAAAAATCTGGTGCGGTGCGCGCATCACACAACTTTCCCTTACCGGCCTATAATAATTATCTTTTTAATATAATTTTAAAAAGTTCACATAAATAATACTTGAAATAAACTCAGCAGCTTCCACATCTTCACATCTTCTCCCACTTAATTACAATAAAACAGTTTTTTAAACAATACCTACAAACAATAAACAATACATTTAAACAATAAAGTACCTATATATTTTAAGTATGTCAAGTTGAAAATATATTTTATAAGTTCTGGTTTAGTTTCCATGGAAACATTTTTTTTTCATTAAATAATATAAAAGTAGAAATTATTAAGTTAATTGCCGCTTTTGTATTATTAAATTACATTATAACAGACTGTATTGGTGACAACAGATCGGCGGATTGGCAAGAGGAGATTCGGTCGCATCCGCCTCCTTCCGGATGCGCTTGGTTATCCGTCTACGATCTTATAATCTTCATAAAATATGCTTTATCTTTGCTAATACTGGTCCGATTTTGATGATTCTTTTTTTTTTTTTTTTTTTTTTAGATAATTTAATAACCTTTCATACAATTCTGTACACAATTTGCAATAAATTTCATGCTTTTTAAGTTAAACACAATTAAAATATTCTTTTCGTCATAACTTTTTCCCTGCATTTTTTCGTTGATATACTACTCTATATATACATGAATACTTGGTATATATACATGAAAAGTTAAAGGCCTTTATGAAGAATAATGCAGGCAAGTTTCATCAAAATCGTTAGAGCCGTTTTCGAGAAAATTGTAAAAAAGTGTAAAATCGAGTGTATAAAGTGGCACTTTCGATTAGTCAATTTTGACGAAAAAGTTGCTGTAACATCACAGCCATTTACTACTTTAAATACGTAATTTCAGTATCATACAACTTTTTGTTTTTGAGCTATGTTGTTCACATACACACATACTCACAGACATATAGACCATTTTGCGAGACTTGGTTATTTGGACTCAGAGGATCTTAAAACGCGCATTTCCGTTGAAAACTCGAATTCGAAAACTTTCACGATCACAATACTTCTCCTTATTATATACCTCGTATTTGGAGAAAAATCGTTTCATGTGTTTCCTGCAGTTTTCAAAAAACGACGTCGATATGTAAAATATTACAAAATTACTTTTTATGCTGAAAGATTTAAATTTTTGTTGCCTTCCAATCCAATATTGTTTCCTATACTTTTCTAAGACTATTCATTTTCATTTTAACCAATAGATTGCTCATAATTTTGAGTCCAACTGTATGCAATGTGCCATTTGAATTTGTAAATTCTAACAATCGCTAATTGTATAGGAGTTTATGTTGTTATGGTAGGTGTCACTTGAAGTTATTAGTTGCCTGTCTCTGATATATATATATATACTCAAAAGTACATGTTCTTGCCAAGGTAGTGGCAAGCTAGATAAGTAAAAAAAAAAGTTGGAGGTTTCGTCTCTTTAGGAAGAGAAAGTTCACCTAAATCTGTATGGTAGATAAGAATGCATAATAAAACTAAAAAAATGAAAGTACTCGTTTTATACATTGCTATTGTCTTAGGTAAATCTTAGCCGTTGACAGGAGAAAAAAAATTGTTGAAAGAAAGTGGATACAAAATTCGAATTTTAAATGATAAAATTTTATCAATCTTAAGTGGGTAAATTGAACGGGTTGTAATTTTTTTTTTATGTCTCTAAATTACTGAATCCTGAATATGAGAAACAAGTCTCGCTGATGACTGTAAGCCCCCCCGATGAGGATGAGATAGAGAAAGCCATCAAGAAGCTAAGGAATAACAAAGCACCTGGGATTGATGGGATCCAGCCAGAACTTCTGAAATATAGCGGGTGTGAGCTAAGGAAGGAACTCCACAACATGATAGTGACGATCTGGGAGCAGGAGCGGATGCCAGAGGATTGGTTGAAAGCCGCAATATGCCCAATACATAAGAAGGGAGATCAGTCCGACTGCGGAAATTATCGAGGAACCGCACTCCTGTCATGCGCATACAAGATCCTATCAAGCATCCTCTAGGTTATGCTATATCCTCTAGCAAACAGCTATCACCCTTTGCTGAAAGACAATTAGGGAACTACCAGGCAGGTTTTAGAAGAGGTAGATCAGACATTGACCAGCTTTTCTCATTAAGAATGACACTTGAAAAGTGTAAGGAGCACCAGATCTTCGTCGATTTCAAGACCGTATACGACAGTGTGGACCTCTGCCAGACACCTGAGGAAATGGGAATACCTAAAAAGCTGACACGTCTGGTAAAAATGACCACGAAGAACTCAAAATGTGTAGTACGTATTGGAGCCGATGTTTCGGAGGAATTCTACACAGATAACGGAGTGAGGCAGAGAGATATATTCGCATGCCTGCTCTTCAACCTGGCCGCAGGAGCTGTCAGGAGATCAGGTATTCAGGTTGGTGGGACATTGCTCAACAAACTGGTGCAGCTGCTGGGTTATTCTGACGACTTTGTCATAATGGCCAGATCCAAACGAGCCCTAAGGAAAGCATTTCTTGCCCTCGAAGAAGCAGCCAAAAAAGTTGGATTAAAAGCAAACCAGCAAAAAACAAAGTATATGCAGATTGGAGGGCTAGAAAACCACGAGGAGTACTTCGAGGTAGGACAGTATTGTTTCCATGTGGTCAACAACTTTATCTATTTAGGAAGCGAGATAAACTCCCAAAACGATATCTCCCAAGAAATCAAGCGTAATAACCGCTAACAGCTTATCAAAAAACTTCAGGAGCCGATATCTGTCATGGAAGACAATAATCAGTCTGTATAAAACTAAAGCCCGTCCAGTTCTAATTTATGGCTCGGAGGCATGGGCCATTAAGAAGGCGGATGAAAAACGGCTTTTGGTGTTCGAAAGGAGGATATACGGACCCTTAAAAGTCAGCGAGACATGGAGAAGACGAAAGAACTTGGAATTGTACGGGCACTTTGAAGATAACGAGATCTCCAAAGCCATAAAAATGGGAAGACTTCGATTGGCTGGCCATCTAGCCAGAATGGATGATGGCAAGATTCCGAAGAAGGTGGCCACAGAAGAGATCTTTGTGGCAAGGAGAGTGGGACGACCGAACGTAAGGTGGATGGATGGTGTGGCTGAAGATGCTAGGACTCTTCTCGACGTGCGGGACTGAAGGACTGCTACACAGGACAGAGCCAATTGGCGGAGGCTACTTGAGGCGGCCTTGACTCGGTGACGAGTTGTTGCGCCGGTTATGTATGTAAATGACTGAATAAGAAGTATAAGTGATCGGAACAACTGTAGTGTAATTTTTTTTAGCTTATTTCCGAAACTGCCGATTTACAAAAGGTTTGTATCTTTAGAAGAAATCGGAACAACACTTCATGATTCGATTAATCCATTATTTGTTTGCCGGAGTTACATAAAAATTGGTAAATATCTTATAACCTGATATCGATATCTTATCGTACAGTTCTGTGGTCAGATAGCAAAATGTTTTAAGTCCTTTTTCCTCATTTTGCATAACAGCAATTTTAAAATTCAAAAAGTGATGAAAAATCACGAAATTGTTTCACATGAGTAAACATATTATCAATGGATGTGAAAGACATTTGGCTAATACTTACAGTCATTTCATGTATAAAATATTGCAGTAACCGATTTAATAACAGCTGTTTTCCGGCTAACGGAATTTTGCTACCTTTTGTTGTTTTTTAAATAAAATAATCCTTTAATTATTGCACATTAGCACTAATACTTTTTACGTAATTTCAAAATTGAAATTACTACACAAGAGTAAATATTAAATATTTTAGATTAAGCCTGCAAGGGCACTTGAGGGTGGAGACAAATTTTGTTTAAAGTTTATTTATAATTCAAGGGATGAGGATTGATCGAGAGCCGGCTAATAGAGTTAAACCTTTTACACGAAAAATGAAAATATTCAGCCCACTATGCGATGTGTCATGGTCGGAAAGTTGCAGCGGTAACTAAGTTAAGGACTTTGAAAATATGATGAAGCACATTGATTAGAAGTTCAACTTGAGTTTTTTCCTCTTTGAGTTTAACCGCCGGCTAACTTTGAGTTTGTGGGGTCTCGACCGTTTACGCTGAAAAAAAATTATTGCATTTTAATCAAGCATCTATTCAGTACCTATATGTTTATTTTCGATCTGCAAAGGAAAATGTCATTAGTAGAAAACGTTTCGCAAAGAATCAAAAGTCCTCCGATCCACTATTTATCTAAAGAGTCGATATATACTACAAACAAATTCTGAAATATGCCTAGATCTAAATTTTGTCGGAACGATAACATAGAGTCTATGTGTTAAAAAGTCAATGCGTTAAATATCATATTTAATATATTTAAAAATATATATATCATAAATTTGTCACTGAGAATTTTTTTTTTAATTTTATTTATAGGGCGAGAAACTGCTAGTTGATTATCATCGCCCATTTTCTGTGATTTTGAACTGGAAACAATTATATTAGATTGTATATCCCGATTTCTATTGTAAATTTAATAACTTTGGAGTGTTAATTCTGATGGTCAATTAGTGCCCCAGCAAGATTATGATCAATTCCAAAGTCGGAATCGAGTGCTAATCACTTCCTCTCTTCTTGAGTGTACGGATCATGAAACTCACTTCTTTACGTTTGGTTTAACCAATCGTAATTTATTTTACGTCTGTTCATCCCATAAATTTTGCAATTCAGCCCATATGATTTCTCCAAGAGGGCGAAAAATGTTGGCAGTGGAAAAGTGTGAACTTGCATTGTCTAACGTCTGTACTTCTGTTGCTGTTCTATTAGTCATATAATTTCCGATTAAACCAACATAACTTGGTATCCATACAAAAACAACCTTTCTGAGAAATTATTTGAAGAAATATACTTGAAGTGATTCTGAAACGCGAGTATTGATGATCTACAGGAGACGTCTACTGAAAACTAACAAAAATTATGCATTTAATCTACATAATTCTAGGCAAAATGAGAAATACCAAAATCCAGTTACGGAGAGTTTCAATTTATCATTATGCAAGAGATTGTAATTTGAATGCCTTTAACTCCGCAGTAGATAGATATGCCTTGAAAATCAATCGCAACTTAATTTTGATCGCTTCAGAACGATTTTATTTAGAAGAACGAGAAATATTTGGAAACAAGGGACTGCCTTCAACAACGATTTTTTTTTAGATCACATCAGCTGGCCTTAAACTTTGAACATCAATTGAAATATGTGTTAAGTAATGTGAAGTAAAAGTCTAAGATATTCCGTTAGTTATTGGTAGCTGGAAAAAAAAATGTTTGTAGCAGATCCTATCACGGAGAATTATTTTTTAAGTGATATATATATATATATAATGATAATAATATTGTAATTATGAACTTAAAAGTTAATCATGTCCTTTAATGACTACATTAGTTTCATTGGTGTTTATAATTAATTTTAATCTATATTTTTCATGAATAATACCTAAATTTAAATCAGCATAAGGTTTGTAGGAGTTTATTGAGAGAATGGAGGAGCAAAAAAATTTAGCCAGTAAAAAAAAAAAAAGAAAAAAAATTGATAAATGTTGAAATCTTACTATACATATATTTATTATTGTGAATCTATGCTAAAATGATTTATGTATGCTGTAAATGTAGCAGCCAAATATTTTAGGCAGCACCTCTTGTTTCTATCTCACTACATGATAATTTTAACTCCTGAAATAAATACCCACACACATATTACATTGTGTACGCATAAAGTGAAGCGAAAATTTCGCTTCAAACCGATCACTTTACAGACTCATCGAATAAATTCAACGGTATAATTCAAATAGACTGATGGATAAGGCAGTATTTACTGAGGAAGGGATGTGATATGGCCAGCAGAAGATAATAGACGACGGTATCGCCGGACTGACAACACCACAGCAGCGCTTATCTCTTTATCTTTGCCAGTTTGCATAGAGGAAGGGTTAGTTAGCTGCAGGTCCCGGTGAGCAGTATTGTCCAACTAATGAACCTCGTCCCTACCGAATATTTCGCTCTAATATCGCTATCCTAAAAACTAAATATAATAGGCTTAAGTTCTTATTTCTTAAATAAGTTTTAAAGTTCTTAAACATATAATTAAAAATTACGTTGAAAAAAGAAAAATAATTGAAATTTATAGATGTATTATTAATACGAAATGTATACGTTAAAGTAAATGTAATAAACCAGTGATTTTCAATTGCCGGTTATTTTATAAAATCATCACTGAACCTGGTAAATGTGATAAAATATTAAATATCTGTCAAATTACCTGGCGGCACAATGCCGTGCTTGGCTGAGAATTCCAATGGCACCAGTTTACTTTACTTACTGGTACAAATTTTAGTTTATATTGAAAGAGAAATGTCCGTCAGCAGTATCCCCACCACGTTCACTTCTTCTAAGAAAATAAATATCGAAATAAACACAATTTTTATTATTGTTTATAGTTTCCAATAAATGAAGGGGGCTTAGCCTCCCATTAATATTACAAATGCATGAAATTATGACACCCACTTGTTAAATTGTATCTCAAACGCATTATTGGATTGACTCTATTACGGCAAACCAATTTCTTAGTTTATCTCCAACGGCATTTATAATCGGAAATCGTTGCTTAATTGCAGCATTTGAGGAGGATAATGGAAAGCAGTGAAAGAACTAAGGTCGAGATGTTCACAAGCTTCAGGTTTCCTCTTCCTTCCCTCCTCTCCTCGCCTTTTGAAATCATGGTGCTATGTTTTATCTAGGTTGATTTTATACATATTTAGCTGATATTATACTAGTCTTTACATAGGGATGCTATTGGGCAATCATTGAGGATGATTATCCCAAAATTATGTAAGATTATAAATAAATATGAATTACTTATTTTGTCCTCTAAATTGGATACCTTTCCTGATTTGTGGTTACCATTATTTAATAATTAACCAAGACAGTGTCCCTACTTCTAAGTATAATAATGCTAATAACCATAATGCTAATCAACTTTATTGCTATCGTACTTAAATATTCAAATTGATAATGGGCGTGTTTACTAAAGAACAAGCTCCTTCCTTACATTTATCTTTATTCATCAAAATTAAAATAATGAACTGTTACAAGAGAAAATAATAACTGTTACAATAAACTGTTAACCATGGAATGATTCAGACTAGACCTAGCCATTAACTATTCTAACATAAATTTCTTATCTGTAATAATTGGTGTTGATGGTCCTTCAGCATCTCTCCATGAGGTTCCCCTGCATATCTTAAGTCATGGAGCCAGAGCCAGAGCATCTGTCATCTTCAGGAGGGAAGACTAGTTGTCGTCTTCGAAGTCGGCCCTCAAGCGAGATCAAAAAGGAAGTGTCCCCGTTCCTTCCTCGGCTTCGAGCCCCCCTTTCTTTCTTGTTTTCCTAAGAGGGGATCAAAGACGTTGTTGGCTGGTTAGATCCCCGGCTCTTATCCCCCGCTTATCATGATTGGCCAAATAGTTTTATATAGAGAGAAAATTTTGAGATTTCAATGTATAATTCCCGTCCGGGATGGTAATCCCTTAGTATCCTCTAACCGAATTTTGTCCTTCCCAGACCTTCGCCATTTTTTCGGTACGCCAGTCGGAATCCCAGGTTGACAGGTTTCCTAAAATTGATTACGTCTTCCCGGACGGACCACCTCTTGCCTTTGTCACACTGCCCACTTCTCGGTAGGTTTTTGAATTAACTTATTTCTTATATCTAAGTGTAAAGGTTGCGGTGACATCTGTCATCGCCTGTCAGTTACCTTTTTACTACCTGCTACTTACCTTTCTACTTACCTGCTCGTCCCTTGTCATCTTTTGTTCGCACCTTGTGCATGTTATATATAATTTGTGCCTAAGAATAATATTGTCCAAAATATCAATACATATTATTGGCCCAAAATTTCTCAATAGTCATTTTATCAACTTCCTTGTTTTTTAGTTCGGTATTTGACAAAGTGGACAATCCATTTCACTGTTTTAGTGCGATTCTTTCTAAATCCATTTTCGGTTCTTTTAATATTTAAAAAAAAAAAAAATAAATGAAAATATGGGTGAAATATCATCCGTATGCTTCATTAAATATTTTAAAATTTTCTGGCATTCGTTTTGGAATTTACTTACATAAAGGAACCCTTAAGAAACCATAAAGGAAGCGAGATCCTTAAGATGTAGGCAACTGACATGAAGTGATGAGAAATCTGCGATTCTTTTAATTTTTTTTTCAGATTCATCTTGGCGAAAATCAAAGGCTGATTAATTTGACTTTGAAATCCTACGTGATTACAAAAGCTTATTTCATCAATTTTAAGTTTCAAGTGTCTCTAATTGATGGTATGTCAATAACAGGTGCCTTTAACCTATGTAATTTAATATTATAAAATGTTGCGTAAATGATAAGTAATTAGTTTAAAGACAATTTATATAAATAAAAGTTCATTTACCTATTTAATTCAAAATTATGTCCAAGAAAATATATGATTGTCCTCTTTCCAAAATAGTGGAGCAAATTAAAAATTCATGAGCGTTGCTTATATCTCGAGCTTGACACAACTTGACACTGAGAACTGACGTCAAATGGAAAGAACGATCCAACCGCTAAGTTTAGAATATTCTAGGTGCCCTATGCTTTCTGTACGTGGAAAGAAGACGTCACGCAACTAAAAATGGTTAATTGCTGCGTTTTTAAGAATCAAATTGGTTGAATACTGGTTAAAAAAAATAATTTAAAAACAAACCTAAAATCCTTACCAGCTTGAATACGCTCCCTAAAAAAAAAATAATCCGTATCAATTCTCGTCACTAAAAAAATCTTTTAAAGATAAAAAAAAATCCTAAATTTGGGAGAAAACTCCAGCCTGGCAACACTGGAAGGGAACCATGGAAGATCGCGCAACTCTTATCAGTGTCAAAAATTATAAGACTAGATAATTAGTCATGATATCCTGATACAGCTTTGATTATTAATTTCAACACTATATGTATTAATGCTAAATCTATGAATACAGGTAAGATTCATAATGGATCATCATCCTATTTTACACTGCTAAATCTCAATTCAAAGGCTGACTTCTCCTACATATATGGATCCCCGTTCACCTGATCAGGGTGAATAACATTCCTGAATAGACCAATAGAGACAGGGATCTGAATACGGGGGAAATCCCTTAATGAGTCTTCACTAAATCAACCAGATGGAAGCTAATGACTATAATTAGAAGATAGAGACAGTTAGGTCGTGGCCAGTCAGTTAGCAATTACCCGTTCAGGTCCGTATGTCTATGTCGTCATCACAGATCTATCTATGTTCCCTAAATCAAGTATCTATTTATATATACATATATATATGACGGAGGGATAGTATCTAAGTAGCTATATAGTATTTACTTCACATAATATTATATAATATATTAACAGATAAACTACAGAAAGCAGACAGAACAATCATCAATAAAAAACACTAAATAGACGGACAATGGCGGCTGTTGCCTAACAAAGTAGTCTACAAGGAAAGTGAGTCAATAACAGACACTATGAGAAAAAGGAGAGTTGCCTTTTTCTGCCAAATATCAAGATTACCAGTAACCAGGCTAGTGAAACAACTATTCAACTACTTTTGGAAAAATAAAACAAAGAACAACTGGTTCAAAGAGGTCCAGGATGATTTGGAAGAGTTAGGTATAACAATGCAACGAATTGAAGGCAGAAGGGAGAAGAGGATTCTGAGGAACAGAAAAATAAGATTTAAATTAAAAACACTTGAACGGAAACAATACACCATCAGTGACGAAGAAAGGGCAGCCAGGACAGAAAGAATGAAGAAGTTTTGGGAGTAGAAGAGGAATCTGAAAGCCAAATTTCTGGCTAATATTCCGAAGACTTAAATGAATAAAGACTGATTAAGGTGCTCCAATGTGGACGTAAACTATAAACAAAAAAATAAATAATAATATATTATATATACACAAGTATATACAATGAACAGACCTTGAGCTGTATCGACCCCTAGGATTGTAGGTCGGCTCTCATCCTAACACTTACAATTTCGGTGTCGCTTGTTCTGTTTGTGTTTCCTTTCGCGTGACAGTGAAAAACGTATAATCATCTCAAGGCCACGGAATGACAGACCCAATTAACCAATTTCCACCAAATCGTTACGAAACTGCTGTAACAATAATCTAATAAAGTGGATCTTTATAGAAGAACAATTCTTCTACTCTAATTAGTATATGATTGTAAATTTCTAAAATAAATCCTTAAATCTATCAAGTATTAGTATTTTTTTTTCGGTTGGATTTTTACAGACATTGAAGATCTTTAGCCGATTCTAACAGCTTCTTCCACCTCTGTCAATCTTGGGCGCTGCCTCTCTAGTTTATTACGCGGTGTTCAGCCGCATCATTCTTCATCCTGTCCATCTGAGATTCGGCCTCCCTCTGGATCTAGTTCCTACTACTGAGGCGTTCATTGTTAGGAATTGAGAACCTTTTGGGTGGCTTCTTGCCACATTTTCCGCCCATTTCAACCTTTTTGCTTTCATGTCAAGCGCGATCGATTACTGCGTTTCTGGGATTTTTTCTTTATTCGTCTTTCTTCTCCAAATCCCTACTTCCTTATCCCACTTTGGGCTCACTATCACCCTGAGAACTTTTCGTTCAAATTTTTTTCAATTTTCGTGAGATCTTCTTTGATCTTAGTATATAGGTCGACTTCGCTGAACTGCTCATTAACTGTGCTCGAGGTTACTGTGCTTCCAAGGTACTTGAAACTGTCTTCTTTCTGGAAGGTTTGAGTTCATACACTTATGATTTCTTCTTGGCGTACGTTTCGGCTTACTATATACTATATATTTTGGTTTGTTATGATAGGCCAGGTAACATAGGGGTTCTGGGCTAAATAATTGCCGGAATGCTGGAAACGGCTTTAATCTTAATTTGCATGTAAAAAGAGTATATTAAAGTTGGCACCAAATTTCTACTCGTACTTAATGAGGGCTGTCCCAAGAACCTCGAAATTCTTGAACTTTTTTTGGTTTTCCAACTATAATTCCTAAACAGTGCATTCAATCGAGAAAGTTATGTCATAATAAATTAAATAACATTACATTCTGCGTCAAATGAGTACCTCAGCATAAGAATTCGGTTAAGAGGTGTGCTCGAAAAATACGGTCATAAAACGGCGATTTTTTTTTCATTTTTTTCAAAAACTGAGAAAGAGTTCTATATATTTCTGTCTGTATCTTGGACTTGAGTACTCTAAGAGAAAAACTCCTCAGATAAAAGTTATAGAGTATCAAATTATGCGCCCGCCGAATATCAAACTTCTGAATTTGGTCAAGTACACCTCTTATATTAGCATATTAGCTCAATATAGATATCATTTTGGATTGCAAAAAAGTGGAGTAATGTTGATTTTTAGGTATGTTGTATGTATTGTCCCTCTCGTGAAAAATCCAAGTTTTCGACCTCCTTCTTCTTGTGTGTTTTCCGCCATCTCGAAAAACCTCGTAAGAAAAATCACTTTTGTTTCAGCTTTTCTTCAGTAACTCTCTTACAATGTATTAAAAGTGAAAATATGACATAACCAATTTTAAAGAGCGTTAAATTTTCTGCAAATTTTGTATGTAATATTTTCTTAAATTCAGAATAGCTACTGGGATACGCGACACTGCAAATCTGCAAATATGGTTAAAAACCGCAAACAAATTTGGTTTCGCCTAAATAACTTTTTTAAAGTGCAGTTTATTGAAAAATGCATTATAACCAGTCCATTAGAGTTATAATTAAAGTTCATTAAAGTTATAATTAAATTTCCTACTAGATTCATATAAAATATTACTCTCAACAGATGCCAAGATATATTTAAACGATAATTACAGAGAATGTGTTAATATCAATATATACCAATAAAAAGGAAAAGAAAATATCTATATATATCAATAATTTATATATATATATATATATATATATATATATATATATATATGTTTATAAATAATGATTACGAAAAAAAATCAATGTTATAAATAATAACCAAAAATAAGTTTAACTACTAATAATAAACCATTGTATAATAGTTTGAAGCGTTTTTCTTTTCTCAATCAGAATGACTTTAGGTACCATGAGTTCTTTTCTTAGGCCCACGTTGTATGATTTTGAAAGTTCGGGTCTGAAATTTCTTATTGAATATTCATCACTAAATTAAAAATAATGACATAAGGTATACCTTTGTTTCTTATTATTGTTAAGATTTCTTAGCTTCGAAATCAGTCAATTAGACTGTTTTAGTAAATTAGCAATCAGTGGTGAGGAAAGTTATAAAATAGTATTATTAATTTACCATAATACAAAGAAGACTGGATATAAAGTGCGTACGTGAGCGGGTTGCGGCATCACCGCTCCCGAGGGCTTTCGTTATTGCACTTATTGCCAGTGTTATATTTTCATAACGAGCCTCGGATGCCGAACACGTTCGCAGTCGCCGAGAAAATACTAATTATTCGCCACACAGATTTGCCGTGGCTCGAACCTAATCAGGTAGAAGTAGGGCCGTAGTTTCTGTCTGCAATTAGTTAATGCTTTCAGCTCCGTGCGCCAAGATAGTTGCCTACGACGAAATATTAATGTTGGTAAGTTGGTTCTGGATGGATGCGTAGTTTGGCTGTGAACCATCATCTTAATAGTTTGCTCAACAACTTAGCCAGAGGACTGTTTGACGCAAAATTATCAACTTAATACTATCCTGTTATAAAAGAAAAAAAATAATAGAAAAATAAATATTGTTAGGATATAAATGGATCAGATTATTCCGAAAACAAATCCTTAAGTCTCAAAATAACCAGATAACACACCACTCCAAGATATGTCAACGAATATTGAACATCACATACTTCTTTACTTTCAGACTTAATTACTTTCATTTACCTATATCAGTGATTCCCTGGTATTTTTAAATTTTCACAATGAATGAGATATCTTTTTTATTTATTTTTTTATTATTGTTTTTTTTTTCTTTTTATTATATGTTATTTTTTATAGTAGCAAATAACTAAGTGTTAACTAAATATGCACTTAAAATTATTCGTATGCATCATGGAAAATAAAAAGAAATAAATAAATTGCTAGTCCATCCCAAGCAATATTGTCTATTCACTCAATAATACAAATATCCTATCCCATAAATACGAGAAATATTTATTTAATTTTAAAAATTGTATTTTCAAACAGTTTAATTTTGGTTATAATCAAAATATAAGTATAAAAATATTATTTTAATTGTAATTTCTCTTCTTTCTTGTAACACTTCAAAAATTGTATTTAATACCTGTATACCTATAAGCTATTAACACCAATAATGTGTATTATATTTTTAAGCCAAGCCATGCTCTATTTGTATGGGGAACTCCCCAAAGACTAACAAAATTCTATTCTATACAACTTTTAAATTTTCTCGTGGCAAAAAAAAAAAAAAAAAAAAAAAAAGAAAAAGGTCAATTTATATAAGAAATAAAGTGCTTACATTTTTTATCTTACTTTATATTTTTTTATTTTTCATATTGCACCAAACTTCGACTAAGAACCCTGTTCATTAGAGCTGAAAGAAAACATTACAAGTTTTGTCGTTTCCATCTCCTTTGTTGTTTCTTTATTTCTGATATTACTTGTCCAATTATAAAGCATTTTAGACTTAAAAAACACACAAACGAACGTTGAAAAAAATTGATTGTATATTTGTAATATTACAAACAATTTGCTTGGAAGATAAATTAAATTCGAATTGTAAAAAAAAGTGTAAATATTTCCTTTAAAAATATAATAAAATATTATAATTATTTGCTACAAATAGAGTAGCATCATTATTTTTTAATACAAAAAGTCTTTAAATCTTTCTAAAATGCTCTATTACAAAAAATGTTCAACAAATTGGTAGGGGAACGTGAGCCTATAGAGCGTTAGAAGACACATTATCTTTTTTTTGTCATACCTGAATTGAGGTTATGTTTGCATAAAAACATTGCTACTAGAGTTGTTTTGCTTCAATTATTTATAAGATCGCATAAACTAAAATTGTTTTATTATAAAACTAATGTATGTAAAAGGAGGAGAGGGTAATTATAAATTGTACAAAACGGATTTTCATACCTTTGTTTTTTCCCATAGCTCACATAAAAGCGGAAAACGCATGGATCGGTTTTCTGAAAAACCTATTGTAAAATGATACATTTGCTCAAACTACTTTCTAGATTTCCTCTAGTATCAGGAAAATGCATTTAAAGCAGAAGGGAAGGTAATTATGGTCAAACCTTGGGAAAGGAATAACCAAGCACTCTTTGGATATATTTTTGTTAAACAAAGTGAAAAATATTATTTCATTAATTGGTAATACTGTGCCAATATTATTTATTGAATAGTGTACTGCTAACAAGAGCGATAACACTTTCAACAGGTAAGTTTATGGCTTGGGACAGGGGAACATTGACGTTTGGAGTATTCTGCCTTAAATTTCTTCAAAGAGAAATACTAATACATACCAGTGATATTTATAGTATGCAACAGAAAGATATGCTCAAAATAAAAAAGTTGGCACCATATAACGCTACATATGATAAAAATGTACATATGACAACAAATTTAAAATTATATGCGAATCTTTCATATATGAAAAATAATATAAATAAATACAATACTTTATAATATAAAGTAAGGGAGAGTTTTCAAAAAAAATACACGATTAACGGTTCTCTGAGTTTCTCAAAATGGTCGGATTGTGTGTGTGTTTGTGTATGTCTGTCGGTCTGTTTGGGTTTGTATAAGGTAATACTAGCTCAAAAACGAAAAGTACTAAAATGAAATTACGAATTTAAGGTAGGTATAAGCTTGAGATGTTACAGCAACTTATTAAGTGAAATCGGCCAACTGAAAATGTCCCTTTATATCGTCGATTTTAATTTTTTTTACTAATTTGGCGAAAACGACACAAACCATAATGATTAAGCTCGCTATACTAATATACAACTAAATAATCTTTAATATCAGCTATGTCTTACCATCATTTAAATAGTCTAATTGGGCCTAATAGCCGAATTTTTAAAATGTCCTAAAAATGCTTTAATTTTGTTTTTTTGAAATAATAAACCGTCTTTCATTGTTGTTAGTTATAAAAATGGATAAATATAAACTATAAGAATAATTATATAAATTGCTGAAGGAGAAAAAAGGAGAGTCATTTTTCCAGGTAGAAAAAAAATTTCCGGAAATAAGAGTAGTAATATAGATGTATAATATACCGTTGTAAAGCCAAAGATTTTAGAAGAATGTTAACTAACTTAAATAGTCGTTGAAGGTAATGGAGATTGACGAAAAACCCATAAACTTTTGTGATTGTTATAGTTAGTAATTTCTACTTTTATTTTATACTAGGTATTTACCTAATGGAAATGAAATGTTTTTATGGAAACTAAATTAAAACTTTCAAACTTTATTTCTTATTTCTTGCTTGCATGGTAATACGAGTTGTATGATGTGCGCATAGATATTTATAGATATAGCATATAGCATAGATATCTTATCTCTTTAGGATCGGCCTATTTTAGACTGTTGTGTATATAAGTATGCCTGCGTTTAAGATGTTATTTTTATTTTATTTTATATAAGTTTATTTTATTTTGCAATTATTTAATTTATTTATTTTTTATTTACTGTAAATATGTTGTGAATGAACTATTTTTTTCATGACTCCTGTCCTTGCTGTGACAGAATGTAATATTAATCTATGAAATAAAAAATAAATAAATTTTAGACTGTTGTTGTAAATTACCATATTTTGTCTGCTTTATATGGTAAGTAATTGCCTTTTTTTGGCCTTATGATGTCTGAATTGTCGAAACGATGAATAGTTAGTCATTTTAAAATTTGGATAAAATTTAAGTGAATTACGGTGATGTGAATCCTTGGAATGGATACTAATCCCTCTGATAAGCTAATATCAGATTATCCGGTTTCTGTAACATAAGCTCTGTTTAATCGTTATCACCATTAATTCTATAACCTAGGCAAGCCTATTAGCTTGCTAAACCCCATGCCATAATTGGTTAAACTACATTATGTAACTATTTGTGTTAATAATCTGTTCAGTTACATTTATGGATATAAAATCAAAGGAATAATTACTAAAAAATATACAAATATACATTAGTGGAGTAACTTTTGTTATTATGTGGAGAGTCCAGCTTTTATAATTAAAATAAATGAGATCATTATAATTAGTATGACTACTTAGCAGTTAAATGTTGTGCAAAACAAGACAAATTTCTGCGTAGGATGGCAATAAACATTGTGTATAGTAAAAAAAAGAAATAAAAAAAGTGTGAAATTTATAATAGTAATGGTGAAATAGAATTTAAAAATAATTTTATTCTAAAACAAAGGTTCCATAAGAGTAATAACATTGGTCAGACTTTATGGACTAATTACGTATTTATAAAAGCGCCCTTGTCAATCATCTAATTACTTACTTTCTCAATTCTCTGAGGAGATGAGCCATTTTTTAACTTAACATCTCGCAGTCATAGCATGTTGATGGAGTTTTCTCTCAACATCGGTCAGAAATTGGTTTTCATCAACTGTTTTCCTCAGCTGTAGAAGAATGGAAGTCTACTTGATGAACATTTTTGGAAAAATTGAGGGATTGACGTACATGGCTAAGGGACAAGCAATTAATTTAAATAATTATGAAGTAATTATTCAATAACGAATTTGTTTTTATTTTCTGAAAATTCTGAGCTTGTTCGCATATCCAATTTATTTTGGTAGCAATATACTGAGTTTTCTGGCAGTTACATAAAGTCAATGCCGAAAATTTAAGTCATGGGACATGTGAAGAAATTAGATTTTGATGTTTAAAAAATGTTTTACATATGTAGTAATTATGATTAGCATGTAAGCTAGCCCATCATAAAACAATCAATGACCATGATTTATCAAAATCACTGAAAAAATGTCTGGCAGAAGCATCGAAAAAGCCGTTTCTTCATGGGACTGTGATTTATTTCCCTATTTTCGAAGAATGCCCCATACAGTCCATGGATTGACTCTGGGGTCGGGAGAACCTCTTGGGGCGCACCCGATCTCTTTAGAAATTAAATCATTTTAATTGGGTGGAGGATAACTCTGGTGATTGAGAGTGAATACTGACTACATCAGTTACTATCAGCTTCTATAGCAGTTTTTTTATTAATTTATTTTTATAAAAATATATATTCGATATTTTTAAACCGTCCACAGTTATGAATTTAATTAAAATTAAAAAAAAAATCAATCAAATCCTGTTAAATAATAAATAACTGTAACGGTGTTAATGTATTAAACAAAGTCTCTGTCTTTAATCTGTGCCCAGTTTACCTTTCTGTAATCAAAGGTCTTAGCAGACACGTTGGGTGAACTGGTCTTACTTAGCAGCTCATTTTGTAAAAGCGATTCTTCAACGTGTTCTTTGAATCCTTAAATTTCTATTATCGTTTCGTCGATATTTTTAAATTAGGCGAGAAATCAACGAGCAGTCATCTACTTTTAGATTCATATTACAAACTTGTTTTCAATGCCAGTTTCGAGATTGAGAGAGAAGCGGTGGGATATCCTGAAGTCATGCTTTTCCATGCGTAAGTAGGGCAGCAAGCCTGGCTCGGGTTTTCCCATGCTGATTGTAAATAGTGTATATAAGTATGCTAGCGTTAAAGGTGATATGTTTATTTTATATAAGTTTCTTTGTTTTTTTCGCGTATTTATAATTTTGCTATAATTTAATTTTTTTTAATTGTCTGTAAATATGGTGTGAATGAACTTTTTTAACACTACAATCATTGTACTTATTGAGAAAATGTAATCTTGCACAATAAAAGAAAAAAATAATAAATAAATTTTAGACTGTTGATGTCAATCATAATACTATACCGAATCATTTAGTTAACATAATGTTAGCCTCAGTACTTGTCTAGTATTGTTTCAATCAAAGGGAAGTTGATGTATGAAATTCAAATAATTCTGGAACAGGAAATTTTCAGCGACCGAAACCACGCGCATGATACGGGAAGTTGAAGAGGAACCTAACCTTAATGAGTGGACTGTGAGGAGGTGGTTCGCCAAATTTGAAAGTGGCGATACAAGCTTGGAAAGGCAGCCGGGATCAGGGCAACCATCTACTGTGGACAGCGAGGCTCTACGACACGCTATTGAAGATGATTCCACAAAAAGTACTCGGTATCTATCCACCGGACTAGGTTTGTCACAGTCAAGTGTTAATTATCACTTACACCAATTAGGTAAAGAGAAGAGAGCACAAAGTTCCACATGAGCTCACTTTGCAGCAAGCCGAACATCCTCTGCAAATATGTCGCCAAAAACTTGCTGAAATGGATGATATCGAACTTCTGCCGGACCCATCCTATAGCCCTGATCTTGTTCCTTTAAACTTTTATCTTTTCCGAGCAATGGCTCGCTTTCTTAAGGGGAAACATTTCAAACATTGGAGTAGAAGACTTTTTCCAGTCGAAACTCAAAAAGTGGTACCGGAGGGAATCGAACAACTGGCTTCTAGGTGGCAACTAACCATAGAACATAATGTACTGTATTTCGAAAGTTAGAAGAAATTTTATGTAAAAAAAAAATAAACTTCATTTTAACCCTTGAAACGGTCAATTTTTTTTACTTACCCTAATAATTAAAAAGATTCATTTAACAGGAGCATAGCTTATCTTCCGAGGGAGGCCTTTCACAGGCAGCTCATCCATTCTATAAATTAGAGGCATAATTTAATTATAATTGAAAGCTGTCCCATCGCACCAAACACGTGTAATTAATTTATTTTTTGTCTGTGAATACTACAGAGTCGAATGTAGAGTTTCCAATAAGATTTTAGACTGTTCTTCTAACGGATTTAGATAATGGCCAGTGCCGGAGAAGCAGACTGTACCAGGGAACCTTTTTAATTAAATTCCGACTCCTATCCCACCCTTCTTCCTCAGTACTTTAGTCGAGGGCCGGCGAAGAAAAACCTCAGCTGGAGCATTGTTGGAGGTGAGGGGGAGAGGCGAAATCTAAAGCTAGCCTTGTCCAAAGCACAAAGTCTACTTGGAACAAAGTTTTCGAGTTGGGCTCTTTTTAGCCTGAAGTAAAGTTCCTCCATCGGCTCGCTCCTCGGGATCAGAGCAGAGCCTAACTGTCGTTCTGTTCTGATGGTGCTCTGTCTTGTTAGCAGCTATGTTCCTGTCTTGCCATTTAGATATATTACTTAAGATTACAATGCCAAGTGTGCATTATATATAGGTCATGTATATATTTTATTTAAATATTTTTTCATAAATAATTGTATTATACTAAAATCTTTCAGATGTACCTATAAAAATATATAAATACCTAAAATTAAATTTAAAGTAGGAAAAGTCTGTACCATTAAATACCATGATTTGTTTTGGACTCAGTGAGTAATAAGGAAATAACGAAGTACCGCATTTGGCCGAAATTTTGGTACGCATTTAACATTACATTCCATTACAATGAGTTTTATTACTGACCGGTTCTGAGACCGGCATTTCCACTCCAAATAATCATCTTGAATACCATCAAAGATAAACTACAATATATAAGTATATTAGAAAAAAAATAATTGCTACTAGTGAGAAATTCATTGTGTTGTCTTAAGATTCCTATAATGAGATATAAGATTCCTTCCTATAATAATGATCTAATGCAGTTTAGAAATCCAACCTCATTTCAGATCCCAAGCAAAAAAATAAATAAATAATTAAAATCGGGTTTAGCGACGGATCGTTCTTTATTCCGCTGGATAAACGTAACATCTCACCGTTTACAACTAAGAAATGTTATAAGAATCCCTCTCCCACCACTATTTTTTTTTGTACACAACTGTTTTATTTTAATATGAATCCTAACTTTAAATCGTGCGTTTCTTTAAAAAATATAACCAAAATAAAATCGATTTCGTTGGAAGAAAAACTCCAGACTTATTGTCGTTTAGAATATTATGAAACTTATAAACGGATAGCAGAAGAACTCTAGAGTCAGCCGCACATAAAGTTCCACCAATTGGTCCAGAAGGAAGAAAATTAAGGCCTCGGTAGAAAAATGGTACTCTTCTAAGACGAAATAAATTGAAAGTTCAACACGGGAGGAAACAGAGAGACCGTCGTTGCAATGGTTTGCTACAAAGGTCTTTCTTAGGTTTTGCCATACACGTAGAGGAAATATTGAAGGAAAAGGCCTCTGGGATTTCACACACAGAAAGAATTTCCTAAAGGAATTCCTCGATAGGATTTTCTCCAGACTAATACAAACAACAAAAGCATTTAAAATAAGAAGGAATTAATTGCAATTTCTGGCCTTACAGTGTTCATAGTGGAATATTTCTAAAAAAAAATATCTTAACCCCTGATGAAATAATGAAATGGTGAAGGTTTGCCATGTATCATGCTGAGAAATTAATTCGGAAATGTATTTATTGAAATTATTCGAATTCCAGCGAAACTGGAATAACATACTTCATTCTTAATCAGAACATTAATGTATATTTCAACTGTTTGATGTGCAACGAAGCATGAAATGAATAATTCCATTGATTTATAATAGTACTGTTTTATACTTGATTTCCTCCTCCTCTTGAAGGTCGTTATAGGCGATATCCGGGGTATACAAGTTGATGACACTGGTATTAGAATATTAAATAACAATGAATTTATTACCTAGATGGAAAACTTTATAAAAAATATAAGTTGCATTTAATTTTTAAACAGAATTACTGGTTAAATTACATATTTTCACTGCCTATTTATTTTATAAGTACTTGTATTTATATTAATTATTTCTTCTTATTTATGCTGAGTATACTTACTTATCATTTAATATTATGTTTATTAGTGCAATACTATTGGTGTTGTTTCATTTAAATGTTTAGGAGTTTCCTCGATTGCGCATTCCCCTTTATTTATTTATTAGAAAGCTCTCTGGGAGGTGCTGTGATCTCTCTCTCTCTCTCTCTCTCTCTCTCTCTCTCTCTCTCTCTCTCTCTCTCTCTCTCTCTCTCTCTCTCTCTCTCTCTCTCTCTCTCTCTCTCTCTCTCTCTCCCTCCTCTCCCTCTCCCTCTCCCTCTCCCTCTCCCTCTCCCTCTCCCTCTCCCTCTCCCTCTCCCTCTCCCTCTCCCTCTCCCTCTCCCTCTCCCTCTCCCTCTCCCTCTCCCTCTCCCTCTCCCTCTCCCTCTCCCTCTCCCTCTCCCTCTCCCTCTCCCTCTCCTCTCCCTCTCCCTCTCCCTCTCCCTCTCTCTCTCTCTCTCTCTCTCTCTCTCTCTCTCTCTCTCTCTCTAAGCCGAGGAAAACGGTTTTTGATTTGGTTGTGTCTGTCCCTACGGAAATATTCCAAGTATCGTGCATATATACCATAAGGTCGGTTTAAATATCAATCAAATTGCATTAATGTTATCATTTAAATTATATTTAAATATAATATTTCGAAGTATCAAACTTCCCTGAGATTTGTAAAAGCTTAATTATCTATGATTCTTAATAACCGAAAATCTTAATAGCTTACACAATAAGTATTTATGATATGCGACCACTAACTATAAAAAAAAAATTATATGTATTTTTTAAGCTATTCTTTCAAATAACCTCTAATTTAAACACTGGGTTTTCCATTAAATGAGCTCTAAACGAAGAAAAAAAAATGATGGCTAGTCAATGGAAAATGGAACCAACACGCACATCCAATGAAGTCCCTTGTACAAATTATAATGATTGTAAATGAAGATTAAAAATGCACATCAGAACAGGGATGGAAGGAAAGCTTTTATGGAATCGTAAGCCACTTTTGAAACAGGTATCCATTTTTAAAATATGGGCCGCATTGAAGGGCTCCAAATTTATTATTTAATCCGTTTTCCTCGTTGCCCAGAATTAGTCAGAATTTGCATTTTCGTGTTTGCATTACAGATTGAAGTTACAATTGATTCGTAACGCTGGTGCATATAAATTGAGATTTTGGGGCATTTTTTTTACGTTTTACTGTCTGAGAATCTTTAATCTTGGTAAATTAAAGATAGATCTCATAAAAACTATTTATCAAATTCACATTATTGCAATATATAATAAGGTAGCTGATCACCTACAGTTTTCAACCAAATCCTAGCATAATTAGTCATTGAAGTACCATATACAGCTACAATATGATGAATATATATATATATATATATATATATATATATATATATATATATTTTTTTTTTTTTCACTTATTATTACACAAAATTAGAGCTTTTACTTTCCGAATTGCAAAGAATCCAAAAATCGATTAAAAAAATTAATAGTAATAATAAATAACCGAAATCGGACTAGTATCAGATACAGCGTATTGAACTTAATAAACATGTGTTTTAAATTATTCTGCAAATGCTCCCATGGAAACTGATTTCCCTTTGTTTAGTGTTTGATAACTCGAATATAAACTATCCATCTCCCTTAACATTCCAAATGCTCTTTTGGAAGATACTTTAATTCTGTAAAAAGCTGAGCATAAAAAAAAAAATTATATTAATAAATAAATTAGACCAATATTAGCGAAGATAAGTCAAGTGGGCACACCAAATATTTTTGATAAATTTATAATATTTGGAAATAATAAACCATTTCGTAATAATTTGCAGAGTTTTTTATTGTTTGGAGACAATATAATATTACTTACTTATATCTGAGAGATTTTGATTATTTTTTTATGGATAAATGCATTTTATTTTATTATTTTTAAAATTTAATGGTTGCCTAACTGTTTCTAGGAATTAAATAAAAATCTGTATTATTAAAAATTCATTGTTGTTACGATGCTTCGACTTATGTTTCGGTCGTTTTCAAAGAATGATTAGTTATTTTTTAAATATAATTTTCAGTAACGAATTTTTTCACTAACCGGCTCAACATATAAGAATTCAGTAGCGATTTGATTTTTTTAATTTTTGTTAATGTCTGTCAGTGTGTTGGATTATCTCTTATATTATAATTTGGACTATCACACTCTGGTTTGAATAACTGTAAATACAACCAAACTATAACTGTATATTAACCAGCCTTTTCTACTCTAGTTAGGATAGGCCCTTTATTAAAGGTATATTATATTAAATGTAATTACAGGTATATTATATTATTTATAATTGTATTAAAGGTATGAGACCTTCCCCGCTAGATCGATTAGACAATAGTCACCACCTGAATACGCAATATTAAATCATCTCTTCGACTTTTGTATAAAAATTGAGCGTTATATTGGCAAACATTAAAAAGCTAATGGTGAAAAAATATTATCTTATGAAAGAGGATATATAATACATATTGATAATTAGAATTAATAATATTTTAAAAGAAAATAATGAATATTGTAGATTATTGATCAATGAAAACCTATATTTCGAACAACGCAATGTATAATATAGGGTAAGATATAAAGATAATCGATTAATATACTATTTGATGAAAACAAATTTTTGACTGGGAACATTGGAATCTTTACTCCACAAGAATTGTGTGACTTTCACGTTAGATTAATCAGACTTGTAATTTATTTGTAATTTTGATAAAATCGTAAATACTAACAAAAAACTTGGAACAACCATGTTCTTGATTAACCAACTCATAAAACGATGATTATTGTTTTAGTTCTTTCCGTATTCATCTCCCAGCTGATATTATAAAGTGCCGGACGGTTGTGTTCTGCAGTGCTTAAGGAAAGTCCTTCCCGAAAAAGAACTAAGAGAATCTCGGGCGACGTATAATGGATGTCTGTTTTAGCGTCCTGGGGGAAGTTGCTTAAAGGCTGCTGGAGTAAGTTGTGCCCTTAACTCCTCAGCTTCTGGGGCCTATTGTTTTTATCCTGGCCAGAAGAAGCGGCCGCCAAGGATCGATTCTTCTTCTGGCCTCGCTCCAGAATTGGTCCAGAGGTGACCCCGCCAGGTCTGAACCCTTGAAATGGATCAGACATCAGCTAATACAGTTTCACGTACTGCCTATATAACATACACATATTCATAGGAATCACATGGCTGACATTTAGGTCAGGTGTTCCTCACAACCTAATCATGATATGTAAAAGTGAAAATGTTTCGTATTATAATTTATCATACATTTGTATTTTCATAGACCAAATCTCTTTTTAAATATTTACGCTAAGTGTTTAGATACAACAATCAAAGCGCACATAATTGAGTTTGCAGAAAGTTGTAAAAGAATATACCTGACCAACTTCTTCATCGAATAATTAATTTAATATACTTAAAATAAAAACGTTATGTGTGAATTAGCACACATACGAACACATATTCTGGATTATCCATTACACTATAAATAAAGTGTGAGCAAGCAGTTTTTTTTAGCCTAATGACTAACCAATTAGAATAAAGAAACTATAACGAAATTCTAATAAAAGAAATGAATAAAAACTAATGCTTATTATATATTATATATGGGATACGCATTGTCCCTTAAGAATGATATGAATGCACAAATTGTATTAACATTTCTTTGGCTGAATCAATAATGGACCAAACACATCAATATATTATAAAAAAAAATGAAAAAAATATATTACATACACGCACACACAAATAAATATATATATATATATATATATATATATATATATATATATATATATATATATATATATATTTATAAATATATAAAACAAAAGGGCATCAGGTGTGCGGAAGAGGCAGTGTTGCCAATCACCAAGACAAGCCTTTCTATTGGATAATTTATTGTTTTCTCGTCCATTGGCAGTGCCTTCCCGATGGAAGTCACGTACCCTTCTTCCGCTACCCTCTAGGCAACTTAAAATATAACAATTCCACTCTTCAGAGTTTTTATGATTTTTATTTTATTTTATTAATATTATCAGTCTGAAGGAACCAACTCTTGAACGATTATAGCTCGACATCAACATTAAAATAACTTTACAATTTAGAATAACTTTTTCTTTTTTTTTTAAATTATTCTCAAATAACATTTGTCGGTGTTACATACATGTATCTTTTTCTGATCTGTAACTACTAAAAATTTAAATTATTTTTAATCTATAAGCTTATGTAATCAATAATAATACTAAGGAATTCTAATAAAAATGGATGTAATTATTGTTTTGTGATTTTTATTTAAATAAAAAAAAAATATTTTAATGTAAGTCCTTTTAAACTATTTAATGTTTTTATATATTTTATTCTTTTAACTATTCACTGATTTGTATCGAATTTTATACGAAACAGACGATAATTATTGTTTTGTTTTTTTTACATTAAAACGATCTGCTATTTTTTTAATAATCAAATCAAACTCAAATTATATCTTACTTTTAATATTAATTATATATTTATATAATACATAATATATATGATATTAATTTTATATTTCATGAAGATCAACTATTGCTGTTTTGAAAGAAAATCTCGGTGTAAGGAAGAAGACGTGCAAACCAAAGACCATCTAAATTCATGCGATGTATGCTTACTAAAATTTTAATCTCTCAAAAGTTGCTCAAAATCAGTGCAGATTTGAGACATTTGGTCATAAAATATGTTATCCAACATTTTTGGTGAATTGACCGGATTCCATACAATTTATTTCATAGCTGATTGAATGAATTTGTAGGGAATTTGTTTTTTAAAAGTATAATGGTGTTATTAAGTTATGGTAAGTGACTGCTGGTTGAAGGTAAATCATTGTAATTAATAAACATTCCCTAATTTTAGAAGTTTTCAATTTATAGTTAATGGATTGTACTTTGACCTCAATTACGTACACCCACCATCTTTTCTTAAACCTTTTTATGTTCTACACAATTCCTAGCTAACTAGCTATCCATATTCATATCCCTGATCTTTCATTGCAAATTAATCTATAATTCAGGACGAGTTGCTTTTAAAATGCAAGACAAAACCGTTTGACTCATTGAGCTATAAAACATGTATTAAAACTTGTTTTTAAACTTAATTATTTGTTTTCATTAGAGAGAAAAATACAGGGCAATGACGGTCGCAATAAAATTGTTCTTTGTAGTGGGGAATTCCCAATAGGGAACTACACCATCTAAAATAAACAAACTTAACTACTACTTAAAACGTAAATGAATAGTCAGGTTTACAATATCAGAAAAATGAATAATACTGAAGATAAGATTTATAACACTCTCTCATTGTGGTCTTTATGAAACATAAAGTAATAAATTGAAATTCGTCGTTAATACAATATAAAAGTCGGTGTATTTTTATGAGTGACTTTGTTAATTCGAGGATAAGACGTCCTTTCTGCTTGTTAAAGGTTTCAAAGAGAAACTAAAACAATATTTGCCCAACCCCGACCGAGGCCACATCAAACAGCGAAACTAATTTAAAACAATTTCTGAAATTCTTTTTTCACTAGACAAAACAACCCTGCTTAATTTCGTTAGGGATTGTGACTTCTAGTAACTTTTTAAAAATAAATATTTATTTAAGCAACTTTTATAGGTTATCTCTCTATCTATCTTCACTCTAAAAAGATAAAAGAAAAAAATAATAAAAGTCGAAATTCATGAGGAAATAAAAAAAAATATTAAAAGATAGAAACCCTTTACCTTTTCTTTCATCTCGTTTAGAAGAGTTTTTAAATTTTATTTTAACCAGAAACATTGTCGCTCACAAGATAACGATGAAAAGTCTATCGAAACTAAAAAAACTGAATTTTTTTTTTATAGTGAAGTATTGTATTACCTTAGGAAAAGATAATTCTTTACTACAAAGTTAATATGAGTTTAGAAAAATGTATAAATGAAGGCTCCGAATCTGATTCAAATAGAGTGAGTTATTTTGCGATTCCTATATGTGTCGCTAGGAGCGCTTACTCTTAACAATTTTTGGGCCAAACTCTGCATTGCTCACCGATCTTCATTTGGTATGACGTTTTTTTTATTTGATTTTGGCAAAAGAAATTGTGGTATTATTTAAGATTATGTTCAGGGGTTGTACAGGTCGACGTTTTATAAAAGTGATTGCTTCCGTTTAATCAATGCTGAGGCGATGTCTCCATTTTTTGAGGTATTTAAATGATTTCTTGAATGCTACTTTTAATCTATTAATAATGGTGCTTATGCGATCTTAGGGAGTGAGTAACGTCGGTAAAAAGGGTTATATTAACGTTTTCTGTTTTTGAAAGCCATACTTCGAAAAATGATGTACAAAATGTTTCTCTATTTTAATAAAAAAATCAAAACTTTCTCTATTTTAATAAAAAAATCAAAACTATCCCTATTTTAATAAAAAAAATCAAAACTATCTCCCAGATATAAATTAATTCTGTATAAATCAGTACTCAGAGCAAATAAGATATGCTAGTTCATATTGCAGTGTCGCATCATTTGGAATGGTCGGATGAAACACTGATCAAATTCTCTACTAGTATCTGGGCCCTATGCAATGCATATCATGGGCAGTTGTACATATGTTTGTAATTAAACATATATATCACAATATAATTTACATAACAATATAAAAGGACAGCCTGTTTGTAATTCTAACCGCGAAAACTACTGAATCAATCTTCACCAAACTTTAACTACATTCTATTCATGGTCCCTGAAAGGTTTAGCAATAATAAAATCTACCGCTTTTTGATTAAAATTTAATTACAAACTACCTGTCGTAGCAATGACAACGTTATAACCAGTTGACTACAAACATGTTTAATAAGGGAGAAATCATTGGGTAAAAATGTTATTATGTGAATAGAATGGGAGTGTAAAAAAAAAAAAAAGAAAATAATAGAAATTATATTTTTTGTGTTTTGTATTTTTTCCCCGTGATTAAATCATTGGGATGGGCTGATTGCAATTTCCTGTAAGAGTTTATATTGTCATAACAATTAACGAATAACAAAGCCAAACATACAAATAACGCTGGAGTAGATCTTCGTACGAAATGTTTCTTCCATGGCCAATTGTATGTAGGATTTTCCAGAACTGGAAGTCCTAAAAATTAAATCATTTTGATGCCAACGGGAGACTCGAAATACAACTCATTCAGAAGCCCTACTAATTTATTTATTTTGTCTTATAATTAATGAAATGATTGCACTGTTAATAAATGCCAATTATTGGAAGCCAATCATTGGAATCCATGATTTGCTCATGAACAATGATAAAATGCAAGCTTCCGTGAAGCAAAACCAAGACATTTGTTTGCGTAAATGCCAAATAAAATCACTGAATATCGCATTGCAATGAACTTACATTTTAATAAAACAGTAATTACAATTTATGTGACGCAAAACCTAAAAGTAACAATGTGTATGTAAATATCTAATTTTAACAAAATACGACGATTGATGTCAAACTTTCAATAGTGTTCATTTAATCTATATATACACCTTCACTCAAATCTAGCAATAGAGAAGCAATGCCGGGTCACCTAGTTTACACTGAACAACATTATTTGGTATTAACAAATATGGCCGAATTAAATAAACACACCATAAAATATAATATTTTACAACACGGTAAGGACAAGTTTTTTTATTAACTTCAACCAGCTCCGCGTGGTTTATTAAATAAAGTCACCAGAGGTACGTCCCTCCCCCCTTCACTCCTGAACCTTTAAGGATCCGGGGTTATGAATTTTTCTTCAGCCGTCGTCATATTACAGGAAAATATAGGATTCGGGGTATTTTTATGTATGCGTAGCTCCACCCGGTGCTGGAGTGAAACATCTTGCACAAAAATGTTTCAATTCTTTACCAACATTATTAAGATGAGGAACTACATTATCTTATATTCATTTACATAATTGTCGTAGTGATTTGTAGTTAATGTTTATACTTCATCCCATAAAAAGATATAACATCAAAAGGCAAAGCAAATGCTATTTAAGGAACTATTAATTTTAATTTTGGTGCATATTATTGCAATTACTAATATTTTCTTACATATTTTTTTTTTAAGTTATGTTTAGCACCACTACATGATGTTACTCTGACAGAGATGACAGATTACTATACCTCAAATTAGTTATATCACGATTTATACTTAGATTTTCACGAAATAAAATCCAAATTTCCATGAGGTTATTGAGCAAGCACACACTCTAGCAACTATCTGAACGAAGCAGAAAAAAATAAATACTATTCTTTAAATTTGATTTGATAACTTTATTAATTCCAAATTAAAGTTTATAAGTTTTCGGTTAATTTTGAAACAAAAAATATTAGGTACAGCACAGTATTACAACACCAGGTTCATATCCGCCTTTATGAACACATCATCGTGCTTGTTTTGTACACCTTCAGTTGTTGATCGACACTGAAATTAAACTTCAATTACCTAGAAAAAAACTAAAAATATGTTTTCTCTCATTTCTTTTCCTTAGAGAAATTCGGAAATCTATGTAAATAGGAATACATTATTTTTTTTATAACCCAAATTCATATGTGTACACGATTGTTATTAATATGTGTTAATTGATCCCTTTTTACTGCATCTAAAACGTTTTAAGTTTTTTCTTTGCTGATTTGATCGTACCAATTTTTATATCTCTCACCCATACATTTCAAAGAAAAAATGTTTTCTTGCTCTATTAAAGGAAACAAGAGTTGGGTAAATTATAAAAATCATGTAATTTTATCAAATGACAAACTACCATATTTTTTTTTTTCAGGCTAACTAATTATATTTAAAACAATACATCAGCTGGTATAGTTTAAGAGAATTTATTTCGCGAATCCAACAAGAGGCAGTTATTTCGCTCTAGTAATTGGGGAATTTAATTAAAATTAATCCGGCTAATTCAGCACAATTATTCCCGGGCGCGCGAAGAGAGGGTGGCGGGAGATTTGGCTGGCGGGAACGGGATGATTGACGCTGCTAGGGCGCGCCAGTGAGCGAACGGCTATCCTTGTAATTTCCGGGCGAGAAGAGAACTCCATACTAAAAGCCCTCGAGTTAGATGACAAATGCGATATGGGCCAGTTTGTTCTAGTGCCCTTCGTAGGCTCTCTTCGTATCTGTCCGACATCTCTTCTCTTTTGGCTCGTTTTTAGTTTATATCAGCATTTTAAACGTATCTGCTGTCACTTTTGCGTTGTGAAACTGTTCGATACCGGATTTCGTTAGCGAATTTTAATATTCAATTTAACTAGAAACTATAATCACGTACTCTTCTTTACTCCTAGGGACCAATATAGCATCTTTAAAGATACTTTTTTTAAATACTTCCAGTCCAATGAATAAGTGCTCAACGGAACGGCCAAAATTGACTTCAGGGCTTAGCTCGGACTAGTTAAGACTTGAACGTACTAAAAGACCTGGGATCTAGGAGCGGAGGCAAAGAGAGGGGGGAATGTCATGTATTTCAGTTTTTCGTTTATGTCTCGTAAACAGTTGGTCCTGGCTTAAAACATAATAAATAAAAACTGGAGAGCATTAAATTTTCTACAAGAAAATTCCTTTTATTTTATTTTATTTTATTTGTTAGTTTAAGAAATATGCGTTCTTAAATGTAAGACGATAAAAGGATGAATATACTCCAGTATATTCTTTGAAGAGCGTATATTTCTAAAACTATAACAGATACGAAAAAAATAATAGGAACATTCTTGTGGGAAATTTAATTCTCTTCAATTTTTTTACATTTACATTTTGCATGTTTTCGAGATATATACGAAAAAACTAAAACATACCTTCTCCCTCCTCCTCTCTTTGCCCCTGATCTAGATCCAGAGACTTTACTTTAGGGAGCATGTTCACCTCTTAACTTGTCCAAACAAATCCCTGAAGTCAATTTAGGCCATCCCGTCATTTCCGTCTACAACCTCCTAATTGATTGGCCTATTCTTATAAAAATCAAGATTCTTATAAAACCAATATTTCTTTTTATAGATTGACTAATTAGAACAGCTGATTAATTAGTTTTACTTGATTAGCAAATGCAACTTACAAAAAATAAATGTGGAAATTTAATTTTTAAAAACTAATCGAATTTGGATTTAAGTTTAATTAGTTTTTCAAAATCGAATTTGGATTTAAATTAAATTAGTTTTCCAAAATCGAATTTGGTTTTAAATTCAATTAGTTTTTCAAAATCGAATTTGGATTTAAATTCAATTAGTCTTTCAAAATCAATAAATAAATAAAAGTAAATACAAAATTAAATCCCCCAAAAAACACAACTAAATAATAAACAAGATGGCTATTAAATATAGAAAAACGGCCAATTCCTTTCTCCGATATCTTTTAACAGTTTTTACACTAGATTATCATGTAATGAAAAGATTTTTTCCAAAACCAGTAGAATCACATAGAAAATGGTCCTCTTTTTTCCAGAAGCCTTCCTACAAGTTATCAGAGGCACAATGCCAGATTCTTAGAAAAACGATCTAATCCTAAGTTTCAATTTTTAAGTTCTATACAGTTGAATATTTTCTTCTTCTTAACTAAACTGAACAAATCCGAATCGTCAAATTTATTCATACCTGTACTCGTATAACAGCTAGTTTAGCAGGTACTAACATTGGGACATTAGCGAGTCACTGACAGAGCGATCCATGCAAGATGATATCACAATTATGATTGATAGTGACTATTAATGATATCATTCGTTAAAAATCGTAGAGCTCTCGCAAGGAAACATACTCTGCATTCGCGTGCAACAAATGCCGGAGTCCAAAAACCCCTCGAGACTGACACGCAACGATAATCTATTTTTCCATCGGCTCAGATAGTGGGCCGGCTACGGGCTACAGTCTGCGGCAATTTTGTTTAAACACCATTAATCTCGCCTTTTGATTGTGTAAATTTACATCAAATTACAAATGTAAGTCATGGATTTAATTTAGCACTCAGCGTGGGGTTTAGCCGCTGTTCGCTATCAGGATCAGCTGATACAGAACCATAGTGCAATTTTAGCTCGCATATTTATATCTCTGTATGATTTATACTGTATGTTCTTGAGAATAGCTTTAAAAATAATACCAATCAAAACATTACGAATATAACTATTGATGAAAAGAAAAATATTCGTGATTAAATTCCAGTGTTAGGTTAGACTATGTTTCTTATTGACAAGTTATTAGTTTCCTTTTTTATTTAATCTATTTTTTAACTTTATCTTAAATTTTCATCCAGTAGTTTAGTTCATATCTATATTTTTGTAAGTATGGTGGGTCTTTACAATTTTACTACAAATTTTCTGTCTTTTCTCCCTAATATTTTTAACCTAATTTACAATTCCGCTATATAAAACTCACTTCGTAAGTTTCGAGGATCTAATATGAGTTGTCTTTGGGTGAGAATAGGTGTTTAATATACGCATTTGTGGTTCTGTCCTTAGGATTGATGAGGCTAAATCAGTACCTGACAGCAGCCAAGGTTTGAATCAGTACTGATCACACTTACTCTCTAGTATACTTAATAGTAAAGTCATGAATCAAAAACTTGTGCCTGGACCTGTATCCCAGTACTCCCGGTGCGAACATGATTTTACCTTTTTTATGATTTTATCCGTATTTGATTTTACCTTTTTTGGTCATTTATGGGGGAAGAAAATCAACCCCGGGGAAGTGATTTGCCCGAGGTCCTCACCTTAAGCCCTCCTACCTCTGAGAAATTCCACTCGCTAGGGGCTAGTTATGCTAACCCGCTCGTCATGTCCAAGATATACTAAACCTGCAATTCATATTGTTTCTTGATTTATTTCTTATTTTATTATTACAAAATTTTTATTGATGTAATTTATAAAAGTAGGAAAAACAAATCTAAAATAAGCTTTACGCTACTCAAATTATAATTAAAAAAAAAACTTTGAATCTTTAAACTTCTTTATGTAATTTTTTATCCCACTTTTTTTTTTAATATTCTTTCTCCGTGTTGATTTTTGTGCGAAATTTTAATGAAAACCTCTGACCAAACATTGATATATAGTCCTATTATTCTAATTATGGCGTAGAAAAATAAAATAAATCTTTGCAAGCACACAGTTTTTTTATTATTCGAATGTAACGTTAGTATCAAACAAATTTAATTGCATAACAAATGAAACCATAACCAAGAAGATGCGTTCTTCATAGAATATCTGTAAAATAATATGTATTAAAATTAAACCTGACAATATATATTATTATTCATTTCGAAATTTCATATTTGATGTTTGAATTGTAATTAAAAACTTGCCTTTATCAAAAATATTAAAAAATTAAAGATAAAATAAAAAAAAATAAAAAATAAGAAAAGAACATGTTGGTCAATTTAAGGACGACACTACATGAAAGGTATATAACTCTACCGAAGCCAACTGCCGCTATCTGGATTAGAAACAAACAATCCCCAGTACGGATGGTGGGACAGAACGGAATGGGAGAACCAAGAAGCGTGGATCTCACCTAAGGGCCAACCGTCCCTCGAGAAAGACAGAAGGACCTCATCTGAGAGCCACAGGCTGTTACGTTATTTATTTAAAAAAAATCGAAATACACTTCTCATTAAAGGACGAAAACTGGTATTTAAAAGTTGTTATACGTATTTATATATTTTTTTTATCATCGTGTTATGTTTTTATTCTGAAGAAATTTCAGGAATAGGCCAGGAGTATTCTAGGACTTGCCGAAGGAGGATTCCTGGAAGCTTATCGTTGTGGACTAATTCCTCCCTGATGGTCGATGATCAAAGGTGAGACGGCATGAGTTGGCCCTACAGCTCGAGGTGAAGTTGGAAGGGCTCGGAGTGGGCGGGCAGAGGAACTCCATAACTCTGTCAGCCGCACTCCGGTCCGCTCTGTTTTGTACAAGTTTGTTTTAGTCAGCCCTTCATCCTTCATGTTCTTATTTAAAACAGAGGTCTCTGAAGAAGTATATATCTCCCGCTGAATAATTATCTCCCAGCTTTTTACCCATTTTTTATTCTTACTTTTTACAATTCTTCTGGCTTTAATATAGTCGAAATTTTTCTACCTTTTACAGAAAATGTAGTCTTATCTTTTATTTCACTTTTAAATATTCTTTATTCACAGTAAAGATGTAGATTGGTATACCTTCATAATTCTAAAGATGACATTACTGTATTAATGAATCTGACAGAAAATCCACATTTAAAATCCAATTTTTTTTCCCACATAACCTTTTACTAAGCTTCTTATTAATTGATTAACTAGAGATTCTCCTTTTTCTGCAGATATGCATTAACAGGAGGTCTATAATCCATCTTCAATTTTTATTAATGTTTTATAATTTCTAATTATAACTTCATTTGGGGTCGAAGTTAGCATTTAAGACTAAAACTAAATTTTAATTTTCAAATAATTGTTGCCAGCACTTGGGATACTCCAAAAGGTATGAGCTCACTGAAAATGGGGTTCGATATTTGTTTTATTGATTCGTAAATTTTTTTATTTCTCTGAGTTAGGATTTTCGCAACTCTTGGCAGTTTTAATTCCTCGTGGTGCCTCGATGTTTTAATTGTTTGCAATGAAGTAGCTTTTATTATTATTCGCAATACTACTATGTATATTGAAATGATTGCAAAAGTTTTTCTGTCGACTTAGCAACGATTGAAAATAATGGAGCCATACAATAGGGTCGGATGCAAAATTGTTTTATATATTAAAGCTTTTAAGCGAGAAGATAGGATTGAGGCAGATAATAAATGATTAATTCCGTATGTTTTAATTCCTAAAATTGTTAGTGTTTCAATTTTAAATCCAGTTTTTAAAAGCGTGAATAAATAAATCAAACAAAAAAAAAAGTTTTCGAGAGGAAGAAAAATCATGTTATATAACTTCGAATTTGAAACTGCTTGAGAAATAATATTGTTTAATCCGCAAGAAAATTGGTGCAAAGGCGCAAAGCGCTCCCTCCTCTTCCTAAGTTCGAACAAATCCGACAAAGTTTAAAATTTAATAAAAAATTTCAAAAGAAATTTATCGATAATGCAGAGCAAGTCACCGCTCTCCTTAAATCCCCAAAGATAAAGGTGACTGTAATAACTAAACTGTAAAGTATAAAATCTATTTCTTGATGCCAATGATCCTTTGGGATAAAGTTGCAAACAAATAAGAATGTGTTTTATTATCAAAAATGAGATTTAAATTTAATTAATAATTGACAGATCATAATCAATAATTATCCTTCGTTTTCATACTTCTCTAAGAGGAAAATGTCGAGATATAAAAATGGATTCATAGATCCAAGACGTGAGTGGATATCTACATTGGGTGATATCGGGTTACATTTTTCAACCGATATATGCATGCACCTCGGAGATATATAACATAAGGTGCGTCTATTTTTTACGAACTTATCATTATTATACATCTTTATATAACTTTTTTGCTTTGCCCAGAAGTATAAATAACTATGCCCTAGACCAATTGTGAGGAGAGTTGCGTGCTTTTAAAAGAACACTAAGTTCACTTTTATTCGGATGGAAAACATTTGTTTAAACTGCCTTGTTGCAAAGTTGAGGAAATGTTGCCAAACATGTCCTGTGTTCTATAACTCCGAGGTACAAATATATTTCCAAAAATCTTTAACGATTGCGCTGGCTTGTTGGGTTACATCATTTTTTAAATGTAAAATTTCCATTTCTAATGCGATTTATTTCTCAATTCGTCTGGAATTTTTGTGGTATGTTACACAGAAGTTCTGTAATAAAAAATTGTAGATCCCAAACCAATCAAAAGCAAATGATACTTTCAATTCAAATTCCTTATTGTCAATTACTTTTAAGTGTTTGCTGAGGATGCCTAAATATCGCTTGACGTTGCAGTTGTTGATCTTTCCGAATAGTTGATTGTTCATACTATTATTTCTAAGATGAAAATTTTCTGTCCTCATCAGAGCGATCTTGCGTATCGATGGAGCATTATAAATTTTAAAAATACCAGTGACTTGGAAATACATTTCGAATTCGTGAAAATAAACTTATATTTTCATTATTTATATATTTTATTTTTGGTTATTTTTTTAGCATAACAAAAATTGTGATATTGCATTAAACAACCCCTTCGAGTATATTTAAGTTGCCATTGTAAGAAATGCTAATTTAATAAAAAAAAAATTTATCCGTTTTACTATAGTTATACTAATATATATTTCAGACTCCCTTTTGTAGAGCTTAACTCTCAAAGTAAATAAGTAAAAAAATATTTACTTGCCAATTATTAATGTAGCAATAGTATTACTATCGTAGATGGGCAAAAAGTACTCTTGAGTAACGAGTATCGTGAATTTCACTCGAATACTTGGTACTCGTTACTCAGAGTACTTTTTGCCCTTCTCATAGAAACTTTCGCATATTATTAAAGGCAAAATATTTTTCCTTGTTTTCTTGGTTTTGTTTTAAATTCTCTTTCAGATTTGATATATTGTTTTTAATAAATAATTTTTATTTATTTTTATCAATCACGGTTTGTTAATAAATTGTGAATCTTTTTGTAATTGTTGATATTACCTTTTTTTTTAATTTATTTCTATTAATTTCAGAAAAAATAAAATAAAAAAACGGTCGAAACGTCAAAGAAATAAAGATACGTAATTTTTAAACATTATAATTGATAATATAATTTTAATAATATATATATATATATATATATATATATATATATATATATATATATATATATATTATATATATATATTATTTATATATTTTATATATATATATATAAAACAAAAATATATATATATATATATATATATATATATATATATATATATTTTTGTTTTATTCCTATTTTTTTTCTACATAGTTATTTTCATTTCTTTAAATATTAAATTACTTACATTCCAACACTACAAACCAATGTGGCCCTTGTCTTGATCAACTATTCCCTCCATCGATTCCGATTCTGTTTTGAATCTTAAAATAAATCATTAAAAGTATATTCGAGATATCAATAGATAGCAGTCCAATTGAACTAATTTATAATACTTATTATATTATATATAATGCTATATATTATTTTATTATAATTGGTTGCATGTTATTTGATAGTTATGCGGCAATGGTATACTTGATGCGCCGCCCGGGGTCAATAGAAATATTTCATCAAAACATGAATATGTTCCCAAACCTCTTCCTCCAATCCTGTCAGCATTCGATGATCAAAATTTACTCCCACCGGTTCCCGGCAAATTATGTTTACACTTCCAAAACCTAGCACATTCTGCCCTTTCGTGACCTTTAATATTACATCGATTATTGCAGCAGTTAAGGGCTGTATGCCCAGGACATCAGGACGCCATCAGCCCGTCGTACAAACATCATACGATTAGAAAAGTACGGAATAATATCCTATTTTTTTCTTTAGAAATACTCACGATTACTAAACATAGAAAACTGTTTATAAGAGTGTAATATTTCAGTGTGCTAATTTTTGAACACAGATTGTTCACTGATAACGGATCGTGCCTTATTCCGACCATAGACTCTGAATCAGATCATTATAATTCGCTGTACTTCGTGAAATCATCCACGTTTAATAACTCAATAGTTTTCCAAGGTTAAACGAGTTAAATGATAATTCTATATTTATTTCGAAGTATAATTTAACATTTTTTTTTTACATTTCATCATATAATCTTCCATGGTCTATTTCGGATCTTTGTCCGTTTTCAATACATTTCTTTTATACAATTCTTATGATCTTGTATTTATACTGTAATGTTTCTTTTTTATATACTTTTGTATAAGTTCTTTTCACTTTTTTTTTCATAATTCTTAAAGTGTATTCTTCGTCATTATTTACTTTTTTTTTTTGCAGTCTTCTTCACTTCATTGTTTTATTATGTCTACAAAGTTGGAGAGGACTTCAAAAATAAATATTTTATGATAACAATGACGAGAAATACACTTATATCTGGATTCTGAGAAAAAGTGGGAAAGTCTTATGTAGAAATATAAAAAAGAGAAACATTACAACATAAATAAAAATTATGAGACTAAAATAAAAGAGAGGTCTTGAAAATGGACTAAAGTCAGTAACGTATAACAAGGAAGATTATATGAAGAGTAAGAGTAAAAAAAGGATTAAATCATACTTAGGAATAACGAAAGAAACATTCTTTTATTATGTATATACCTATTTCTCGAATTAAGTAAACTTACAGATTTACCCTTAAATAAATATTTGTCATAAACTTAATAATTTATGGAACTATATATTCTAAAAATACCAAATAGTATATATTTCTTAAAATATGAATATAAAAATAAAAAAAGTCAGTCCTCGATTATTTTTTAACTTCATTGATGATTTTTTTTAGTCTGGTTTTAAAAAATCGAATTCCTGTTTAGATAAAAGAATTTAAATTATAAAAAACACCGAAGAATTCTGCTCTTCAAATGTTCAAAAAAAAAAGAAGTTCAATATACATCATTTGTAATATGTTTGGTTACCTTTTGGAAATTAAAAAATTTCATTTTTATACATACATTAAATTTCAAGAAAACGTTTATCAATTTTGATATTCATATCCAATATCCTATAGGAATTTAGTTCAGCAGTTATGAAAAACGACTTTGGCAAAAGAACAACTGGGTGAGTAATAAAAATTGACTGCATTTTTTTTGCTAATTTAAAAATAATTTTATTTGAATACATTTTGAAAAAATATTCGATGTATATACCGTTGTATTCTATGGTTTGTTAACACACACCAAAAAATCACATCTATGAAGATCAAATACAGCATATCTCACATCAACCGTCCAGAAAGACGCATCAACCTGAGACAGCATATCACTCCAAGATATCCAATCACATACTGAAGGCAAAGGGAGGTAACATAACTACAACTGAGAGGGTTAAAACCTATAAAGTACTATAAAATATAAAAAAACCCATATAATATACCCAATATAAAAAAATACCAAAACAATCTTCACTTTTATATTTGTCCTCGCCTTCTGTATATACATGCCAAACAATCGGCCCAGTAGTCCCCGAGAGTAGCTGCGGATGGTAGACGGATGGCAGACGGATGGACATTTTAAAATTTAATATTGGCTTATTACTTTCGGTATCGAACCCTTGTAATCTACCATGAAAAAAAAAAAAATTGAACCCCTCTCCATTCAAAGTTGAAGTTTTATGTTTCATTGTATGCAGAAACCAAAATTGAATAAAAAAAAAACAAAAAAACAAATGTGTCCCTGCGCTGCTTTTCTCCGAGACAACTGGGATTTTTTTTAGCTTTGACCTCAAAGCCCAAGCCCATGCTATCCCAGGATGATTATCGGAACTCGAAATTACCATTCGTCAATTCGCTTCAATTAAATGTTTCGTAGTCCATTTCTTGATTATTTATGATATAGGATAGAGGAGAAATTATTTTGAAATAATTATACCAAATAAATTTTTATTATTTTTATTATATATTTTTTTTTGGATAAATAGCTATTAGGAAATAATAATCCAAAGTAATAATAATAATTAAAAAAAAAAAGAAAAGAATCACTTTTACCATTCTCTTTCGCAGCCTGGAATAAACTTAAGATGGCTTAAAAAGGATATTTATTTCCTGAAACGGAAGCGTTTATTTTAGCCATTCAGCATCAAGTAGTTTCCACCAACGCAGTTGAGTCTATTGCTCCTATATCATCTGGATGCCAAGCATTGGCAGGTAAAGAATATCTTAAGAGGCTCAATAACCTGGCCTAGATTACCCACCAATCCACTGGCTGTATTATATAATATAATTGCTGACCAGGTTACTTATTATCGGTACGAGGCGAAACCGGTACTGCCTGGTGAAATATAATGGGATCGTTCTATCATTACAGGCCATAGAATAGTAAATAATGAACCGGGTATAGTCTTATTAGATCAAGTTATAAAAAAGTGGCTATGTCATCAATATTGCTGTTCCAACCGATGATAATTTCGACAAAACAGTTCCTGAAAAGATAAGAAAATATCAAGTGGTGCCAGGAGCTTCGACAACTTTTTGGGCTGGAGCATACAAAGGCATATCTGATTATAATATCCAGCAATGAGATTATCCCAGACGATACCATCAGCACAGTTGAGAATTTGAAGCTGCGTGAAAAAGTGAAAGAAGGGCAGAAGCAGTTCTCTGTAGTCAAGAAGTTCTTAAATATAGTCTAAAATTTGAGCCTAACTCTTGATTTTGCTCCGCGCTGGTGAATATTTTTGGCGATAGCCAAGAAAATGTGAAATAAAAATAATAATAAAATCAAACCAAATAATTTAAAAATGATAAACTATAGAGTGATAATTTGCAGCGTTTTTAATTAGTAAACAGAAATCGAGTTTTGTTTCAACTCATAACTCCCGACCACGCACATATGAAACAAAAAGGAAAATTTTTTAGGACTGAATGAAATTGAGCTTCTACCTCACCCTGCTTACTGTCCGGACTTCCGGTTGATCTCTTCCGGTCAATGGCTTTCTATTCTCAAGGAAAAGCCTTCATATCTCTGGATGAGGTTCAAAATGGAATTGCAGAATTCTCCTGTTGATAACCTAAAGAGTAGTACTGTAAAGGAATTCGACAACCAGCATCGAGGTTGGCGAAACGTTGAATGGTTACTTATTTGCAGGTATTTTAGAGACTTGAGGCTTTGTATTTTGGAATCTTCCAATTGTTTTCTAGCAATTAATTAATCTCTCTTTTTGAGTTTTGGCTCTTTTATATTTATATAATAATAACAATAAAGCACTAATAATAATAATAATGATAAAGTACTAATAATATGGTAAAAAAAATAATTTTTTGAACTCAAGGGTTCATAAAAAATGTATATTAAGAGTTGTGTTTTTATCAAATTATTTACATTACTGCACAACGTTTTTGGATGTAATAATAATTAGGGCATTATTGATGTGAAAAGTTAAGAGCATTTGTTCATTTATTGATATCACTATAGATAATAGCAATGTGGCTTAGCGTGTCCGAATATATGACATCGATAAATTAAAAAAAAACACGTAAAAATGGCGAATATTTCTTTTTAGTGACTCGTTCATTATTCAGTCTAACGACATTACAATCGCCGCGACTCTGCAACGTCTATCATTCCTCTCTTTCTCTCTCTACCTATTTTTTTTCTCGTCTTCGTAAACCATATTTGGTCGTAGGCACAATGTAATATGGTTTCGACCGAACCATAATCTGTTAAAATCAACTTTGAAATGGTATTGTGCACTATTAATTTAATTGTTTTAAGCAAACATTACGATTTTTCATTAAAGCTCTTAATCGTGAAAACTGCTCATTTGAATAAAAACTCTGTTGTTTTTTTCTTGTTTTTTTTGTTGCTATTTTATGGTGTTTTTTCAAGTTGATGGGGATATAAAGTGGTGGATTTAATTAATTTAAAAAATATTCTCTCATGAAATGAAATAAAATGAAAAGTAATGTTTATTCTGGAATGTCTACTAGTTCCCTTTGAATTACAAAAAAAATGTGGAATACCAGTATCATTTGTCTGGCTTATAATAATAATTATAAAATAATATACAAGAATGTGTAATGATAGAAAGTGTTTAAATTATACTTGGATATCTATGTACTGTTTGATTTGTTGTAATTAAACAATAAATTTAATAAATTGAGAATGAAACAAAATTTAATTCTTGCATATATGCGGAAGACCGAAAGTATAGCAGATGGAGGAATAATTGATCTTTGAATGAAGTTGATAATGAGGTATTATGATTGGAAATGCGTAAGGAAATCCAGAAAGATGTAGCTTGAATGATAAAGGATTTTTAGATGGAATAGAAACACGTTTCTAGGCTGGGATCTCTCGTGACAGGGTAACGCGCAGTGAACGAAATAAGAATGAAGGGAGGGTTTTCGGTAAGGGTGGGAAAAGACAGACACCTAGGAAGTATTGCCATCGGAAAACAGGATAAAGCAACATTAACTCGGTATACAAACTGGAGAATCGGGAGGATGTGGGATCACGAATACAGGATAAAGCCACATTAACTCGGTATATCAACTGGAGAATCGAGAGGACCCATGGATCACGAAAATGAGTCTAATGAAGCAATTCATTAGTCTCTTCAGCATAATTGGCGGATCCAAGTAATTAACAAGAAAGCCTCTCATGGTTTATCTTACACTGATACCATCGCGTTGATTCACTATTATTTAATTATAAATAAAAAAACAAAAATAGTTGAAATTATTAGTAATTTATTCATTTGTATCGTTTTTTTTTAAAATATATTTTCATATCCTAAAAACCAAAACAATTGAAAACATGAAGAGGCAGAAGGATTGAAATTAAATAATTAAACGAGTCTATTAATTATATGATAATAGGGTGAATTATAATAATATTATATTTTGATAATTCGACCAATTGGTCAACAATTTACTCAATATTCTGCATGAAGTTTATAGATTACGATCTTCGCTAAATTGTCCAAGAGCCGCTTTCATTGGAGAATTATCAACAAAGATATTGCAATTTTTCCTATGCTAACTCTTATCATTCACGAGGGGGTAAAAGTATGCAGTTCGTGTAAATTTAAATTTGCGTTTAAATTATGTCTTTGTTGAAAGCATTAGTGATTAATCAGGGAAGAAAGGGGGAGGGAGAGTTCAAATGTAGAAAGGAAAATATATAAATTAAGACTATTAATTTTTCTTTGTGATCTTGAGGCAAAATATTAAAAGTAAACTTATATACGAGTCGATATTATTTTAATATGTGCATATATGGTTTTTAATAAATAGTACATAAAAAATAACCCGAATCGAGCAAATGGACAACAAAATTTGTACATTCATGAAACTTCGTCATGGTAGTAAGAAACCAAATCTGCAGAGTCCGACCAAATATCCGGGGGACAGCTCCCTCTGGAGGAGGGGGTCGAAACAGGGGGCGGAATATTCGCAAAATAACTTTCGCAAATTAAATCTTACTCGACTTAATTGTTTCTTATAGTTTTTTTTTTTTTTTCTGAATCGAATGAGAGAGCTCTCGTGACGATACAGTTTCGATGCTATTACTGATTTAATGTAAAAAATAGAGTAATATCACATTTTGCGGTACAGAGTGCCCCGTAAATCACGGGAAATATTTAAAGAGATGATAATGGACCTAAAGAGCAGCAAAAAAGTTGACATTGACCCATGATCAGATTCCACACAGAAAGGCAGGAAATTTATATTCCGAGTTTTTTTAAGTAAGTCATGTTTTTTGTTGAAGAAGGGATCACTCAAAAACTATTCAACGTAATTAATTCCCGATTGCACCATCATAAAATATACAAAATCCCCTGGTAAAAAATATAGTTTGGCTTAACAAAATCTATTATAAGAGGACTTTCGGATGAATCAATAGCGAAAAGTTTTAATTTTTGTTTAAAATCAATTAACTGTGAACGTTTTTTCAGCTCCTTGGTGGACTACAGATACCCCTGTTTCTAGGAAAATTTCTACTTTTATTAAGTAAAAATTTCTTATAAATGATACAGTGGTTTCTTTTAGGACTGGTCGAGAATTGGGTTTTGGTTTGCCAAGAAGTGTGGCATTAAATTAAGTAAATCCGGAGAAAGAAGTGTTTTGAGAATTAAATTTATTGAATCCACTTCCTTTCTAATCAATATGATAGCTCGGAAATACAAAATAAAAAGCTTATTTGTGAAATAAAACAAAGCTTAATAAAAAAAATCTGTAAATTAACTTCAAATTATTTTCGTCAATTTACAGATATTCTTTTGTTAAAATTTTGTTTTATTTCACAAATAAGCGTTTTTTTCTGTATTTCCGTGTTCTATATTCTATTGATTCGAAAAAAAAGTGAATTTAGTAAATTTCATTCTGAAAGAACATGTTTGTCGGGGAAACCTAATTCCACACCACGCTTTTTAGCAAATCCGGGCCAATTCCAAAAAAAAGCTCAACTTCATTAATACGAAATTAAATCTTAATAAAAGTAGACGTTTTCCTAGAATTGGAGTGTCTGCAGCCCAACAGGAGGTTGAGAAAAACATTAACAAGAAAAGAAAAAAAACAAAACATTTCGCTATTGGTCCTCCCGAAAGTACCCTTAAAATGGATTTAGTTAAGCCAAACTATATTTATTAAAGGGAATTTCTGCCTGAGTTTAAGATATTTATGTTTAATTTAAGTCTGATTTGTTTTCTTATTTATTATTTTGCTATTATTTCATTACATAACTTTATGTCATTATTTAACACCGTCCTTTATTGAGACTGAATGCAATATTACTCAATAAAAGTAGTAATACAAAGGGAATTTTGTCTACTTTATGATAGGGTAATCGGAAATTAATTCAAATAGTTTTTAAGTGATCGCTTCCTATTAAAAAATACAACTTACGTCAAAGAGCATTAAACATAATTCTTCTGATTTTCTGTGTGGAGTCGAATCATAGGTCAACATAAACTTCTTTGTAGATCTTTAGGTCTATGACTATCCATGAATATTTTCCATGATTTACGAGACACTCTATATATATATATATATATATATATATATATATATATATATATATATATATATATATATATATATGGTTCAGCAGCAAAATGTGATTTTGCTATAGTTCATATCTGAAATCAGTAATAACATTTAAAATATTGACTGTATCATAATGAGAGTAGTCTCATTCGATAAATTAAAAAAAAAGAAAGAAAAAAAAAAGATTACTTACTAACTTGACATAATTTGTCCATGTTATTTTGGGAATATCCCACTTCCCATTAGACTCCGTAACTCCTAAATATTTCATAGATATGACTATGGGAATGAAAGGTTATTTTGGAGGAAGTATACGTTTTAATTTCTTTAAAATTATGGCTTCAGTTTTATCCACATTTGATTATTTTAATATTTAAATGATAAAAATACCAATATGGTATGAAGAGAGAATAAGGCTATATCATCTGCAAATAGGATGTACTGTCATTTTCCATTTTCGGAAAGTCCTTTATGAATAAATTAAATAATAATGTTAATTAGGTAAAATCCTTGCAATCGGAGACCAGTAATAGAACAGTAAACGCGAGAAGATAAATTATTGAATAATAAGAAGTAAAATCTACAGCATAAAATTTACTATATGAGAAATATTAGACATCTCAGATTTATTAATTTAAAACGATTATCCAATGATGCCACGAACTTCGACTAATCAATTTCAAAATAAACGAGATGAACCATGAAAAGAGACAGGCAAGCTACCCTATAATAGATAGAGAATCGGTGCAATGCCAGAGCTTGGCTATAAATCGATGTATATATCGATATCGAGATGGCACTGCCTGCAGTAAAAAGCAATGAGTAGTTGAACGTTTTATAGTTGGGAGGGAGGGATTGTGACCCTTTCTCCCGGTCACAATATTTTATATGATCACTTTGGTCTTATTATGCACATAAAGTAACTTTATATGCATGGAAAATAACTTATTTTTAACAGAAGATTAAACTAAATTAATTTTTTTTAATTTTATTTGTTTAAGTTGCATTGGCAAATCTCTGCTTGCAAGAAGACCTAACGAACCTGGAGGTTCAATTCCGATGCAACAAACCAATCGTCGCCTGCATAACTCTTTCCAAATCTAGCACAATCCTACATACTGTAGCCTTCTGACATTTGCCCGTTGGTTCAGCGTTGATTACATTATTACTGAATCTTTAGTAATCCAAAATTACATGATTACACGCCTATTCCAGTCACGCGGTGTTATTACATACATTTTGATTATCTGGTGCTTCTCGACCCAATTTGCGTTGTATAATCGCTACTCATCCATTCGAATCATCCTTTGGATCATGTATTAAAAACATAATTTCAATTTAGAAAACTTTAATATAAAAGAGAAAAAACTCAAAAAGAGACATAAGTGTTAGGATATAAATGGAAGATTCCATAAAAGAAATGTAGAGTTAAAAAAAAAAAACGGAAAGAAAGAAACCAATAACTAACCAGTTGGTGCTTTGTCATTTCCAGCATCATCAAGGAAAAAATAAATAAATAAATAAAAAAAATACTAGGATGACACAAAAGTTTTGTCGGTGTTTTGAACAGTACAATAAAATTGTATTTGAAAATAACAGCTCACAGCTCAATCCTCAACTTATTAATCCCTCGTGTTGGACTGTCTTGAGCCACCTATCAGCCAACCTCTTTTAGAGGCAAAGATTCTCTATTTGTCGAATTTGGCTATTACTGCAATATATTTTCAATTGTCTATAAATATGTTATGATTGGATACACTAGCCCTAGTAGCTATTGCATTACTTGACAATAAAAAACAAAGTATCAACCTCATCATCGTCAATCGAATGCAGAAGAGGTTTTCTTCTTAACTTTATGCTCTAACTACCTCTTAAGCTGGATGAAAGAAGCCAATTATACATTATATAATTGAATTGCCAATTATATCAGTGCAGAGCTCACGAGTTGTAGATTCTTATTCTCCAGTGGTTTAATAGGTCTGAATATTCACTTCATTTTAACAGAGAGAAAAAGCTTTCATGATTTTTTTTTTGTTAGTAAGCATTCATGTTTAGCTTCTAAAAATAGACTGAGAATGCGATCAGAACTTTAATAGGTACTTAGGCAACGAAAAGGCACGTGGTTTTGTGCTATTGTGGTTCTTATTGCAGCATTGGAACCAATCATTTATTTTTTATTTTTTATGAAAAAATAATACAAGCTTCCAAGCTCGAGGGCTAATAGGGCTGTAATAAGTAAAGGATTGTAAATATATATATATATATATATATATATATATATATATATATATATATATATATATATATATATTTATTTATTTATTTATTTCACACAATAAATATATAAATAAAAATAATTTAAAAAAAAAATAATATATATCCATGCATCACAAATAAAAATAAACAGATGAATTAAATTACAGAGAAAAAGTAAACAACTAAGATAAAGGAAATTTAGGTTAATTAAAAATAAAATAAAACTTTAACACATTCATTTCTGTGTATAACATTTACATTAGGCAACTCTGAACCAAGCATTGTTTCTGAGCAAGCATTACACCTCAACCATTTATTATTACTTGCTACATATGTATTAAAATATCCATTCCATTATTATTCATTTAAAGTAATTATAAATATATTTTTGGTTTAAAATATTCTATTAGTTTATAGAAGCATTTGTAACTTCACATATCCTCAACCGGAAGAATATCTGTTACATAGTTTAAATATCCAAAAACATAGAGCCATAAGCCAGTTGAGAGTCGCAGGCACTGCATACTTGCATGAACCATGCAAACTTTGTCAGAAACCTATCGAAGACACTCTGAAGCATTTTCTTTTGCGCTGTTCCTCTTGTGATTCATACAGAGAACAATTCTTGAAGGAGTATATATCTGAAAACGATGAACTTTCTTCACTAGAAAACATCTTAAATTATAATAGTATAAATAAAATCAAGCATGTATTTCTGTTCCTCACATCAGTCTTCAATAACTTCCAATCTTCTGCAGTTTAGCTGTCTCGATACTTCTTTATGAGGCCTCACCTTGTTGTGATGTTTAATTTCAAGTAATGATACGCAAATAAAGTGCTAAACTCTAACTTATAGATATTATTTATTATTTTAACATTATTTAAAAAAATTATTCTATTGTAAGCGTGTGATATTTACATATATGTATCTTGTATTAACTGTATTTTGAACATACTGAAGTATGTGTAGATTTATCTCTTTTTTTTCATAAATATTTTTTAAAAGAGAAATTGTGTGTGTATATATATATGTATTAATTTTTGTAATGTTTTATTATCATAAATATTATTTAATGTATCACTCCACAGGCCAATGCCAAGATAATGCAACAAGCAAGTATTGCTTTATACAATAAATAACACAAAAAAAAATTAAAAAAATTATATTGTCATTAAGGAGACTGTTGTTTTGTAAATGTTATTACTTATAAAAAGTTTCAAGCAGCTATTACTAATCAAAATAACTTAAATGAAAAAACTGACAATTTTACTGGTTACCATCCTGTTACTTCTTCATTTATTTAAATGGTTAGATATCAGCATATGTTGTTAGACAGCAGTTTGGACTGGCAGATATTCTTGTTTGTTACAAGATGATTTTTGACGTTTTTATTTAAATTTAGCAACTAACTTGGGATCCCCAAAGAATAATTTGTTTATAATTTGTCTGTTATTTTTCAATTTCATTTACACTGCTAACCCTCATGGCATAACAATTAAAAAAAAAATTCAGATATAATTATAATCTATATAAAAATATATCTTTAGCATATAATGTGTTTTTCACTTAGTTGCAATATATTTTAAGCAATACTGATATCAATATTACTTGGGTTTTTTTTTTCGTCCTGAAACGCATTCTTTTAAGTGGTTTGTTATCGAAAGGATTTCAGTAAATACTTTTAAATGATTTTCTCTATTGCCTTTCAAGTGATATATCATTTAACTTTTTCATGAATCGATAAGGTCTAAAAATTTTATGAAAACTGTGTGATATTTGTATGATTGACACTGAACATTATATTTTATATATATATATATATATATATATATATATATATATATATATATATATATATGTATATATATATATATATATATATATATATATATATATATATATATATATTTGTAAAACAGAACAGGTTTCCCCAATTTTTTTATTATTTATGCTCAGCGATATTTTTGGGTTGGTCGTTAAATTGTAGACATGCAAAATGTACATTTTGTTAACACACCTTTATTTATTTATTTCTCTTTTTAGTTAGCGTAAAATTGCATCACATTACATTTAACCTATAAATTCTCGTAACCCTGAAAATGATGGAAAGCAATTAGATACTTTTTGTTTTTTCAATTCGTTGCATTTGACGTATAAGCCAAGTAATATTCAGGACATTTATTTTAGTATTGGCATATCGTGCGAACGTCCTGAGTATTTGTGGGAACTTGATCTGGCCATTCCCTTTATGGGAGCTTATCGATTTTTTACTATAAAAGAGGGAAAATGATAACTCACTAAACTTCAATCCAAAAAAAAAAAAAAAAAAATCCGTTATCCCTAAAAGTTCAATTTTCGTTATAAATCAGTATGATTTCACATCCAACTACTGGATTTCTTCTAATTTCCGGGAAAAGCGGTTATTTTATTTATTTATTTTTTTTTTATTGTAGATAGGTACCAACTCAATTCAAGCCCCAAAACATTTTCCTGCTATAATTACAAGCTCAGTAATAAAATGTCTAGAAATGATAATTTTTCTCGGATATTAATTTTGTTTTGCGAAAAGTTGTTGACTGATTTCAATTGTTTAAAACTCGCTTTCCCCTATTTTAAGCGCTATTACGTACTATTTTTTATTTTTCTCAAACAAATTTTTTTCACATCTTAATCGTGAAAAAAATTACTTTTCGGCACTCGTATGAATTTCATTCACCATGCTGCAATATGTCACCTTAAACATATACAATTTGTTTTTACTATTTTTATCCTAATTATCACGTTGAGAAGGTTCAGAGGCAATTTCTTTTAAAAAAATAAACTATCGCGCCTGGAATATTAAGTATTTCCCAATAACAGACGGCATATACAAACTATTGCTATTGCTCCAAAAATAATATGCAGGTGTCGTGTACTCGAGATAACATGTTAACAGACGATGCGCAGTTATTTTATCTCGTTTCATGCCAAATTTCGGTTATATTCTGTTTTATCTTTAGATAACATGATAAAAAGTTTATATTACCTCATTACAGGTTTCGAAGTAGGTCTCTATCTTATTTATTTTATAGGATTCAATGAATATCGGTAGGCCTCTATATTATTTTATTTTCCTTACAATAGCGACCTTTTGCATGAATGACAATGATTGAACACATGTTAGGTCATAGCCACTGTGACCATATTTACTAAATCTTGATTCAGAACAAGTCAACTATTAATGGGGAGGGTGATAATTAAATTTCAAATATTAGAGAGTACTTCATTTTTTTTTTTTTTTTAAAGAAACTATTTTTATAGTTTGGCATTAAATTTCTTTGATTTCTGAGAGGTCATAGTTGCAATATTCTATATTGCATTTCAAATTGAAATTTATTAATATCAATAAATAAAGCCTTATTTACGTATACACTTTTGAGAAAACCACAGGTCACACATCACCATGAACAACATGCAATTATCGTCTTATTAATTAAAATATTCTCTAAGGTCACGATCCTATTATAAAGGGAAAACTCGATATGTAAACCAGTAAAACCAATGCTATATTTAAATTAGTTAAAAATGTTTATTAGTAGAGGTTTTCAAATTTCAACGAAAAGATCCATTTTTAACACCCCTGAATCAATTTTGACTAGTTTAATCGTGACGTCAGTGCGTTCGTTCGTACGTATCTCGCGTAACTCAAAAATGGTTAGCCGTAGGAAGTTGAACTTTGTATTTGGGATGGATGTAAAATCTATTTGTAAACCTCCCTTTATGGTTACTGCAGGATTAACGGAAATAGTACTTTACTTGAAGATCATTATCGATTTCCATAAAAAAGTATACTAAAATATAATGCAAACCTTTTCAAATTCGGTATTTACGATTTTTATATTGATTTAAATAACGTACTAGATTTTGGTATAAATTGGCACACCGGAAGCGGTACTTTACTTCAAGGCCATAAGAAACATGAATCAAAAATTCTATTACAATATAATGTAAAACATTTCAAATTTGGTAAATAAGACTTTTTAAGCAATATAAATAATATACTAGATTTTATTTGAAATTGAGAGTTGCAAGGGGTACTTTACTTGAAGGTCATAATAAACACATCAAAAATTATATTAAAATTAAATACAGAGATCATAAGATACGGTGATAAAGGTTACAAACGATATTTTTCGACTCTAATTAAACAAATTTATTGCTTGTTTTAAGTGTTAAAATCGAGTGTAAAATGCTTGTTTTCCTCTCCATTTGTGAGGTGTCAGCAGTGGGTTCTTCGGCTGAAAATGTTGAAACCGTCGATTTCCAATGCTTTGTCTAGTGATATATTGATATACTTTTTAACATATTTATAACTATGTGTTTTATATATATATATATATATATATATATATATATATATATATATATATATATATATATATATATATATATATATATATATATATATATATATGAAAAATCTTTCATAACGATGTGTGACTAGACGTCCACAACAGTGTGAGATACCTATTCACTAAAAAAACCGCCTCCATATTCATCATTGCCACTCAGCGGAACTGCTGTCAAGCATTACTTCGCGGGGGGTAGGATGGCCATGCGCCTACTTCTTCATTGGACCTCTTATTAAGCCATTGCCTGGCCTCTCCTCTCTCGCTCCTGTGTTCTGAGCTGCCTGCCGATAGGCGCTGCATAGTCTGCAACAGCGCTCCAGTTCTCCCAGCCAGGACATCATTAGAGCGACTAAGTTTTCCGGAACTGACTGTTGTCCAAGGTTCCTATCTAACTCTTCCTTTTCTTTAGCAAAGCATGGGCAACAGAAGAACGCATGCTCCACTGTTTCATCTACTCTGGCGCTAGTAGGGCACGATGATTGGTACTCCAGCTTGAAGTGGCCTACGTAGGCCCAGTGTGTTTTTGTAACTATGTGTGTGTTTGTGGGTAAGTGTGCGTGTATGTCAATAGATGGATGTCGTGATGCCGAGTGTCGTTTTTGAGATACCTCCTGCTATTTTTGGAAACTACTAAGCAAATTCAGGATCACTTTTTGAGTCACCGATTTATAGTTTAATAAGCGTATAAGGAAGTCATGCGGTGCCCTTTGTCATAATTTCAAAGCTTTGTCATATTGTTTTTCTTTTTTGGGGGGGGAGAGGGAGAGGGAGGGAACAATCACTCCCTACTTGAAAGATGACAGCGATCTAGCCCTTCGGTGGACGAAAATAAAAGATGTGTGTAACTAGACACTTGCGCCAAATAATCCCAATCTACCCTATATTAAATTTGAAAATTTATTACTCATTAGTATATAGTTTAATTTCCTCGGCTCATATTCGGGTGGACCTATGTTGGGGCAAACAGGGTTGTACTTAAGATAATAATTATATATTTTAAATTCATCGATTATTTCTTATATATTTATGAGTACTTTCCAATTACAGTCTGAAGTTTCTAGATTTGTTTTTCATAACTTGGCAGCTCAAGTATTTGATACAGATGTAACGTTGAAGTGGGTTCCATTAGTGGCGGTCAAGAGGAAAGAATGGATGTAGTGCTGCGGTGGATGATGGATCGTCCCCTCCTTATGTCGTTATGTAATAAACAGACCTTGCCTCGCTATTATTTGTCACCCAACTGGCATGACCACGTCTCCCCTTCACAGGCAACGCTATGCATAATATAAACCTAGCGACAAGAAAACTGACGCACTTTGAAAATTTTATTTTATTTTTTAAGTCTCATTTTACCTTTTAATGAACTAGAAAGTGGGCTATAGAATCCTAACTCCAAATCTCAGGGTCGAATCCGACATTTGCAGAAATGTTTATTTATCGTTCTAAGCATAATCCACAGATTGCTTCCGGGTTCGGTACATCCTCTATAGTCAAACTAGGTCTCTATAAAGTTGCCTTGAATGGATTACTATTCTGGGTTTCTGTTCGAAAACACTATCTAAAGCGGAACTGGGATTCAGAAACCTTATACATACAGGATGTCTCCCCAAAAAGAATATCCCTTGAGGGCTTTATAGCAAATCTAATGCTGAATAAAAACGTTCCTATAAACATTGATTACCAAATGAAATCTTGTCCAGTTTTCAGGCCAAAACATTGAAAAAATTATCAAAAAATGGATCAAAACTGACGTCATAGAGTATTAGATTCGGCATCGAAAGGGACCAATAGCAGCTCGACAGATCAAACACATGATATTTGGTGAATTTTCGAAAAAATTAAATGATTTTCACAATGGCTAATAGTAATGTCGAATTTCAAACCAACTTGTTATGTTTAGGAAAATTGGTTTTAGGTTGTTTTGCAAAAAAGAAAAACATTTTACAAACCGACAGACTTTCCTTAGATCGTGTATTTGATTTATCCAGCTGTAATTGATCTCTATTGGCGCCAAATCTAACTATCTATCAAATTAGTTTAGATCCGTTTTTTGATATTTTATATTGCTTTTATTTTTATATAGCTAGGAGTTCCGATTCTTCATTAATTGCAAAGAAGTTTCGGAAAACGTATTTTTAAAATTATTTTTTGTCTGAAAACTGGTCATGACTTCATTTGCTGAGACCCATGTTCATAGGAACTTTTTTGGTCAGCGATAGATTTGCTATAAAACTTGCAAGGATTGTCCTTTTTATTGGGAGCACCCTGTATGTATATATATATATATATATATATATATATATATATATATATATATATATATATATATATATATATATATATATCATTTTATATCGATTTGAGATGAAAACAGAATTGTCTATTTTTATTAATGTTACTTTGATAATTTTAAGTGACAGAGACTCCCCTCTTCCCTCCGCTACTATAATATACTTTTAGTAACGTTTTAGTTACTTTTACTTAATCTAGCTCTTCTGACATAAGGTGAATACCAGAACGTGGACTCTCGACGTTATGAGATATCATCATCTACCGTTGTCTACTATCGTTTGCAGTTTTCTCTCATTTCATTTTGCACCTCATTTCTCTTTCTTCAAATATTATTTACCAAATCTAGCTCCTACGTAGCCATTTGTACGTAGCCCTCCTTCTTTCGTCAAATGTGGTTCTTCATTTTATTAGGAATGAATTTTAGAAACGCTAACTACATTATCCGTGGCTTACAGCATGTATCTGCCAGCACATGCGTGTGAGTATTTATATCTACTTCCAACATTTATATGTCTTCCATATTTTTTTTGTTTAATTTCATTAATAATCCATTCTAAATATTAATCCATATAAATACTACAGCGTTTAAGGTTGAACGCTATGAAACTCAGACCGTTGTTACACTGTATCTAATAACATACTTTAATCCAAAATGATCACCCCATCACTGTTAGTTGCTCTGTTTAAAACTTGCGTGTTGCTGATAACCAAACGGTCCAGGAAATCCGCAGGATATAGCCCACATTTTTCCGTACTCAATAAGTGTCCGTAAGCCAATCTATCGGTGCAACCATCTTTTTCCGCACATGGACTTCTCGTATCCCCTCTTTATTTCCTTCTGCTTTGACTATGGTGTGCGATCGATCAGAGAATTTCACTTTTAACAAATTATTTAATTTTCCTCCAAATAATAATTGTTTTCAATATTTAAGTTAAACTTTAGAAATAAATTCACATATATTGTTTTGTTTTTTTCTTTTGTCTCTCTCTTTGGGGGTTAATTTAAGTCCAAATTTCGGCCACTATCAGGACATTAATCGGGTTCTCGAGGTTTTTAAGGATTCACGAAACTCTACAGCCCAAATTGAGCTAGAGCGTTGAATTTTTTTAATTAAACCTTTTTATAATCAGGCAAGTAATTTCGGCCTTCAGTTTTACTGTCTTAACAATTCACAATATGATGTTACATTCAGATCCGACCGTTCCATCGTTGCTGATAGCAGCTAATGGAACTGTTATCTACTTCAGTAAATTCTCACCTTCAGCTAATGCCGATCAGAACAGCGTAGTTACCATTGAGTGAGAGAGAGGGAGTGAGGGGGGAGGTTAAAAGGGGATAGAGGGGGGTGAGGTCCCAACTTCCTCTATCAGTGCCTATTGTTCTGGTAATAGCACAACTGAACTAGACACTATCTCTACATTTAGATTAGGCTTAATTGTTTGCCTTCCTGATTAGCCAATATCGATTACACTAAGCCGCAATATATTAATACATTTAGTATAACTAGATTATTCACAGATTAAATTGTATTATACATTTACAAATACAGATATATTATTCAATATTTTTAAATATTTACGTTTGGCTGACCGGTTAAAATTTAATATTATATAAGTAGAACGCTTCAGCAAAATAGCGTTCTTTTTCATATCATGTTTTTAAGCTATTAAATTACGAATAAAGATAGGCTATTCATTATTCGAAATAAATTTCGTAAAAAATTACACGCGATAATTACCGACACAAAAGGAGATTTATATTTCTGAATGAAGTGAATAAAAACTAGTGCTGCTATCTATTTTAGGTATTTACTATATTTTGTGTCAATAAGCTTAGCGAGTACTGACTAGACTCAGTTTCTACAATAACTTTCCTAGCCTCCAAGTAAAATGCTATCCCCGTTTTAAAGCGCACCATTCTGAGTCGTTTGAAGTTACATCGTTAACAAATTTGTACAAGAAACCGTTTTACGTCAATGCGAATTCAAAGTTGCGTTGCTTAAAACAAAAAATGAAAAATAAAGCTATTAAATTAATTCAAATATATCTGATGTGGACAGACCTTCTCGTACCCCTGTTAAAACATGCATAAATCGGTGGCTCAAAAAGTGATACTGGATTTGGTTACTAGTTTCCGAAAATAGACGACACTCGGCGTCGCGACGCCCATCTATTCATACATACAGACACACACACACATAAGCTCTTGGTATGTATACATAAGCTATGTATACACGCATAAGTCTCATTCCGTTATTATATATGTCGTTATCTTTTAGTTGGTAACAAGGTCCCAAGAGATTTCTTCGTGCTCCTTGACAACACTAGAACTGTCTATGTCACTAGATAAAGCATTGGAAATCGACGGTTTCAACATTTAAAGCGGAAGAAACCGCTTAATTTATATCTTATTCTCCTGCTGCAGACTTGTTCGCTTACAAATGGGGAGGAAAAAAAGTATTTTACACTCAATTTTAACACTTAAACAAGTAATAAAATTGTTTTATAAGAAAAAAAATATCGCTTTTATACTCTTTATCGCCGAACCACATGATCTCTGTATTACATGTCAATGTACCTTTGATGTAAATTCATTATGACCTTCAAATAAGTTCAAAGTACCCCTCCGGCTCTTCAATTTCAACTGAAATCTATTATATTAATTATATTGATATACAAGTATAATTTACTAAATTTGAGATGTTTTACATTATATTTTAATATAATTTTTTTACGGAAGTCTAATATGACCTTCAACTTATGTACCACTTTTGGTTTGCCGATTTCTAGTAAAATTTATTATGTTGTTTATATTAATATATGTCGAATATACCAAAATTTAAAAAGTTTTTCATTATATTTTAATATAATTTTTGATGAAAATCAATAATGACCTTCAAGTAAAGTACTTCCGTTAATCATGCAGTGACCAAAAAAGGAAGTTGACTACGTCCAGACGTCACGAAGAAATTAGTCAAAATGGATATTCAGATCGTTAAAATCTGAAAACCGAAAATTTTCGCGATACAACACTTCTCCTTTACTACGTACAAGGAAATAAAAACGAAATGAATAAAGAAGTAATTTATTCGACGTTTCAAAACAGATGAAATGAATTCAATTCCTGCTTTCCCCGAAACAATCACATCCGATATGAGTAAATATTCCACAAATTGTATTAAGTACTTGCTAAAATATATTTCAAAGAATCCCTTTCTTTTCATAATTCCCAGTGTTATTTAATCAGTTGCTTCCAACCCTTTAGGAGTTACTGAAAGTATAGTTTATAAAAAAAAAAAAAAAATGAACGATAATAAAAAAGAAAAGTGCAGATTAGACAAAAGACTCAACTAAAAACCACACAATATGGCTTTATGTATATTTGTTTGTATATATGTATGTCGGGTAAGACTCGACTTAAATCACTTTCCATTGAACGGAACCTGACGTGATTATGAGGTCTTATACATTTGTTGAATAAAAACTTCTTTTATACTCTAGTAACTACTTATGTTTTTCAATCCTGGGAGAGAGTAGCTTATTTTTGGTTTGTTAGAACTCCAGCTGAGTTAATGGACATTCGAGAGCGGAAAATTTACCGTCAAAAATGAGGTTTTATGGTTAAGTGTAAAGAGCTACTGTGATCCAAAAGTGGTACTATAGATTATTTATCTTGCGAGTTTTTACCAGAAAATACAGAGCTATAATTTCAAGAAATAAATCCTTACTTTCTTTTTTGTGGGAGATCTTTCATCGATTTGTTGGTGATCCTGGGCATGAGACAGGAATTGCAGAGGATGTTGGTTTGCAACGGACAACCAAGTAAGACATTTGACATAATGTAAGACATTTGACATTGTGTATGACATTTGATTATGTAATCGAAAGATTTGATTGAAATCCTAAAGCCAACAGCTTTCGATGACGAGTTTACTAATAGCTGAGTTGGTGAAAGTTTGACAAGTTAGTTGTTTACTTTAGGTTTTTTAGACACTTAAGGCTTTGTGTTTGGAATCTTCCGATTGTTTCCTAGAAAATAATTCATGTTCCTTTTAGAGTTTCTGCTCTTTTTTATCGATTTTATGATTTTATCATCAATCGAAATGGTCAACTTACAGATTATAGCATATAAAAAATGCATCCGAAAAACTTCGCGATTCGAAAAAAAACATGATAAAAATCTGATGAGTTTTAATTATAGTCCGAAATACCGTTTTATTATTATTTGTAATTATAAGATTATAGTATCACACGCTAAGCGATTCAGCGTTGTACAGCTTAAGTAGACATAGTATTACTAACTTAGTAATCTCCAGTTCACCATTCTTTCTTAGAAATAAATATTCTAGGCGATAATTCATTTTAAAAAATCTGAAAACATAAAGTAATGTGAGTGTACTTGTTTATGATTATTCCAGACACCGACTAGAGCACCATATTCGCTGTTATCTGTCTGCTTTAATATTCGTAATGTCCGAGGCAGTGCTGTAATTATAACTACGGTGTTGAGAAATCACTTAGGCAGGCAGGACTCGAAGTTATTAGAGAACTGTACACTCAGATGTAAGAGAGGGTGATGGAGAGGGGGACAATGAGAGATGTTTTGATGAAAGTTTTAACTTGTCGGTCTCTAGAGGGCAGCAGCTGCAAGCTGTCCCATTGTGTCAGCCAACCGGCAGGCTCTTAGAATACATTTCACAGTCGTTTGTTTGGGAAATAAATCGATGAATGAGAAACATATCATCTGCTTAGTATGATATATATTTAATGAAAATTATGAAAATTTAGTTATTTTTTATCATTGTATATAAATAAATAAATTGATAATTACATTAAATGAAAACACTTCTGTAAAAAATTCCCTTAATTAATTCGAAAAAGATTTAAAATGAAAAAAATAACTTTTATTCTGGAATATAACGTCCCGTAAAAATAATGTAATGGGTCCTATTGACGGTTTTAAAAAATACAAAAAATATTATTTATTTATTTATTCCACTGTTAAGGGAAATATATATCAGTAAACAATAGCTTCACCAACATAATTAAATACAATGACAGTAAAAATAGTAATAAACTGTATTTATTAAGGTTATTTGATCCCTTAAAATACAAAATAACCTAATAAATGAAGTTACAAACTTGTTTCCCTCATACCCTCCAAAAAATAAAAATAAAAAGATAAAATCAACAATTTAAAAAAAAACTCTTTGTTTCTTTCTTATGCTTCTTTTATAATACTAATTTAATAGAAAATAACGTAAAGTTAACATAATAAAGTGTGTGTTGTGAACTTGCTTCCACGAGTACGATAAAGTTGACGGGCACGTACCTACCATCATATAGCTTCTTATTATATAGATCAGCAAGCAACAGTAAATGAAAGTTGTTTATATGGGTGAGGTAGATATGTAATGCAAAGACATACGTTGAGTTTATATGACGCAATATACAAGGAATTACAGATAAAAATTGGTAAGGAATTCCACAAAGAGGTATCAAGAACAAGGAATGATCTGCTAAAAGGAAGATATATACAAATTGGTTGTCTGGTAAGACATGCATTTTAACAATATCATATATGAATATGATTCTTTAAAGGATTTCGAGACAAATAAAAAAGTAATAAGGATCCAAAATTGTATCAAAATCATTATTTTATATATAAAAAAATAATGTATGCTAAGTTATAGAAAAAGGCTCATTGAACCTCAATATTGATTTGAAATAAGTTAAAACGTACATTTAGAACATTGGAGAGTAAAATCTTCAATAAATTCTTCTTTATGAATTTAGTTCTCATTTTTCCATATTGAATTATGATTGAATTAATTGCGAGTTACGGTGTCATGAATTATGCTAATGCAGACAGATAGAGAGTATGGAGGTGAACGACTGGAGCTGATGTAGACAGGGGTTATGTATTAGTGAGAACAGGGAGAGGGGAGGGAGCATTGTCTGCCCAGAACAATAGCTCCCGTAGGATAACCACCAACTTCTTCCTTGTCCCAGGACCTCTTTTATCCAAGAGTATCTCCTCTCAAAGGATCTTCGATTTCGGCCTGGAGCTACTTAGATTAAGGAAGGAACGTGGCCATCAGGAATTATCTCAAGTTTTCCGTAATCCTATATATTAAGGTTATATCGTATTAATTACGTAAACAAGCCTATTTATAATTTTTTTTTTAAACTGACTACATTGTATTTCAACTATTCAATTAGTTGAAATAGCCATTTTTTTCCCATTTCTCAACAATTTACAACTTTCAAAAAGATATCGAAAAATTAATGAAAATATTTTTAGTTAATCAACAAAAAAACTAAAACATTTAGTGCTCATTCATCTAATGTTTTAATTAGTGATTCGTTTATTTATTTAATGTCGTGATTTTTCCTACTTATTTCTTCTTTTTTATTACCATATAAAAATGTGACCGAGAAAAATCTTAGCTAAGTAGAATCGTTAAAAGTTAATTTAAAAGACGGTGACAGAAATATAAAAGGGTGGGCAGTGCCAGCGATTGCAAAAAGCCGAAATTGCCATGAAGAAGACACCGTAAAAAAAACTAAGTCTCTTAAGAGTCAATTCCGAAGAGAGTATAAGAAAAGAACCCGAAGGGGGAAAGAAAGAGCTCCATCACAGTTGCGTTGGTGGGTCCAGGACCTGGACTCCAGGCTAACAACCATCCAGCCTGCTCTTGGAAAAAAAATTTCGGCATCTCACATGGGCAGAAAATGTTCCTATGAATATTAACAATTACTACTATAAAATCCTGTATCATTTTTTATATAATTTGCCCTTTATTAATGTTGTCCTTGGTTGGCTATTTCTCTATTAGCATATTTTTTCCAAGTCTTCAATATTTTTTTTCGAATCGAATCCGTGCATCCAGATTTGTAAGCTGCGTATTTGCACACATTACATTAACCTTCGTCTTATTGACGTTGAAAGGTGGTCAAAGGTAAAAGAAAAATTCAAAACATTTTTAAATATATTATTTTGTGAACTATAACGATGCAAATGGAGATATTTCATTTTTTGACATTTTTGAAATTATGAATGTTTTCCACACCGTTAAACGTCTTTTTTAAGCACATGCTTTTAGCCCTGAATACTAAATCCAATCTAATTTTACACTAAAATTTTTCGTTGAGTTTTAGAAAGGAATAAATCCCTGAATCATAGGTTTTCAAACAAATTTTCAAATTTGTCTTACCTTCCTTATTTATTTATTTATCATTCAAATTTTACATCGACTTTTCAAAGTAACTTTCTTCATCCTCAAGATGATTAAACTAACATTATACATCACATAATATTTCACATTTTCTCTTCATATATCGTTCATTACCTTATAATTTTCCATCTTCTGAACTTAACATATAATATTGATTTATTTTTTCCTCATAGTCATACACTTCATATCCATATTATATATACCTAAATATTTTGTCATTATAATAGTCAATTGATTTAAATTTATTTAACGGGGACAAATCTGATATAATTACCACTTGTAGAATGTGACATAACATTTAACTATCTCCTGATTGTTTTTAGTCTATCATCATATTCCCCCTCTTTTGTTTTGTTTTGACAATTTGAAAAATCTGTATTCTTATATCACTATTATTTCCCTTGAGTGTTATTATTTCTCAATATAACATTTTATCTCTCATATCACTATTAATATTTTTTTATTTTTAATCTAATTTATTCCATTATTTATTATCATTTTTTAAAATTATATTTAATTTGTTAATAATGTCCGCATAATTATTATTAATATTTTAGTGTCCGTTTTGAAATTGACTGTTTTTAATAGAAAATTCCTAATTGGTTAGCAAGTAAGGTGATAAACAGGACAATATAAAGTATTGTTTTTATTTTAATAGCAAACGTTATACATAATTAAATCATTATAATTACTCATTATCTGCACGTCGCTTTTTGTTTTATTTTCGTTATAATTTTTTTTTTTCATTCCCGTTTACGTTGTGTCATTTATATTTACTTCTTTTTTAATTAATATGCAGTCTTATTTTTCCCTTTTTTGTTTAGACATTTGTAGTTGTTCTAATTATGGCCATTATTGTTTGGCTAGTAATTTGTCTAATTAAATAAAAACAACTCATATTATTATTATTATTATATATATATCTATTTTTTGTTATAATTTTGTCTTACTTGACTTTTTTTTTATCTTTGATTATCCACTTTGGTTAAAATCCTAACCATATTTCCTCAATTAATGAATGAAAGAACAGTGTTGTTGATTGCCAGAAACTTCAGTTGAAAGAAAAAAATTGTAATGATTATGGTCTGGTTCCTTAAAGATTTGTCGCGACACGCACACTATTACGTTGGAAGATACCGATGAGAGATATGAAGCTCCGAACTAGGCCGGAGGTTAATTTGGCCTTGATGAATTTCTGCCAATTACTGAAGCGGCCTAGTCAATATATATGGTAAGCGGTCTACCTTAAGTCTCTCTTAATGAGCTGCGGTCGAAATGAATTCTATGCAAAATTGAGTAGCTCCGAAATTGATCGAGACGGAAAAAAAAAAGTTTTTTCATTAACCTCCAGTCTCTTCAGAGAAGACAAACATTTACAAAGTCGCTGTGGACTTAAATATTTTTTCTCAAACGGTGAGTTACTTAAAAATAAAACTTGAAGTAAGACATTGAGGTATCGCATTGAGCAATCAGAACTTAATTATTTATTAATTTATAGGACTAATTAGTTATTTTATAAGTACCTATCACATCGATTTAAAAAACACAATGTACATAAACACAAATATTGAAAGATATGTCGTTTCAATTTAAAAATAAGTTGAAAATTCTTTGACCATAGATGGGAGTGGGATAGCTAAGTGAGTAAGGCACTGTGCTCCTATCTCCCGGATCTAGGTTCGAGTCCGGAAGTGGAAGATAATTATTTATTCTGTTTTACCAGTCGTTGATTGGAGTTCTTGGGGCTCACCCATCTCACAGAACATAGAAAGAATTGAGAAGCGGCAGTCGGGTTGGAGCAGTCGGCAGTCGGGAGTGTTTACCTGATATAAAATATTTTTTTAATTTTATACGAACTTTCTGGACAATGTATATATAGCGCCGGAAAGAATCCTGTTCTACCAATCATACTGGACAAATAATATACTATAGAAGAGCTAATTTTAGATCACTAAAAAAGCCTGGCATTAACTCTTTGTAATATGAAGCTTTCAAATGCATTTTAGCTTTATATCGACGAATCAATTTGTGGTACGCAGTCAACAATTCTAAACAACTTTCAACGCTTGGTCGCAAAAACAATATCAAAGCATTGATATTTTTCAAAAAAACAACTGAACTTAATTCGCTAAAAAATGGTAATTTTTAATTAAAATGTCAATAAGACATTGAGACTAGTACAGTCTCAATATCTTATGACATACACCTAGTGCAGGTGTATCAACAAAGTCTTGAGTTGTTGAAATACCAATTTAACAGATTATCTTACTTATAAATTAGATCAATAAAATTTGAGCTCGAAAGTACTAGAAGCTATATTTCTCGTATGATAATGTGATGATAACAAGATTCTTTTTCTCTTTAATTTAATAACAAAAAAGTGCAGTTCCTACACTTTATTTCATTATAGGATATTTACCAGATTTGAGAAACCAGGTTTGAATACACAAGCCTTGGTATAATAGCTGGTTGACTGGTGGAATAAAATACGGTGGCCTGAAGCTGACTGGCTGCGGTGAGAGCTAACCAAATGAAGTTGAATTATTCAGCCGACAATTAGCCGCATCAATCCCTACTCGCTTCCTTACCAGAACCCATTTCCATTTTATTTGCACTCCCTGCGCTCCCGCAACCATCTCCTTTCGTTCGCAAATGGAGATGGGCCTAGCCACGCTAGGATATGAATCAACTACGAGCAGGATATACAAAACTGGCTAATCATCTGATTCAAAGCAATTTCAATTAGCATTTATTTCCATGGCATTTAAAAATAAATACATAAATAAAAATATATCGCTCATTTAGAAGAAGAGTGCTACAATACGAAAAAATGGATTTTTTTTAGATGTGTTTGCCTATTTAGATTTATCCTTGTCCCTCAACTCCCTGATAAAAACATCAACAACTTATCTTTTTTTTTAACTTAAAAAAAAACAAAAAGAAGAGAAAAAATCATAAGCTTCTGTTATATAAAGTTTAAAGACACAATATATCAAATAAATGCACGTTTTTTTAGAATATAAAAACTGTTTTAATAAGCTGTAAATTAAATTTGAAAAAATATTTTATTTATATTGTTAAAGAATAAAATAATATTTTAAACATATATAACGATGTTTTATATGCAGAAGCAAAATATTGATACATTTCTTAAACCTAACTGACATGAAATAATATTATTAAAACATTAAAATTCATTAATAACTTTATCAAGACATTTTTATAAGGTTAAACTCTAATCACAGTTTGAAGAATGTCATCATGCTTTACACGTAAACTTCATTGTACTAACAATGATTTTTTATTACGCTAAATATTGAAACTTAAAATCTAACACTTAAACTCAAAACACGTCAATGGAAAAAATCGGAGGTCCATTAATAATATTACCAACAATCACTCCCTACCTACACTCTTCAAAACGCATGCCTACAAGATAAGGCTTAACAGAATACTCCTATCGAAGTTTCGACTCACACTTCGGACTTTCAATCGTCGGTTCAGCTCAGATTATCCAATTAACCATGATAACAACTTTAAACTCACATTTCAGATATCATGATACAAATATCAATTTTTTTTTATAGTAGGTACTATTTATTTATTACTATTTTTAATGACAGAAAAACGAATTAAAAAATAATCAAAAAGTTTGTACAAATTATTTGTTAATTTGGTTTTACCCTTCTATATTATTGATTTAGAATAAAAATTTACTGTTTTTTCTCCAAAAATTAAACATTCATTAATTTCAATCTCTTAACACTAATTAAACTAACGAAAATTTCTGAATAGAAAAAACTAATTCTAAATGCATGGAATTTTATTCTATATTGCAGATGGATAAAATTTCTATAACAATTTTATCGATAAAGAAGAGCCCTTTGTGATTGCGGGTGGTTATTAGAGAAAAAGAAAATAATTTTCCAGGGAAATGGACACAGCTGCTAAAACACTTTTTCGAGCTGCTACAAAAGAGACGGTTTAATTACACCAACTCTTCGGTGGACAAAGGTGCCACTCGTCCCCGCTTATATGTCCACTTTTCGCACAACAGTATCTTTTTTTTTTCTTTTTTTTTTTTGGTGAATTACAAATTTCAATTCTTTCATTCCTTTCTTTTTGTTTGGGACATGTAAAATGATTTTAATGAATGCAATTTGACTGTATACATGAGCATTACTGTACTATAAGTACTATAAGAATACTAAGTCGAGACGAGAGAAACAACTTATTTAATGAAAATTACGCCCAAGATAGACCGTTTACTGAGATTTTTTTTTGGCTTTATAACACTACGCTACGACCTACAGTGATGGAGTAGTAACCATAAATAAATTTCAAAGAAAAAAGTGTCCAACTAGCTTCATGGCAACTTCAAAGGGAAAAAACATAAAAACATGAAACATTATGGTCGTTTATAAAAAACGTATTGTCGTTTTGACATTGTTCTTTGAAAATGTCTGCTATAAATAAGACTGAACAACATATTATAGGTGACTTTACGTTAACCTGAGTGAAACTGCATTACATAGCTATTTAAATATATACCGACATCGTATTTTGAAAAAAGGCGTAAGCACCATTTAGAAAATTTTATAGGAAACACATGCAATGTTTTTCCACAAATAACACTTTATAATGTTTTGCTTTATTACATACAGGAGTCATCAATAGTCTATTTCTAAACCATTTCCTGGTTTCATCTGCAAGACTCATATTTCCATTGTCGAAACGCCTGAACCAAAGTGCGGCAGTATTTCGATGGATAATTGGATCTCCTTCGATGGCACAAATTTCTTCGGCGGCTGCCTTTGGCCATAAACCTTTTTTCCAGTAATATCTCAAAAGATATTTTTTCCTGACATTGCACGTGCGTTTTAAAAATATAAATGACCTCATAAAGCCAACTCAAGTCACAAGGAAGTAAAGGATCAGTCAAAGTAAACATTGACATAAATAGTAGGAACAAAAACATTCTCATAGGATTAAATATGAGAGTTGGAATTAAGAGTTGTGTTCATGCACAAGGATTTTTGTAAAAAAAATAGTAAAATCCTCCATGAACATCTCATGGAAAGGAAATCTAAAGATTGAATATGAACTGGATGAACTAAATCGACGCTGATATGCGCTCATTCAATTATATTCTCTAGTTAAGAATGGATATAAACAGGATAATGTAAGAGCGGTATAAAACAATGAAAAGAAACAGACATTCCTTGGATCTGAGATACTTAGATAATCTCAGATTCAAGAAATGTTTTATTAATTATTAGGAAGATTTGGATGACACGGGTATTAGTTAGGAATAGGTTGATTGGGACAGGTCGTCATTATGATTTAAAAGATTGAATAATGAATATAGGACAAAGGATTTGTAGCCCTTGAACATGGAAGAACAAACTGACAGTTGGGCTTCAGTAGAAATTATTTTCGATTAATAATGGGAGTATTCTCAGGTCTCTGCAGGCTTAAAAGACACCTAAGGTTTTGCGTCGTAGTAGATGATAAAATCTACCTCTCATCCGGACAAGCACCAGAGCAGACTGTGACCGGTACGCGTCCCTAAGATACTTCACTTCCGGGATCTGACAGAATCCTGGAATACAAGGAATTCTCCATTGAATGGATGTCCCTTTTGAACTTCATCAGGAAAACCAGATAGTTCGATACGGAGGAAAAATAGGTCACCTCCATTGGTTTTCTAGGGGTTAGCAAAAATAATGACTGGACCCGCTCGCCGAATTTTGTCCTCCCACCTTTACCCTTAACAGCACTAGCAAAAATGAACTTCTCCAAACTATTCAACTAACAACAAAGAAACGTTGCTGTTAGGGACAAAGTAGTTTTCGAATCAAAGGTACTATTCACTTAAAACGACTGACCAATTTTCTCTAGAGGTTTATTGTACACGAGCATCTTTTTTTTTTACTTTGTTGAATGAACGAAATTAGCAATAGCCATTTCGGGGAGCTTGGTAGACAGATTGATTGGATTCGATTTTTTATTCCCTCACTGTGGAATCATCGTGAAAGGTTCCTCCACTCTGTGATTTCTGCAAAAGTCTCTCCCCCCACCCCACTCCATCCCTAAAGCCCATTTATTTATAATAATAAAAAAAAGCCTAGTTATTTACGCCCGGTTCGTTCGGAAGTAAATTGAGAACTTCCATTTCACCGAAATTCTCATCACTGCTCGGCGCTCTTCGACATTCCGTTTCATTAATTCTTCTTTACGTTCCTTTTAAAACTTCCAATGAAGGTAACTTTCCCCTTCCTTAATATTAAAGTTCCATGTTAAATATTTAAGTATAATTATCGTCTTTCCTTTTCTTCTTAGCTCGAGGAAAGATGGTGATGTAAATTCAATCTGAGTATTATCATCAATATATTTTTAAATATTCTAAGTTAAAAAAAATGTGAATATAAATATATTCTTTTTAAATAAACTACAATAATATTAAATATGCTAATAAGCATGGACTCTAAAATTGGGAATTCCGTTTGTGATAACTATTTTGTTTATTGAAGAAACCATGAACTATTTGACTTACACTTCCGTCCATTGTGGTTATTAACGAACCTTACAAAAACAGTTTAAAGTAGAACGCAACGTTAATAGAAAAAAAAATCAAGATAATTCTTTATTTTGGGATCAGTGAATTATAATCATGGAATTAAAGATGGGACTATGTGATAACCATATGAAGTGAATTAGAAGATAGTTGAACGGAAAACTGACAGAGCCTACAATATATTGTCCTAGAAATCAAATCCTGAAGATGGGGCAAAACTACGAAACGTTGGTGTAATATTGTCGAGTTTTAAATAAAACCATAGTATGAAAGATATGGAATTTTCACATCTTGTTATTGACAATTAATATTCTTCCAAATATTAAAATATATTGTTTAAATGAACATTAAGTGATATGTCATTATGGTTGTTTTGGGTTTAAAATTGTTTGAAATAGTAAAAATATACTGCTTTCAGGCAGAAACTGTTTTTGAAATCAAATAAAAACCATGTTTGACCATTGAAAATTATTAATAATAAATATGTCTGGATATCATAAAAATATTTCATTATAAATACTATGGCTTCCAGACTTTTATCCCGCTAGATTCTCAACCGGCAACATTGTGCGGCGGACGATGTGCTACGTACGGCGGACAGACGGATTTTTTATTTATTCAATATTTGGATTCTAAATACCTTGATATCTCAAATTTTGAGCGGAGAGGGCAATCTTTTTTTTTTTCTTGGTCGATTACAAAGGTTTATTATTGAAAATAATAAACCAAAACAACAAATTGAAAATAAAAAACGTTGCAAATTATTACAAAATGGCTTATTATTTCCCAATAGTTATATATATATATATATATATATATATATATATATATATATATATATATATATATATATAAAATATATAAATTAATTTTGAGAGATCATTTTATGTTTTGTTTATTATTTTTTTTTAAGGCTTTATTATAATCATATTTAAGGCTTTATATTTTTCTCTTAAAATAATTAAATATTTATTTCATGGTAATATATTATTTTATAACACAAATCTAGGACTAAGTAATTAAGGGACATTATTTGTTCTTCTCTTTCCGCTGTCTCCTGCAGTATTGTTAATGTCTTCGTAGCATTACTGGCACTAATTGTTTTCTGAATGACATGACATAGCGAAGTGAATCACACAGATGTTAATTTCACTGAAACGTTTACTAATTTAAAACATACATGTACCCAGGTAATTTTGTCATGAACTGATGACCTTTGACCTTCTCTGACACACATTGGGTTTTATTGAAACTTCACAGCTCGTATAAAAGACACGGCTTGAAAGGATAAAAAAATAAAAAAGTAAGAAAGTGGAAAAAAGAAGAAGAAAAAGTAGTAATTTAGTCAACAACTAATTCAGAGAGAGAGAGGAGGTGGTCACGTCTCAGGCGGGAATTGTCGCCTCTGTATGAAATAATAAAAGCTGAGGGACGTGCTCCGAGCGAGTGTAAATTGGCAACAGCCTCCCTCGACCGTCGCTGATGTTCTTCCTGGCTTCCAGGATAATCTGGAATGGTCTGGAGAATACCGAGTTAACGACCTCCTCTTCATCAATTAACTTTCTTTCCGTCTTTAGCTGACTAAGGAACTGCCTTCGATTTCTCCTAAGTTCGCCCTTTTTGTAACTATTCCTCTTCAGTGCGCATTCGAAGAAGAGTTCTATCTTAAGGGTATTCCTCGTTTTTTTTCTATTTTTTTAAGAAAGCAAAATAAAATTTCATAATTGCTTTCTGTAGTTGCTTTCATATTCACGCAAATCGCTCTGTCAAGAAGTGTGATAAGAAAAACAAGATACTGGAATAATAGAAATGAAAAGAGTATACAAGTAGAAACATAAAAATATAAAAGTTATACGAGACCAAAGATAATTTCTTATGAATATAAATTTTTTACAAAAATAACTGTTTTTTTTTTTTTGAGTTGCATAACTTCTTTATTTTTGTGTTTTTATTTTTATGTATACTGATCTGATTTATATTTTCATAACTGCTCAAACAATCCCATTATATTTCTTCTTTTCAATTCTATTATTCTCGTCTATTGTTTTTCAAAGTCCTGGTGAAGATCTTTAACTTAAGGTGAAATGTTATATTAAACAATATATGTCATTATTTTGATTTTATTTCTGACCGCATCCCAAACTCATCAACATACTTCCATTTTTAATTATAGATTTTTATTATTTTGCCACCTATTTAAGGAATAATAAGCAATCATCATAATTTTTTTTCACTTGGTTAATTCCCCCATTAAAGTTTTACTTTAATTATATTAAAGTCATATAATTAATAATATAATTTTATAATTAATTATGTATTAATAGAGCACAAACAAGATGTGGATATGTTTCATGAAGATTAAATGAAAAAAGAATTTTTTAAACTTAGGCAATTAATGGGCAATAGGTCTTGAAAGATTTAAATTAATAAATGTCAATATTTATTATAATAAATTCATTTGGGAGAAAATACTACAAGTTACCAACATATCCCACCCAGAGTGGGAAGATCGGGATTCATTTCCTGGGGCCGCCACGAAATAAATTTCAATCCGTTCAGACTGGATTCGAACCGGCGCCGTAGCAATCTCGAGGCTGCTAAGGAGGCGCCTTAACACTCTCAGCCACAGCGGCCTCTAATTCTGTTATTCATAAGATCCTCCCTTCCAAACTCCAAAACTTCCCCATCTCAAATATCTTTTTAAAGTGGCTCTTCTTCTTCCTATCTCACCGTTCCCTACAAACCTGCTTCCTCCCACTACGATTAACACATGGTGTTGATCAGGGCTCTTCACTCTCACCTGTCCTATTCTCTATCTACATTAACGATCCATTCACCACTCACAATACCATTTATATACTGATGACTTCCAAATTTGCCAATCCTTCCATTACACTGTGATGCTTGGGACAAGACGGAATTTACAAGAGGACGTTGAAAGCATCAACTCATGGGCAGTAAAAAATTAATTGAAGCTTAATGTTAAAAAAAGGCCATCCTCATCGGAATTAAGCACCTCCTTAATTCCCTTCCTTACTATTCCTTATTTTACCTCAATAATCGATCCATCCACTTTCATTCGACTGTGAATAATCATACAGGACTAACCTTCCATCAGCACTTATCCTGGGATAACCATATTTTCCAAATCACACGAAAATCCATAGCCGTCCTTGAAAAATTCCTAAAATTCCGTGATTCCATACCACAGATATGGACATATTTGTGTAATGCAATGACGGGTCGGGCGACAGCTCCTCTCTTGTTTCCCCCCACTTCGACTATGGTTGCTTGGTATACGGAGGGCTATCTGCTGGGCTAGAGATGAGAGACATGAATTTTTTCGTAAGATTTATTTTCGGATTTCCTAAGCGCTCTCATGTCTCTTGTTGGTATACCGAGTTGAAGTGGTTTTCTCTTACTTTCCGGCAGCAATATCTCCTAGGTATCTTGCTTTCCCAAGTCCTTAGAACCACGAAAACCTCCCTACATCCTTGGACTCCTCACCCTACGTTTCTCTATTCGCTCTTTAAATAAAAGATCTAACCCATTGATTTATATATTTCTTCCTATAAAACTGCTTCAGCAGGCCCTTCGTCATTCAAGATACACCCTTCTGGAATTCTTTACCCGTCTCTATTCCCCAATCCTCCTCCACACTTTCCTTCAAACAGCGCTTATTTCTTATTATTTTTATATTAACAATTACAGATAGATAATTCAAGAAGTGAACGGTTATTGTAAGTATTGAACCAGACAAACGCATATAAATTCTTTACATTTTAATTATTATTAGGAAATTCATTTTCCTAGGGTAAATTCATTTTTTATTCATTCTTTCATTCATTAATAGTGAATGAAATGCGCAGGTAGTTAAGAAAGGATGCAAACAAAAAATATATACCATATATACCAAGAATATTTATTATCATTTTAGCTCTCAGAATTAGAAGTTCTATTAACCACCTATTTAATGTTGTGACAGTTTTTTGACGCCTCCAACAGCCTGTGTGTCACATAAGATCCATCACTTGCCCACTTATGATAGAATCAACAGACCCATCAATCAAATTTCAATCACAGTTGATGTTATTTGTAAATGATTGCTATTAAGATACCCTTTGTATTTATTTGCCTGTTTTAAAATGTCAACTGGTTTAAATGTCACCTTAAATGTTAATGTAAGTATTTCAATTTAAATCGAAAATTAAAAACTACTTATATTTTAGAAAAAAAAATAATAAAAAAGGGGTCTCTGATCGATGTATAGGTTGTTTCCCAATAATTTCAGCACAAATTATAAATTTAAAATTTTAATATATTTTTCTTGTCCATTTATATTCAATAAGCTTATTATGGCCTCAAAAAATGTAATAATGTGAAAACAAAAATGAAAATTGCAAAAATAGTGAATTGATCAGCAAAGTTGAAGCTTGTGCATTAAAAACTATTATTTACTTTTGATCTAGATGCTAATCTTAAATTGAAATTTTTTAATTAGAGAGCATCTATTTTGAAAGAAATAAGGTGTTGGAAAAGCAGGGATTTGAATGAGGATAGGAAAGAAGCAAGCTGGATTTGGAGGAAAGCAATTCCAAAGCGCGGGCGAGAAAGGAACCTTCAAATGTTTTGGTTTTGTCAGAAAGGCGCGATCTTTTTTCTGTGCGTGGACAGAGGATTTGAATTGCAGGAGGCTGTAGATGTAGGAAGGGTGGTGGGTGATGATAGTTTGGTATAGAAAAAGATTCGAGGAAATATTGTGTACGGTTGCAGAAGAAGAGCCACTTTAACTCGCCGTAAAGGTAGAACACATGAGCCCGTCTGGAGTTGCCGAAGACAAATCTTAAAAAGCAGTTCATTGTTTCCTGTGCGTGGACAGAGGATTCAGTCACCCAACCTCACGTTGCTACGAACGATGGCTTCCATGATGCATGCTGCCCATTGGTTCATAACCAGTCCCTTTGGGACTAATTCGGCAGTGTCCTTCTCACAGACTCACTCGGGTTCAAGGAAAGTGACAAATTTGTCTAGACCCATGGATTATTGCTGTTCGGGATTAGCTGGCCCACGAGGACCTATATTTCATTCCCCGAAACAGACCCTTCATGGACCAAACCTCCGAGCGACTATTGGCTTCATTGAAGACCACAACGCGATTCACAATTTAGGTACACTCACTCCTACGCCCGGTCCATTTGAGGCATCCAGTAGGCCTCACATACCCGAGGGGAGGGGTGCTTATGCATATGATGCTCGGACCGGGATTCGAACTCACAACCTTTGGTTTTGCAAGTAGGTGCAATTTTGCAAGCGCCTTAACCTGCTTGGCCACCCCGACCCCATTGTATATATATAAATATTGAATGCCAAATAATTATTTTTATTTCATTACTGATTGAAAAATTATGAATACATTATTCGATGAATAATAGAATTACGAATAAATGGGTTTTTCATTATTTATTACTATTTTTGGATAAAATTTGTAAAAATCCAATGCTGGTTATGGCCAATGCGTCAAACCAAAGTCAAACAGCGTGGACTTTGGATAACTTTGATCTGTTAGCTAAGCAACATTTGTTTAAGGCAAGTAAAATTATTTGAACTGTAAATTAATTAATTAATTTAGGGTTCAAGGTCCTCGCACTCCAACTACAGTATGCAAGACATTACTGATGAACCTCCAGGTTGATTCTAGCCGGAGCTAGAAGGTCGAAATTGATTCAAATAAATGTTTACCCTTTCCTTTCCACCTAGGCCGAATTCGAACCGGCGCATCTTCTGACTCGATAATGCAAAGCTGCCTTGCCAGCCTGAGGCTTCGTTTTGTGAATTAACTTTTATAAAACTATATGTTTTTCCTGTTTTTTACTTTTCTGTGTGCACTTTTTCCATTCCATAACTGTTACTAAAGATCCTCGAATGTTTTTGTTCAAAGACTATGGAGTATTATATAGAGAGAGGCAAGATGTATCGCCGGCGGACCTCTTACTGCGACCCGCTACAGAGGACGCAGGGCCCTTAGAGGTTCCTCGAGACCCCTTCAAGTATCCCCACCATCTCTTGACACGCTCGCCTTAGAAGGCACCTCCCTTGATAAAAGCTTCCTTTACATACTCGATATCAGTTGATAGGGGTTTATAATTTTAAGGAATACTAAAATTATTCCGAAAAAAAAACGGTTTTAATTAATAATTATCTGATCATTAATTTCAACTGATCGGATAATCTAGTTTAATAAGTACATATACTGAAAAGTGGTAGTCTATTAAATTCGAAGAAATGTTCTTCATTCCATTATAGCTGGGGTTGCCAAACCGTGGCGCATTCGCCAAATGTGGCGCATTGGATGAATACAAGTGGAGCATTGCATCTTTGCGCCTAAAGGTATATATTTTTATATCGCGGATTTTGGCCATGGAATCGAATTTCTATGCTCTTTGAATTTCATGTTTATTGACGCAAGATGAATCAAAATGACGTCACATGAAATAGTGTTTACACACAAATTTACATACAATAATTAAATCATTAATCAAAGTTAATTTTTTCTATAAGCACAGGTGCTTCTATTAAAAAGGTGAGTTAACATGTGCCATGGCTAGAACTCCGAGCAAGCAGAGAACAGACATATCATATGGTATTGATCGTCATAGAGCACATCTGAATTCGTCTATGAAAAATTTGGAGCATGGTATGCGAAAAACCTCTGCATTATAGCCTTTAAAAAAACTTCTGATTGTTACATAAGAATAAATAAGGGTGATAAACTATATTATAGCGTGATTCCATAATAAGTCTTAATATATATATATATATATATATATATATATATATATATATATATATATATATATATATATATATTGCTTATTTAATTATACCTTATAATTATACCTTACACTACGATCCATTGCTCAATGCTGATTACTCTTACAGTGAATTTACAATGATGTAATTAAGTCTGACTGTTTAATTTGATCTCAAATAAACCATTGGTATAAATTATGAAATATTCCAATTTAACATTGAAGCCACGAATAATCAAATGGATGTAATATCCAGAGCTCCCTACTGACCTGAAAACTCAAATCGGATATTTCTGAACATGCATGAACAAAAATGCATTAACACTTTAACCCAAACGAAATTCGGAGGAGTGTTCCAATTCCTCTTGGGTCATTATTTAGTAGTAAGATTAATGCGTGATCATTTCTTTTATGCAGATCTTTAGATAATGGAATCCATCATATGCAATTTAAATTAGCTGATTTAATACATGACAAAATATTGATCTAATGGCACTGACTGATGCAATATATTTAACAGAATGATCAGTGAACAAAAGCATAAGCAACTAATTGACTTAATCATAAGCGATATTTTAAAAAATAAAACGAAATAAACTGGAATCGTAACATGAAGAAACTCAATGTACTACGTATATATTATATAAATATAATATACTTGAATTTATTACAAATTATTGAAAATTTAGTTTAATTCAAAACAATACGCGATATAAAACAATGAATTAAATCAAAGTACATTCTTGAAAAACAAAAATCGACTATTTTTAATATAATTTTAATTACTTAATATATAAGTACTCACAATCTTTCATTTGTGAAATGCTAAACCCTGGCATTTGTGCTATTAGTCGATTTTCAACAATAGCATACTAAATATCACAATAGAAAATAAATCAAATCACAGTCTCAATTTAACAGACCTGACTATGTGCTAAACGCAATGTTATGCCAACTAACTGGCTGCCTTATTGCTTTGACAACTCACAGGAGTCTGCATGAGGCTTCTAAAATGTCAAGTGGTTATTTGTTTGCTTTCTCTATTTTGTTTCACTTTAATTATTTTCCTGTTATTTAAAATTAATAACGTTGTATGATTTTTAATTTGTTTTCTTTACTTAGAAGTTAAAAAGTTATTTAGATACGATAGTACTTACACTGGACCACTCAGAATCCAGATTTTAGTATGATAAGGTTTTGAGTTCTCCTTATCGTATTACACTCCTTATCGTTCTCCTTACGTATTACAATCGTGTAATACAAGGGTTTAAACAAAATACTTTCTAAATAAAAACAATAGTTTTTATTAAAATATTACTAATTCCTATGAATCAGATATTTTTTTTCAAATTCAGTTTAACAAAAGATCTCAACAGACAAGTTTAAATATACTAAATATACTAAAATCTATTAAATATGCTTAAATTCACAATTATTTGAACTAATTTGTAATTATAAGTTGAACTTTGTTCACTCTACAGTAAAAAAATTGCCTATAATTGGGAATATAAATCCTATTTTCGTTTTTTTTTTTTTACTGATTTTTTTTTTAGTTTCTGATTCTTACGATGCCTATAAAATTATTACAAACCGGCATTATACTACACAACTTAATTTTTTTTTTCACTTTTCTGGCACGGGAAAGACCTCTTATACCATCTGGTGTAGTAAAGTATGTGATTTATGTCCCACTAGTTTAGACCAACTTGAATAAGTTAATTGTTAAATTGGGTGGCTATCTAAATTGTTTAAAAAAGGATTTTCCACTAAAGCAGAAATTTCCTTTACCTAAATTTTCAATGGCGTTCTTCTAGATTACTCTATCCGATTCCCATTCCTATCGTAGACCACGTCCCTTCATCTATTCCTCCATTCTTTATTCCAAATCTTTCTTGGTCAACTTGTCTTCATCCATTTATTCACCAGCCGTATACGTCCCTTGGCTATCATCCCAGAATACTTTTTAAGTGTCAAAAGGAATATAAGTTTTTTTTTTATTATCTCTTCGAAGATGTTTTTATCTATTTCATGAAAAATTTATTGTTCTTTACCATTTTATTTAATGATTGTGTTTGATTTGGCAATAACTATTAAATAAGTAACTATTTAATTGGGATTAACGCGTTTAAAGCTATAAAAAATCTATTAAAATTAATTAAAACTAGTTACTTGTTTAATTATTTATTTATAATATTAAGTAATTTTTTTTTTGTTCTGATTAGTTTTTCGCATAAGAAAAATTATTTTCCTATTTGATAAACAAGGAATTTAATCAAACGTTTCTCCCACTCCGATTGATTACTCAAAGTATCGTAAACCAAAGCCTGGGACGGCCTTTCGGATCCTGTGTTCTCTCTAAAAAGTCATAAAGAATCCAGTTGCTAATTCGAGACTTGGAGCGCTAGTTCCTTCATTGAGACGAAGAAAATTAACTCAGCTCTAATTCCATTTGTCTTATTTTGCCCAAGGAGCTTCAAACTAATTTTGATTAAATTAATTCCATACGAAGTGGGAGGGGGTGTGTGTGCTCCTTTGATAAGTCTTCATTAGCGCATACGGTTTCATTTCAAGATTGGCTAGGAATTAGCAGACTTATTTAGGAGAGCTTTCTCATCCATGCTTAATACTGGATAAATCACTCAACTTGCATTTTTCGGCCGTTATAATTTTTAGACAAATGAATTTTATGTTTCAATAAATGTTTGAATCACCGACATGGCCTAATTTATGTTTATAATGGCAATTAGTAATACTTCCGAAAATAGGAGTGTTTAAAAATGTTGGATGAAAGGATATGTTTCCACCATTACTATAATGATTTCATGCAAAATATGTTAGGCATAAATACATCTGACCAGATATAAAAGTTTTCAATGAATCACGTGGATGACTTTTCCTGCTTCGGAACACATTTTAAAATTTACATCCATGTTAATATTAGCATTCTTCATCAATTCTGTTAACGATAAGTTTATAATGTAATGAATATATGACGATTGGACGATGATATCGTTAATGCATGTATTTGCATCCGCTGCCGATTTATAGAGAGACTTACGGGTTTGAAATCCTCGAATAATATCTTAATAATTTTTTTTCTTTCAGTTTTTGCTCTTATTAATTAATGCATATTGTATTATAATAACCACAATAACCTCACCCTACGATCGAGTTCATAAAATCCCCTAAAACCATTTAATAATTATCATTGCATGTGTTATTATGTTCATTTTATTGCATTGTTCAACATCGATTTGCCCCTCTCTTTATAGACTAAAAACCAAAAACCTCATAGATGCCTATTTAATTAAGAATCTTCAGTACAAAAAGCGAAAGGATCGAGGCTTCACGAGGAATTGATAATGCCAAGGATTGCGGAATTCCTAACCGAGAGGAATAAAAAAATTTACGAATCTTTATTACAAATAAAGAACTCCATATTCAGAGAGCTCACACCTTCTGGAGTACCCCAGCGTTGGCTACAACTATTTTGAACCTTGAAATTTAGTTTCAGTTTCAGATGGTAAGATCGACCCGAAATGAAAGGTGAGTCCCATCACTTATGTAAGTAATAATTAGAAATTATGAAACATTAATAGTAGCAGATGTATAATATAAACCCTTAAAATGCATATTTGCAGAAAAAGGGGAATCTCCAGCCAATACAGTATTCAGAAGCTTGTTAATGTTAATAAGGGGATATGGAAAAAAAAAATGAATGTATTATTAATATAACGTATTTTATTATTTTTCTAACAAACTTACAAACTTAGACTTATTATTTGTTTAAAAAATCCTTTCTTTAAGTGTGAGTACAACTGAGCATCATTATACTCTAAGTAAACTTCACGATGTCCACTTTTGTTTGCAAAGCGAAAGTAAAATCTAAATTTTTCCACCATTCTGAGCTTCATTTTGGCTTGAGAAAAACAACAAACATTCTATTTGGTGGAAAAAACACATTAGATAAAGGTGGAGCTTTAAGTACACCTTCGGGATACCTACCAGAATTCATCTAAATCTTTTTTGATCGGAAGCGGAGATGTCCACTTTTGATAGCAAGATTCTTAATTAATAGCAATCAAACCAAAAAATTCTAAAAAATACTTTTTTTGGACTCAGTTGAATCTAACGTAAGGAATCTGACTACGAATCGATGACTTTATTATAATCATTAAACAATCCACCTGACTTCCTTCTACCATCAGATATAATTTACTTCATCTTATTTTAAGTTGCCAGAGGAAAAAGCACGAAACATACTAAGTATTTCAAATAAGAAAAATGGTTTTGAAATATATAAATGACGCTTTTGTCGAAGAATATCTTTCGCGTGACTGGAATCTTGTTTACCCATCTTAATTAGGCAAAAGTCATTTGGTGCCGTTGATAGTGAAGACAGTCTTAAGGCTTTAACGACGAAAAATTGTCTAATGGAATTGATAAGAATTTTAGCTAAATTTCTTTCATAAAGTAGGGTTATGTGGAGGAAGTGCGAACTAAATTTTCACAAAGTTCGACCTTAAAGAAATGTAAATTTTTTATTTTTAAAGTAAGATTTTTCCTCTTTTTTAAAAATGTTACTTAGATTATATTATATATATATATATATATATATATATATATATATATATATATATATTATGTAGTGTAATCATCGAAGAAAATTAAAACTTGTCTGAGATTCACGTTTTACAATCTTCATTAGTTATCGAAGTAGGATGTGAAATATAATATAATAGATGTATTAAAAAAAAAAAAAAAAAATAGTTTTTGTTTTTATTCGCTAATCCATAGTTATCTTGACGAATGATAATGACGGTAAGTGTACATCATGCACACTCGTCACACAAAAGAGGCCTGCATGTGCCCCTACTATAATGTTTTGCTGAGTGACTGCGGACAAATGCATAAAAATAGAAAACTGTCAAGGAGAAATGTACGCTTACGACTAAAAAAGAAGAAAAAAAATGCCTACTGATAGATAAACAGATATACAGGTGTACAGCAAAAGTTGAAAGACACAACTTTATCAACAGATTAGATCTAACATCTTTACAACTCGTTATACTTCACCTTAGTGATCATTTGTGCCTTATTTATGATGCATCGGTGTTTAGACTTCATGCACCGTAAATGACAAGTTACCAATTGAGGGTTTGGATTTAACGAGATAATAACGACCTTACTCCAAAAACGCACAAACCTCACATCACCTTACTTAATTAGATTTTCTAAAAAATTTTTATTAAGTTGTGATAATCCTTGTAAATTAGAGAAAACAACGTCCCATGGATAGCTTAAGTTGAAATCCCCCATTGTTAACTTTACAGTATCCTTAGGAGAAATTGTGGTCTGTTTATCTAAGCACCAAATTTATCACATGACTAATGTATCCTTTTTAGGGATTAGTGGTTCCATGATGGTGTCAAACCACGGTATTCACCCTTGTAAAGAACATTTTATTTATCTGGATTTGATACTTGATTATTACAGAAAGCCAGCGTACTAGCCGCAGGATTGCCACACTTAATTTCCAAATATATATATATATATATATATATATATATATATATATATATATATATATATATATATATATATATATATATATATATATATATATTTTTAACTTCCTTGTTTCCTGCACCAGTATAATTATACGTATGGCTCATGACATCGATGTTTTGCGCCTAAAACATCAAAACAACAACAGTTCGCCCTCAGTCTACCGTCTAGCAGTGGGCGAGCTATAGCTTTCAACCGCATTATATTTGGACTAACTCTTAAAATACAAAATAATATTTAAATTATAACCAATAATATGATGTTTACTCTGAATTGTGCAAGGCATTTTCAAGATACAGGATCAAAACGACAATAATTTTTTTTAACCAGTAATAAAGTTGTAAGTTTAGTTGTAAAGTTGTCAAACTTTTTTTTTTCTTACCATCTCATTTACTTGATCAAATTAACATTTTCACATAATAATTTCGTATTTATTAAAATGTTTTTATGGGCTTCCACTGTTATAAAATTCTAATGACAATGACACGTCCGCAAGTTGGTATACAGCCCAACGGGCTCGGTGCCTTATCGTGCATTATCTCGAACCTTCATTGGATATTGTCTTGTTGTTCGCATCAAAATCTTAAAAATCCGATTTGTCTCTTTTCGTTCTGCTGACTCAATATTGTTGGAGTTTTGAAACCATCTGTATTTTTCAATCACCTAATTAATGTTGTAGTAAGGATTTAAGAATCGAATTGGTATTTGTCATTTCTCTATTAAATTTCCTTCGTTTTAACACCAAATCCATTTCTCCGAAAGGGATCTAGAGTACGGAATGAATATATTGTGATTGATATGTAATTATATTATTTTTTTGTATTATATTATATGATATTTTTTGTAATATTAATAATTTTCAGAATTTGGAACTTCTCTATGCTCAAACCATTGTAATTTGAAAATGTTAGTTCCCTAAAAAATCAGATATATCAACCGTTTTATGTTAATATGTGAATATTGCCGTTTAAAAAATTATAATTCCTGTGCCAAATCCCATTCAAAGTAATCCAAAAATGTTCCAACCATACTTAACATTATTGTTTGGATATGAACTTTTACGAGTATGAAAACGGTAATTACAAATAAAAATGTTCTGATATTAGATCATTCTTGAAAAAAAACATTTTGGACGACCTGAATGGGAAGATAAGTTCGATCTCCTCGCATGAATGGTAATTTTATTTATATAGACGGCTTATATATATATATATATATTATATTATATATATTATATATATATATATATATATATATATATATATATATATATATATATATATATATATATATATATGACAATATTTATAAAAAACATGTTTTGTAACTAATCCTGTAAATAACGTACCTAACTAAATAGAAGTTTCTAAAAGTATGATAAAACCTAGAGGACATAAACCCTTCCTTGCGATTTTAGACCGAAAATGTGAGGGGGCTGTCAGTGACAGTACGATAATGCGGTAGATATCAGCTGATAGCCGTTCGTCATAGCGCGCTCAGAATAATTTCCCTATCTCCCGCCCAAACTGGGTCACACCAGCTGATAAGGCACCGCTTTCCCGCCTAATTTTTATTATTCCCTCCCGAACTAGGCCACGTATCGTGTGTTTTTCGTCATACTGTGGCTCGCTCAGATAACGAACATCCCTGTTCAGTAATTTTGTGAATCAATCTTCAAGGAAAATATAGTCCTTTAGATAGATTTGTAACCATTAGTTCTGTTCGAAATTGTAATCCATTATTTTATTTCCTCAATTATCGCGTCGAAATTTTCTTTCCGAAATATTCGTTAATTATTCTGTTAAGGGTCCACCAGAAAAAAAAAGAAAATAGCGATACAATTTATTATAGGTACTTAGTGGTTATTCTATTCATTATTCATTTCTAATCATCGTTTGATCATCCTATGAATTAAACTCGAATCATTTTACGAGTGATTCATCTATATTATATAGTAATTTCATGGATGCCTTATTCCTTCATAAACCACAAGAAGCATGAATAGCACTGTATTCCATTTGAATTTGGAAGTTATTCTAGTTTGCATCTGATCATGAGAATTAAGCTTATACTTATACTTCTCGAGAGAACAAGCAAAGGATATATGTGAACGTATCAAAAAGATAATAAATTAGATTGATTAATCTATTGATCTATTAATCTATTGATCAATCTAAGTAGTCCATAATTAGATTGATCCTTTTATACCATCATGCCAATGTCAACTAAAAATTATTATAATTTTTAAATAATATTGGGGTCAAGGAGTCTAACTGTTAAGTTATTATACAGGAAAGATTCACTGCAGCATTAATTTTTCTCTTTTGTTTTTAATTAAAATATACTACGTCAAATGGAAATTATGTATAACTAACGAATTGAAAAATTAAAATAATTGATGTGATTTAATATATTATATATATATATATATATATATATATATATATATATATATATATATATATATATAGTTTAAAAAGCTCCTATGTAAAACGGAATTTTTTTTTTGTTAAGCTATCGTTCTATTCATTTGGTATTACAAAAATATTGTGCATTATCTATGATTTTGCATACTTCCAATAATAATTTTTTAAATAGCATTAAATATATTGTCATGCAAATTAAATAAGTACTATAATGACAAATTTTAGCGCAATATTGAAATGGCTTTAATAAAAATTAAATGCGACAAAATACGAAATTAGCTCCCATTAGTTCCCTTTAATTATTTATGAGATAAATCCCCACTTTGTATTTTAATTACTATACAATGGATATGTGTACCAAATTGTTAATAATTAATTGTATATCTATTATTAATGATCTCGCCGTTACAGGTGTAATATTGAACCAATTAATACTACATAGATGATGTATGTGTGTATGTATATACGGAGGTTAAAACACCGTAGCGTAGGCTGCATCATTAGTATATGTTGGGCCTAAAGTCCCACTGTTCCTATATAATGAGGGCCGTGTTTAGGTCTAAATATTATTATTATATTATATAACTCTTGATTTAGAATATATATTTAAAATACGTAAATTCGTTTAATAATGTTTTTATTTTGTAAAATAAATTATATTAAATTTATTATTGTACATTTCTACAAGATATGAATAGAAATTATGGAACATTACATCATGCCATTTATGCACATTACAGGAATCAGTTCGTACATAAATATAAAATGTTTCATAATAGATTAGAAAAACTAATTAAATAAATTTGATGTCAGGTCTCGAGAATATTTAAGGACGAAATATTGTATATACTGTATTGTATATCTATATATATATATATATATATATATATATATATATATATATATATATATATATATATATATATATATATATATATACTCCACGAAATATACTCCTTGTGTAGTGAAGGAGGAAACAATTTTAAGTACTCACAACTTACATTATTACTCAGATGTTAATCGTAACAAACTGCAATGATAAAAAGTGTTTTTTACTTATTTTGTAGGAATTTCAAATTTTAAAATATAACCATCAGCTTGAATTTAATATATATATTTTTTTTTTTAACATCGATAGGTTTACAGTTCTGTACTGAAAATCTAGAGTGAAATCTCAGGTGTTCTTGCATTGAAACCAGATATCCAGAAACAAAGTTTGGAAATTTAAAAAAATAAACACTGTTAATTTATAATGCTTAGCTACAATTTTGTCAGTTTTGTATATTTGAAAAGAATCAATATATTGTTTTTGTTTGAAAAATTTGTATCTTCACTTAGACGTTTTTCACTCTCCATTTTACTCATTTGTTTGTGATAAGATTCTAACAGCATTAAGTCAACTTTAATTAATTAAACTTAGTAAAAATCAAAACCATAGAATGTAATGAGGTGAAAATTTATAAATTATATTAATAACGAACAAAGTTTTAGCACTTCAAATTATCAAAATCGTTTTTTTAAATTATGGTAAGAATAATTAAGGAAGAAGCTGGTCAGGAGTGTGGTCAAAGACAAAGACACTAATAAGTATGACTTATTTATTTAGTGCCAGCGTTTCGGCCTAAGTTTAAGGCCATCGTTAGGGCTAAAAATAAAAAAAAGAAACAGGGTACTGGTACTGCCTCTGTCGTTTTCAATGTTGTTATTCTATTTTTTTTTTTTATTTTTAGCCCTGACGATGTTCTAAAACTTAGGCCAAAACATTGGCATAAATTAAATAAGTCACACTTATTGTTGTCTTTGCCTTTTACGGCACCCCCTCCCTCCCTCCCCGACCAACTTCTACCTTAATTTATATCTATGATCAACTTAACTTACTCAAATATGGTCAGAGTAGTTGAACCTTGTCAAACCACGATGCACCTCTAAATAAGGGATACCCAACATTTTTATGACGCGTGCAACAACCAAGGGTTCCCTCCCCATATTGAGGTGTGCCACAACTGTACCTCCCCCCTCTCTCTTATATCCTGCCACCTTTACAATAATTATATGCATATCCGTACGGCAAAGGTGAACTGCCGTAAGTAGCATTTTCAGTTTTGTAAGAGAGCAAAAAGAAGTTTCAGATTTTGCACTTTATTGCTAGTTGTGGATGGTGTTCAATATTTATATTTGAATTGCCTTTATTTTATTTCCCTTTTAGTCTATCTTGTACTTGTATAGAAAAAGTATGGCCAGAATGATACAAATACAATAATCAATCAAAATCATCAAAATTGGACTTACGGTGTTTACTTCTGAGGTACATATATAGTACAGGCGTTTTTTTTTAAACAGTTTTTCTCTTGATGTAGAGTAATGAAATCAGGTAATAACTATTGTTTATATAATAAAACTATCATCCCATGGAGAGAACTTCATTGTTTTATTTTTAGTAGAATCAAAAAATAAAAATCTACTGGCCGCCGCGTATCAATTCCGAACCTCCAGCGTACCACATAGTTGCAAGCATGCTTTGTGTCGGGCATCCTTGCTCTAGATGGCCCTCATTACGCGGATGTTTAGATAAGATAGTAAAAATTATAATGTATTTTTACATATAATATATGAGTTAAAAGAAGACTATGAGGTTTAATGAATAAACCAATAAGATTTTTTATTGAATAATATACTAGAGCAGGGATTACGCAAGAATGTCCCAGGTGGTACGCGAACAAGCTAAGACATGGATGAAATCATCTGTTTCAAACGTTCAACATTAATTATGACATTATTTTAACATTATTATTGAATGTAACAATTATAAGATGAATAAATACGATCTACAATTAATAAAAATAATGCATGATGGCTTTAGTAGTAAAGGCAACCAGTGTTTTATGCTCTGTAAATAAACAACATGCTTCCAACTGAAAAATGTTTATTCTTTTCTTCACAATGTCCAATTTTTTTACTTTTGATAGATACGCATATATTTGTCGCATGTTCGTTATTGTTAATTGAATCTTACTGTTGAATTTATACATTTGATTCTGGATTTTTTAACTTTATTTGCAATTTATTATTATCATACACAACTTTACAGTAATATATATTATTTTGTTTCTTTAATAAACCTTTGTGATTCAGTTTTTATTTTTTTTATGAATGATAATGTATTGATATCTTAAGATAAGGTAGTGGGCACACACAGTTATCTGAAAACTGGAAGTGGTAAGCAGTGTCATGAAGGCTGGGAATCCCTGTACTAGAGTAAGAAGATAAGAAAAAAGCCTCGAAGCGTCGAGAAAAATATTATATGAATAAAGAATAAATAATGAAGGAATACTGATTCACATTTTGATTTTAAATTGAAATTATAAATACTTTCTTACGTAATAAGATTATTATCATAAAGAATTTTTATTTTTTTCTTCTTCTAGCCCAACCTTTTACTAAGTTTTTGAATGAACACGTCCACTTTATATAGGCTAATTCTAAGAACAACTTATACAACAGAAAATGAAGTTATTGCCACAGGAGTGGCGTATACACACACACACAAACCAAAAAAAAAAAAATATATCAATGTAAGTGTATAAGATTGATGCTTTTAGTTGCACATAATACTATTTAACACACCAGAGATCGGCTAATTTATTTAAAACCTAATAATTGACAATAATTCTAAAGCATATTATAGATACATTTATCGACTTAAACAGATAAATAAAAACGGGGCTCAAAGTTGATGCGTCTGGAGATAAATAGTCTCCAGATCTCTCGCCGTATGCCACCAGGGCTTCTTGCGAGAATTAAAATTAAATTAGCAAAGTTTTAGAAAATATTTGTTTTGCAAGTATAAATTCTAAAAACCTATTGAGAGGATACTAAAGAAATTTTATAACGCTCGTTAAATATTAATATTAAGAAAAATGTTCTTAATATTAATAAGTCATTAATGTTAAGAAAAAATGGGACTAGAAATTAGACTAAATGTTTTCTTATAAACAATCTCTTCTTGTAAATAACATAATTTTGTTTTTCGACACGAATGAGTTTACAGATTACAGGAGTTACACTATATTTCTTTCGATGATTACAGGAGAGTATTGAAAGGAAAAATAAGGTCGTTAAACTTCATCAAATCAACATAAAATAATGCATTTTGCCAAAAAATATGATCCGATTGGGCTGTTGGATATGCATTTTATATAGCGATTCCAGATGATAAAATGTTATGTGTATTTACCTCCACCCCTGCCGCTTTATATATAGCTACTTTATCTGATAAAGGTTTATTTATTTTTATTTACCCCCGCTGAATATATACTTCCATTAAACCTTATGCAGACCTTTGCCTATTTTCCCTTCCATTAACGATTCCCCGTTTCGCGCTAATGGAGCGTTAATCTGATAGAAACACACTAATCCTGCTTTAGATCATCGAAACATTTTTATCTTAATGAACAATTCATCAAATTAAATAATGAATAAAATATCAATAATAAAAAAATATTGTACTTATAAGAGCTAATTTCAAAACCCATAAACTATATTTGCATCCGTACATAATAATGATTAAGCAATAAAAATTAAATTAAAATATTAGATTGCATTTTTAATCCGATATGAGCTAAGTTCTTAATTCAATCTTTTTTTTTTTTTATGTATTTTCGAGGTTAGTCGAAACATCTAAAATACACACTTGAAAACTAGTATTATAATAATTTGATTTGAAATTCACTAATATAAAGCAGTTTTCCATAGTTCTTGATTAGTCATTATTTACAAAAAAAAAAAATGTTTAGATTATTGAATGGAGTTATTTTATCTGTTTAGGTCATAAGATAAGTTGTTACTTATCTTATTTGTCTATTTTTAAGCTAGATTCATAATCTGTATAAAACATTAATAAGACCTGTACTAACCTATGCATCACAAGTGAATGCCAACAGTTAACAGGTATTTAAGAGAAAGATTCTGAGAAGTATATTTGATCCTGTGAAGGATGGCGACCAATAGTGGAAGAGGTAAAATGCTGAGTTGTATCAGATTTATCGAAAGCCGGATGTGGTATACACAAGATTCTCTAGACTGCGATAGGTTGGGAATGTCGCCAGAATGTATGTTGTCTCACCAATAAAGAAAGTAATACTGGTTTATGTGGATGGAAAAAGAGAGAACGGTCATAGCTGAGATGGGCAGATGAGGTAGGAGCGGATGTGCAGATACTTTTGGACACGAGGGATTAGTAGAGTAGACCTTCGCAGAAGAAAGAGAGGAATGGAGACAAGGTCTTGATGCGACGAAGACTAGTCCGGGTTGTAGTGCCTGTGATGATGATGAGATTCATAATATACTCGTATATATAACGGAAACATTTTGAAGGGCTAGCAAAAACAAACAGATTTTATTTTCAAAAGTACGTGAAAATATTTAAATTTCAGTAGCTTTTAAAAATTACATTTTGCAAATGTCGGATCTTATTGACTACGCATTGCCGAAGACGTTTACGGAAATTTTCCATTATTTAGAATCATTCTGGAGGAATGATATTGATTGGCTGCTCTTCTCCTTTATATAATCCAGAGAACGAGGTCGGTGTTTAAGCACATTGCTCTTAAGATATCATCCCCCCAAAAAAAAAATTATATCATAGAGTTATATTAGTAACCGGCCCCTTCGAATAAATCAATCTGTAAGGAAATATTTCTCTCAAAACTCCAAGCAAACGTCGAGATGTGTGAGATGTGGCTCCATCTTGTTGGAACCATACATCCTCTAGGTCGATTTCATCCAACTTAAGGCGTCGGATAATCTCCAACATCTGCGCAGTCGGAGTTCCGGGAACGTGTTCGGAAATGCGTTATCAACAACGGCCGAAATTTGGAAGATGTTAGTTTCAATTTAATTTTTGAAAATAAAGTCATTTTTTTTTAGAGATTTCGCTTTTTTTTTTTTTTTTTACAGACCCTGAAAATGTCTAAGTTATTTCTGTAATGACTACAATGAATATTATTTATTGAAACAAATCTTCATTAATCACGTATGCTCGCCCTTTCTAACTAAGAAATATACAATGGAATACATAATTATAAATTTATTTTAAGATCTTTCTTCATGTACACGCTGTTAAGGTAAAAAAATTGCTATAAATAATTAATTCTGTACTTAGTATTTGCAACTGCAATTAGTCGAAGATAAAAAAAAGTGCAATATTTCTTCATAAAGAAATTTCTAAGTATGGATTTTATTTTTTTATTTGTGTCTTCAAGTTCGATATAGTTTGATTTGGACTGTATTATATTATTTTTTTTTTAATTTTATTGAATATGTTTACATTCGTTCCAGAGTGATACATTTAGAAGGGGGGAATAGGCTTCTAATAACTATCTATTAGAATATACACTACTTTAATTTCAAGTTCCATTCTCTCAAGAGATGCGTCGGTATCCTTATGAATCAGTAGCAATATATTAAATCTTTTATACGACCCAGGTTTGTTTCTTTTTTAAGTAAGAGATATTCTCACGAAGGAATCTCTTTTAGTAATAACCTTGAAGTAGGGAGCATCGACCCAGGTCATCAAGGAACCATAACCCCAGGCAGAATATGGTTATTCGCTTCTTCAGAGAACATTTGAAAAGATAAAAAGTGACTTTATCAGAGCGACGTGCTATATACGGTCCGCCGTATTCCTTATCAACAACCTTGTGATAAGGTCGCGACTGATATTGATGCCATCTCACGGTGGTTTTTTTTTTCTTCAACAGATTTTATGTATTAACAATTGAAAAAACACAACAAATTGCGATTTTTAAAATATATTGATGAAATCGCTATTATTAATATTGATAAGGAAATAAAAATAACCTGCCCGGACCTTTCGTAGAATAAAGGTACAACTCAAAATTTTAAATTGTTGGAAAATCATATTTAAAGTTTTTTTTTCTAAACTTTTGAATAGCTCGTTGTTAAAATAAACTGAGCATTCGTAATATCCTGCAAATGGGTATTAATGAGAAGGTATTCAAAAGTGTAGAAAAAATTACATTAAATACGATTTTCCAACAATTTAAAATTGACAAGTTGAGGTATTTTTTTTTTATGTGAGAGGGCGTTGTTTTTTTCCAATGCGAAGTTTCTGGTGTTTTTACTTTTACTTAGGCAAGGAGGGGCTTCAGTCCTCTGAGTCTAAAAAAAACGTCTTTTCGGCCATTGATCTGTCTGGGTGAGTATGTGCAACAATTATTTCTTGAACGGGTGCTCTAATTCTTTTTTGTTTTGTAAAGATTTGCCTCTCGATGCCTGTGTACCGAATCGCCAACAACAGCGCTTGCTTTGCCGAAAAACACGTTTTTCCCAAAGACTGTACCGCCTAAAAGACTCTAATAATATTGATGATACTTGCCTAAAATTTTCTAATTAAAGCCCTTTACATATTAGTCTATAGTACATGCCTGAGAAAAAGCAGAAAAAAAGTTATGAAGAAAACAAAATTTTATTTGCGCATAACTCAAAAAGTATATATTGTATAGAAAATTGTCCTATATCCATTTGAAAGTCAATTCAATTACCTAAAAAAAATCGGATCATTAACGGCAAAGATACCTCAAATAATTGTTGTACAGGACTTTCCGCCAAACGTGGTAAGGGAAGTCGTGTGAGCGGACACACTAAATATTTCTTTTTATACTTAAGCCTTTTTATTTCATCATTTTTATGCAATCAAGGTTTTTGTTTATTTTTCAAAACTAATGATCATTTTCTTTATTGATTTTTTATTTGGAAACTGACAGAATAATCTTTAAGACTAGAAAGGCAGACACTGGAGAACTCTGATAAAAACAGATAGTAGGGAATTAGAAAAGCCATTAGGTTAATATTTGTTAGCGAGTTGTATCGGGCGGAGGTCATGGCCCGAGGATTAAGAGAGTCGAGTTGGGGGCTAACTCGCTAACGTTGTTAGTGCGTTGCCAACTCTCCCTGGGGGCGGCCCCTAGTTCGATTATAAGAAAGGCTCCCATTGTGCCCCCTAGGCCCCGGCCGAAGGGGTCCTCAAAATCACTTGATGGCACCGGAACAATATAATTCGCGAGTTTGGCTTCGGCCCTCGGACGGATTAATTGCGAAGTTAGTAGGCGGGGGAAGGGGAGAAGGGAGGAGGGGATGTTGTGCAAAGCGGCTTTGTCGTCGAACGGCCATTGTCGAAGGGAGAGTCCCGCCCGGAACCCGATTAGCCTCTGCGGGTTCGGTCCGGGCTGGAAGAAAGAGTATTTGTGTCTTCCCTTTGTCTCAAGATCTAGGACTCCGATGAAAAACGTTAGTCCGTGTAAGGAACGTGTTTCCAGACCTACTTATTAGTTCCAACTCTCGTTTATTTGAATCTGATTTAATTTTTTTTCATAGAAGATACGTCCCTCAACAGGATGACTTAATGAAATTAAAAGACACTAAAAAAACGACTGCAACAGCTTTATCTTATTTTTACTAATTACAATTACGAATTTTCTAACCAGAAACTTTATAAAAGAGCAATAGTTACACTAACTTACTAAAACCCCTATACACAAGTATGGAGCTCATAAATAAATAAAAAAAATTATAAGATTAAGATATTCTTCTAATAGACATTCAGCAGCATCGTTAAAAAAAAGGTCCTTTTTTTAAGGATTTATATTGTTTTGTTTCCTCACTACCGAAGGTGGAAAACGTAGTATTCATGAAGGAATTTTTTACCCCAGAATCTAAAATTCTCACACGCGTTTTTCATTTAAAGAGATTTTAGGGGATTTTGAAAAATGACTGAAGACATTGTAAACGTAAAGTATAATCCTGATTAAAATTAGCACACCACCATAATTTTTAAACAAAAATGCTATTTATTTAATAAAATTAACTAAATATTTTCGAGTTTATTTTTTTATAATTCAACAGCATTCAAGGATTGTATATCAGGATTTCTTAAAAAATAAAGTTCAATTTTTCTATTTTTTGTGTTTAATTTTTGCATTGTAATAATTGACTCCTTAATTACATAGTATAAATAAAAATAAAATAAACTCCAGTATTAATAAAATAGAATTTGTGGGACAATAATGAAGTGTTGCACTAATTTTGATCAGAAGTATAATTTGATTAGTGAACCCAGAGAAAGTGAACATTGAATCACAAATTGTGTGGTTGGTTTGTTTGGCGTGTTCTGGGCTTGGATGTATAACATTTTGGTCTGCCTCTTTGATCTCTATAAATTGCCTACTGCTGTTGTCCACCTTTTCCAGCCTTCCATTTCCATATTTTACTTTTGTGTTATGTTTTTTTTTGTATCCACTTTTTGGTCTACCATTCAAAAAAGAGGATTTCTTTTTTTGCTATTTAATTATATCCATTTGATCTCAGTTGTGGATGTCAGTTTCATTCCTAAAACCCCGCCCATATTCCTAAGCCCGTAAATTTTAATATTTTCGAAGCGATGCGAGATGAGTCATAAAAACAAACCATTTCGAAATTGTATCAAATGTTCACTTATAATTTTCTTTTATTACATACGTAACAACTATTCTATAGAAATATTTTTATTGTAAGTGTATTTAACTTCTATACTATCCTGATCGAATAGAAATTCGGAGCTAACTATGTACTATAAAAATACATAACACCCTAGATAAATAAATTTTGTTGATATTTCAATACTGAACAGTTGTTATATAAGAAATTACACCTAACGATAGATTGAAAATATAGGATAAGAGAAAGAAAAAAAAAAAAGAATTGATTTTTTTTTTAATATAGAGATGTTTTCAAAAAAAAGAGAAGGGGTTCGGAAAAAACACTTTATATTATTCTCTAAAAAATTAAGGTGAGATTTAATCCCTTGAAAATTCTTCCATTTTACAATATAGGGTTTCTAATTTAAATCTAATATTTTCTAAAATTTTTGAATCTTGACTTTCCTTGTTTTCATTCTACACCTTTTAAATATAATTTCTAGTTTATCTCTGGCACCTTTTAGCTGAGCGGTAAAAAAAAACTATAACCTATAATCTTAATTCATACCATGATGCAAAAAAATTAAAGTGTAAATAAAAATATATTGAATAATTTCAACTAATTAAAATTGATAAGTGATAAAATCATATAATTTAATTAGATAATGATTTAAGTTATCATTTTGTCTTGTATAATTAAAACACGGAGAAGTATTCCAATTCAATTATTTTTTAGTTTTTCACCAGCTCATAAGAAAATAACAAGGAAATTTTAATTCAAAGTTTATATTTAAAAAAAAATATATGTTTTATAGACTTATTCAAAATTACTTATTAATTTTTAATTAAATTAAACCTGAGTTCTAAAGGCGCAAACAAGTCTTTCTGTAGTAGAATAAATTAAGCTATAAGAGTAACTGCATTAATAAGAAATTATATTTATTAATTATAATTAAAAAAAAAATATTGGATTTATGGCAACGGTTTTTATCATCTCGAGCATATATTAACTTCAACTAAGGATTTCAGCTTATACTGTCGTTTATTAAATTAACTTTAATTTTCATTTATTGTGTTATTTTTCAGAGCAAAATGTTTTAATACATTAAAAAGAAATTCTGAAATTCGCTATATTGGATACCACAAATACAGATGGAAGCAGTTGTGACCTATATTTGTTTTATCTGAGTCGCTGTGAAGAGAAGTTGGTGAGGTGAGACAAGCCCTCGAGTAAGTTCTACCATTCTGATCACAAATCAAGAATGCTAATACAGTTCTGTTATCGGTCCCTTTTGTATATTGGATCCCTTCTTACTCATTTGCATTTCTATCTATACTGGTATATTCGGGGGTATCCAAAGTAGCTAGGAAAACTTTCCTATGTTATAAGAAATTTTAAAATTTATTCCATCGTTTTGATTTATTGCCCCATTAATAAGAAGACAGCGTTGGGGTATGTCAGAAAGATTTTCAGGAAACAGTTATTTCGAAATTCGCTAAAAATTATGTGTACGCCAAAATGTAGTTGGTCCAATTTGACGCATGATCCGATTACCTAGGGGGTCAATTCCATGCAATTTATCATAGATAATTTAGAAATACAAAATTAATAATACGGATTCTTCTTGCCCCATCAATATATGATATGACTAATCCAACTTATTTTAATTATATTGAATAAATATATCTTCCTACAGGCAAACAGAACGGGTTATTCCTACAGGTTTCCAAACTACGAGGTGTGTAAATTAAGTAACGAGACTGATTCTCTAGTGTTCGATCTGGCAACACCGGGGATGCGGGACATGGAGGAGAGCCATATAAACATGTGATACGCGTCCAGTACAAGTTTGAAGTTGTCGCGTTGTCCGTAGTAAATTTTATTATGAGAAAAGTTTTATTAAAATGAGTGACATCAATTTCGAACAACGGTATGCTATCAGGTTCTGTTCAGACTTCAAAGTGCAATGGAAATATTTGAAAAACTGTGCCAGGCCTATGGAGACAGTGTTTTGTCGAGAGCCCAGGTTTTTAGATGGTTTAAGACATTTTCAGAGGAAAGAGAATCAGTTGAAGACGAGTCTCACAGCGGAAGGCCTTTATCTTCAAGAATCGATGAAAATGTTGGCGGAATCCGCGATATCGTGCGTTCAGATCGTCATTTGACAGTCCGAATGATCGGTATAGAGTTGAATTTGACGTTGAAAAGGGTCATGCGTGTGACACCAAAAATCAAAAACATGTAGGTGTTGCATCAAGACAATGCTTCTAGTAAGGTCGAGATTCGTTCCGTGGGCCTTCCACAAAATTAATTTTAATCAGGCCGGATTCGAACCGGCGCAACATTTGAGCCTCGAAACCGGTCAAAATTATTTGAAGTTTATTTTACTTCCATATAGCTGCACATTTGAACCTTAAAATTTGATAAAAGTCCGATTCTGGAAGTTTGTGAAAAGCCATCATTCTTCAAGCTTGACATATTATTTACATCTTTCTGAATCTTTTAGGATGTCATATAATTCTCAACTGCTGAACTTCTGGACGGTATAAATAGAACTTAAGAGAAAATATTTTTTTTTAAATTACTATGTTGAAAGAATAATATTTTTTTACTGATATATTTGAAGTAACAAAAAAACATAATGGCGGAGGAGGCCGGAAGGTTTTTTTTTTTATAATGTAGTTAATATTGGCCTCAATTTTATGTTTATAATAAATATTTAACCTGACAAGACCCGAAACACAAGTAAAAACACCATCAACTGATAACATTAAGTAAACAAAAAGAATTATCCAGTATCATAATCATTATTCTTCATAACATGCTTACATAGACGATAAATAAATAAATAAATAAAATAATAATTTAAAAATAAAGTACATAAATAAACACACTAGCTATTTAATATTGGATAAAACTACCAAGGATAAAACCAATGTTAACCATGATACTTAAAATTTTGACAATGTCTAAGTTCCGATTTTTGTTCTCCGACTTTCGAAGAAGTGGTAAGAGCGGGGGAAATTTATTCGATTACAGTTTGATGAACCAGTTATTAAGCTTGAAGGATGATGGGTTTAATGGAATTTGTCACAAACTTCCTGATTCGGACTTTTGCCCGGCTCAAATTTTCCTTTGTGCTGCGCCGGCGAAGACTCGATGTTGCTAAGGTGAGCCTTAATACTTCCGGCCAGCACGGTCTCTATGTATATATCTTTACATCAGAGGTAAGCTACAATTTTCTTGATTTGGATTTTACTCTCGTATTTACATTATCCTGACCATATTTTTCAAGAATAAGTATACTAAGCTAAAATGTTAATAAAATATTCAAAAATTAAGATTGACAACTGTCCGAAATCGGCAATACAGTGTGATCTAAAACTTTGATCTTGCTCTTCAAACAATTTTTGAAAAAGTTACTTACGACAGTTTACCTCTTAGGTTCAGATATGTAATTGATATTCATTCAATATATATATATATATATATATATATATATATATATATATATATATACTTTAATTAATTTTTTTTTGTGTGTGGTAACATTATAAATAGACCATTTATTTTCATTATGCAATGCTGTATGCTATGAAGGACTACATTAATTTTATGTAAAATGTATATGGATATTTATACATACCTGCATATTCTTATATATAAATTTACATCCCATTAGGGACGGGGATGGGAATATGAGAGGCCGTAATAAAATCTCTTTATAATTTATGGCCAAAGTCTAATAAAGACACATCAATCTATATCAAACTGTGTTTAGCCTCCAGCGTCTTAGGGCTCGCATCTTACGGTATAACATACTATCGAATTTAACATTATTAATTATTTTATCATCAAAATATTTAATTTATTAACTTTAGAATTTTTTTTTTTTATTTTTTTAGGCATAAGAAATTTATTTATTTACGTTTTAGAAATGAAATATACGGCACAGAGAGAATAAATAAAATAAAATAAAATAAATAAAAAAAATATGGCCGAATGTCGTAACAGATTTTCTAAGTCATGTTGATTTGACGAACTTTTTCCAAATTTTTAAGATAAAATAAATGAAATGAGTTGTTCATATAGTTAGTTGAAATTTATAGAACCAGAGAAATTGATTGTAACTTGTTCAAATCTTCTAATTAAAATGAATGCAGAGAAAATCATATCATTGTATTAATACATATTAGTTTGTTTCGTTTTTGATCCCTTTGATTACAATGTTTTACAACACAGAAAACATACAAAATAAATATCATAGTACCAATATTGCACATAGTACTAAGATATCTTAACAGAGTTATTAATGAAATATTAATTTTTTCAGGTATGTAACGAGAGCAAAAGAAATGAGACTGTGTTGATGTAAGTTTTTGTTTGAATAAATTTGTTTTGTTTTTAATGAGTTTCTAGATTGATCAAAAATTATGTTTGACAACACACAATATTAGATTCATCCCCTCCCTTTAATCTTGGAATTGTCATAATATGTTAAATTGTCATTATCCTATTAAAAAAGTATTGATATATATTCACAGTTTACAACAAAAAATATTTGAAAGGGTTTTAATGAATTTACCTTCTGAAAACCAGGTGTTTTTTACTTGGCAAAACATAATAAAACTGAGAAAATGTGCGAACTTAATAAGAATAATTTTCAGTTGAAGTCCGCATGATGGTATAGAAGGATCAATCCGTAATTAGAATGATTTTTATTGGAGTAATTATTACACTGACATAGTATAATTAAACTAATTAAAAAAAGAACTGGATTAAGAAAATTGATGCTAAATTGGATCTATAGTGAAGGAAATAATAAACTATTTTCAAACATTATTTAATCCTTTGAAGAAAATGATGCCCATCCTACATATTTACAATAATAAATATAAAGGCATGTATTTATAAAACAAAAAATATAGTTTTTATTTTGTAGTAAATAATTTTTAAATACTTCAATAAAAAATAGAGAACGTCACGCCTATCGAAGAAATTGGTGTGAAAATGACGGATTCAGACATTCACTATGTTTTATGAAATGAATGTTATATATTAGAACTCCATTCCTTTAATATAAAATGGTTGCCAAATACCTTTTTTATTATTTTTTTTTTTTAAATGCTGTAATTACAAAATAAGCTTTTTCAACACATTCCAGGTTCATATAAGTTTGGACACTCAAAGTGCAAACCTTGAAAATCGAATCAAATAATGTTTTATAGGAATGCAAACCAAGGTGACTTTATAAAGCAACCTTAGTATTAAATAGGATTGTTTAGGGTTGTGACTCATGTAATACTTTATGATAATATACTTACGCCTAATAAAATTCATTATATATCAATTGTATGTGTAAACACCTATCGATAATTAATAACTATGTTATATTAATATCATTAAAGGGAATATCGATTTTCTCGATCGATAGTAAATAACCTGCCGGCGCAGGCTTTAGAGATTAACCGAACCGAAGGCTTTGAACTGGTTCCAGGTTCCAGTTCCGTCGTTGGGCTCTTATCCACAAATCCACTCCTTAATAACATCTATTACCCAATATAACTTCCCTGTGAATTTTCTTTGACGGCTGTTAGTGTTACTTATTTTTATTTATAGGATATTCAGAAAAATATTTTATTTATGGAAATTACTTATGTATAATTTGTTCTGTTCATTGTAGTTGATTATTGGGGTTTAAAGTCCTCATGCACTCCAGCAAAGGCAAGGACGGACTACGGGTTCATGGTTGTATCCTGTTTTGCATAACGTTATGAAGACCTACAACTTATTCCGAAACGTCGGAATACATTAAAATATGTTTACACTTATTGTGTATTTTCTTTCTCGACCGCAACCCCCAACCAAATTCCCCTTAAACAAAAAACATATTTGACTGAAAACAAATGTTATTTGGTAATGTTAGGCAAATATTTTCATGGCAGTCTCTCAATTTTTTTAGTTACAACTTGAACACTTAAATCTTGAAAACAACATATACCGTATTTGTTCGAATATATGTCGATTGTCCATTTTTAAAATAATTTTCAGGAAAAAAAGATGGAAGGGAAAATATTAAACTACTAATAAGAAATCAATTTTCTGAATGAAAAAAAAAAATGTTTTTAATTAGTCCATTTCCGTGAGAAATTGTTTTTTACTCAAATAATTTTTCAAATTGTGGAATGGCTTAGCTCAAAAGGAAAATAAATTACTGAAATGAAAGCTAATCTGTTTAATTTGTTTTGGTTGGTTTCCGAGTTCCGATTAAATTTAGTTCAACACTTCCTGTTGGTAATTTCAGGTGCCTATTTGATCATTTCCTTTCTAAATTTTTGTTTCTGTTCCAATTATAAGTACGATTTACGTCAGTTATTATTTTGTTTTAGTTTTCAACGAAACAAACAAGCTTTGTTTTAAACTCTCAGTTCAACATACCATTTGCCTTGGACCTATGCATCATCCCTCATCCCATTTTGAACAACTTTTTTTATTGACCTTTCAATTCCAGAAATGATAAGTAAACGAGTTATGATATTTTATATCTATGAACTGTATTAAATCTGCCATCACGAAAGTGGAAACGAAAATAAACTACCAAGTGACTTAGAAGCCCCATGTTTAGTCCAACTAAAATTTTCCTAGATCGAATCCCGAATATAAGTCGAATCCTCATTTCACTGGAGAAAATTTCAGAAAAAACCAAGGTCTTTATTCGGGCAAATACGGTGTATCATTAATGGATTTAGGTAGTGCTAATAAAATTCAATATTTAGGTACTTATATGGCTTATATGTTACTGGCGGCGACTTTTGATTGGTTGTGATGATAAAACTGTAAATTCTGTAGATTGTCAAGGTGAAATTTATTGATTTCATTTTTAACTCCATTTCTCATTTGCAATATGTTTTTTAGTAAAAAATCCAAGATGTTTATTTAAACAACCTCCTAAGAATACGCTGGAAAATTTGGATTTCATCATATTTCTTTAAAATATTAATTTTTTTAAAACCCCAGCAGTGCCGAAGGAAACCTATCCTTTGTTATCCTTCATAACCTTCCCAAATAAATACATATCATTCGTAAAATCTTTCGAAAAGTTGTTAAACATACATTACCTTTATTACATTACCCTCCAAATACATTACCTTTACAATTTCTTTATCAATATTTATACGTGATATTGATCTATTTTTGTGAAAGCCTAAGTCTAATCTATCTAAATGTAATTATATAAAATTTAAATATTTTGTTCAAAATGGTATGAAAATCGTAATTTTATCTTTGTGTTCCCTCAGCTGTTGAATTTCTCCATCCTCCCCCCTTCAACGTCGACTCTTAAACCAATGACTACAGTTGGGGTAACTAATGAATGCTTTATAAAGTTCTCACCTCAGGGAGTCAAGAAACATTTCCGTATGCATGGAGGCGACCGAAGAAGAGACGAAGTAAATGAAAAATAGCCGAAGAAGAAAGAAAAAGAAACTAAAGGGAATGCTTATAAATACTAAAGAAAGGTAGAGGGTCTAAGGAGAGCCGGCACGGTCAAAGACGGTGCGGTCATAGTAAATATTCTTGGGGCTTAGAGTCGAATGAAAGGGCCCCCTCAAAGGAATAATTTCCTCCGAGGACTTTCAAAGAATTTACTTAACCGCAATAAATTTCCTAAAGGGAAGGATCCTAGCCTACTACCGAGTACTTATCATGTCTGGTCAGTGAGATATGAGAAACTCTCATTTGGTCTTAATTATTTGTCTTAAACGGGAGATTTAATTTGATTCGATAGTTGATCATTGTTTAAACACGGCCGAATCTACTTTAAACATCGTTCGTTTTAAAGAAGTGTTCCGCTCTTGAAATGAAAACGTTTGTTTTTCCTATTTTTAACTAGTAAAGTTCTATCTCGCTGAAAAATGGAAGATTTTTAGTTTCAATAATTACCGAAAAAAAAAATATATTGTCAGTTTAGTTATTATAATTTTACTTGTAAAATATAATATCCTCTTTCAAACTGTGATCGGAGTGTAACCTTATAAAGACTGTTTTGAAAAAGATATTAATAAATTATTTATTAATGTTACAACAATATTATCCTTATTATACAATATTATTATTTAGGTAGGTGACGAAAATTATCAATATTTTGCTTCTGCATAAATAATTGAAAACATTGTTTATGTTAAAAATATTATTCCGTACTTCAATTAACTATTCAGTTAAATATTTATTGTTCAATATTTTTTTTTTCAAAAATGTTTCTTAATTATCCATTAACTATAAAGGAGCTTGCAATGTTTTTTTTTTTTTTAATGAAATACTATTTTAATTTGATTAATGGTTCATGAATGTTTTTATTAAATTCATTTTTATTATTAAAAAATAAATAAATAAAGAGTTTTGAATAAGGATAAGTTTAACAATAACGGTAGAATCAGTAATGATTATTCAGATAAGATCGAGATTCGTTGAGATTTAAAACGAGATGAGTTCCTTTCATCTGTTCCAGTTAATCTAGCATTAGAATGTGTCATCAGAAAGGTGACACGTACCGAAAAACTTCAAATATGGATATGCATAATAATAAGTAACATCCGCGCATGGGGATGCTGATGACTTGGTACTGTTGGGAGGAGATGCGGGAACTATAAAGCTAAATACAACAACGTTCAACAAAACCGGTGAAGAGCTAGGGCACGAAATAAATACGGATAACACAAAATACAAGGTTAGAAACGACAACGACTTCTATGATATGAATATAAGAGGTTCGATGGGATCCATGATAACTAGAAGTAAAACGAAATTCAAGAGGAAATAAAGGCAATAAAAACGGACAACGCTTGTTATTTTCAGTTGCGAAATTACTTAGTTTTCGATTTTTGTTTAGAAACTCAAAAATCAGAATTTACAAAACTATTATCCTTTCTACTGTTTTGTACGAGAGTGGAATGTGGTCACTAACTTTGAAGGAAGAACAATGCCTTGGCGTCTTCGATAATAAGGTATTTGGTTCGAGGAAGGATGACTCCACGGGAGAATTCAGGAGGTTACACAACGCGGAATTGCGGAACATGCACCCAGTCAGTATTATTGAAGTGACAGCATCGCAGCTATTGAACTGGGCATGTAATGTTGTTGGGCTTAGCAGCCGACGAGTCCGAGGGATAGACCGACACCTGGAAGGATTACGTTTGAAGCAGATCTTGAGGATTTGGATTCGGACGGTGATCGGTGGACGGAGGTGTGTAAACAGCGATTGGTGTTATCGACATCGAACCTTCGGTTTCGCTAACCCTTTTATTATTATTATTGGCTTAGGGAATGTCTGACTTGATGTTTTGTCAATGAATTGAGGGACAGCAATAAACCTAGGCAAACTTCAAACGCTTCTCTTGTAAAACTATTCTTGTTAACTACTTTTTCGTACCACTCTTCTCCAAATAAACTGTATATTTAAAATGAGGTTTTTAAACTGTTTATCGCATTGAATTAGTTCATGAGCGAATAAGATTTACCTTTTGAAAATTTAACGAAGTGTAACTTAAGTGATCATGTACAATACGGTAACTTTCAAAGGTAGGTAGGAGCAAGAAACTTGTTCCGTAGGACTGTCATATGTCCAATCTCAACTGACAAATACCCCAGCTAAGTTTCCACCTGGTAAGACAAGGACTGGTCGGGATTTCTCAATCTCTCGAGTTAGAAAGCAGTCGACATCAATGATTCAGAGAAAACTATGAGAATCTCCTAAAGAGTTATGTTTAACCTTCAATTTCACGTTTTATTAGAAATGGAGCTGATGCCATAGCGGCAAAGACGTAAGTGGAAAAATATCAGATCGAGTAATGGAAAACAAACTTTAGCGAATTTCATTTACGAAATTACTTTTACGACATTAATTCAAATTTAATTGAAGTACGGAAATTACCCAAAAGTATAAAACGATTCTAGGAAAAAAATCATTTTTTTTTTTAGTCTTTCCTACGACAAATAGATATCTTTTTCCATTAAGAAAACCCACAATGTGCCATGCTTAGCATTACACCTTTTTATTTATCCAAAGTTTAATATGGCATCAAATTTCAAGAGTGTTATTTGAACTTGCTTAGCGAGAGGTATAGTCTTATCCGCTCCTTTTACGTTTAAGATCTCGTTTTATGTAATTTGATTCTGGTATATTGAGATTTTTTTATGTAAGTTTTGGCGTGGTATTGTTTGCAAAAGCGGTTAATATTTATTTTTTTACATTCAGTTTTTATTTTTATGCATTTAGCAACTAAAGACATAGTTAATTTTTAAATGACTAGCAAAAAAAAAAAAAAAAAAAAAAAAAGAAGCTTCTGCTGACTAAATTGATATTTATTCAATCAAATCTATATTAGAATTATTATTTATATTATTTTAGATTAATAATTAATATAAATTATTTTAAGTGAAATTTAAATACATTAGTGAAAAGAGTATAAGAAATTGTTTTGTGAAACAAGGACTAGATGCCCTGAGGACGTGGTGACCACGAGTGTTAAGGCGTCACCTTAGCAATCTCGAGTCCATACGGCGCCGGTTCCAATCCGGCCGCGGCGGGTTGAAATTTGATACGTTGCGGCCCCGCGTAATGAATCACGACCTTTCCACTCTGGTTAGAAGAGGTTAGTAACCTGTAGGATAACCCGTGCTGTTTACCTTAAAAGGATTGGGAAAAACGATCTAATGCCCTATTATTTTCAAACTAAAATTTTTCTTAAAACAATATTTCTCATTCACCAAGCACTATTGCATTCAGCGAAACTATTTAATTTAACTATTAATTTTTAAGAGCACAGAATAGGTACTCAATCTACAATCATCGTATAATCCCATTTTACATTATTGTAATGCTCAATTGATGTAATGAACCTTATACGTCATAGAAATTATTGCTAGGTTCTAAATTCATTCATAAACGTATAGCCAAATTCCCAAGTAAAGCCCGGGACCTCCGATTGAAACATTTCCTTGAAGGGACATGCGACCGACGCATAACGAACGCCGGGAATACAAACAGTCACACACTCGCTAATAGTAGAGCACACTAGAGATGCTAATTCTGGGCGGAATGACTATATGCAAATTGAAGAGTCAGTTTGCTGAAGCTGGCAAACTGAGGCGGTTGTGTGTGGTTGGTGCCCCTCATGGCGGCAACTAACTTAATAATCTGCAAAACGGGGCACATTTACCAACATCTCCCGCCTTACCTGCTTTGCCAATTAGATCTTTAATGTCCGTGGATTACAGCAGAAGCGGATCCCTGATGTCTTCATGATCATCTGAAAGAGAATATGAGTTCATTACTTTCCCTCCCAGAGTTCTCATTTAGCAATGATTTGTTTTTCAGCATTCCAAATTTGAATGTAGCACGAGTCACTTAAGTTCGATATTACTTTTTCTCCTCAAATTGGCATTAATTATTGCAAAGTAAATGTAATTTCTACTGACTACATGGTCGGGCGCTACAATAATTTATTGGAGTGGGCAAAATCTAAAATTTCCCAACAATTTTTGACCGAATTTTCCAAATATATTAAACATTTTAATTTCCTAAATATATTATAAAATATTGTAAATTTTCCAAACTATTTTGAATTTGAACTTTTTATTTACCAATTTGCGATTATTGACACTAGACAACAATTTTTTTTTCCATTCAAACACTACTCTCTATTAATAAAATCCCAACTTCTTACCTCAAAATGTATTTGTATTGGTTTTAAATATTAATAACTATTTAAGTAAAACGTTTTAGCACAATATTCGCAGTTTAAATTAGGTTCTCAAATTTCCATTCTCAATTTCCCAACTTTTTGGGTTTTTAAATAATTGGACATATTCTTCCCCCCTATTCCTCCCATGGAGGCGGTCCTGTCGTATACTCGTAAACCACAATGGGACAGCGTTAAAGAGGTTCTAGGATGAATTATTTACGTTGATTATACCTAACAAGCATGCACCACTTAGAATTCATAATTTTAAAAAAGATATGCCAATCCTACTAAGCAATTAAAGATATATTATTTAACATCTATTTTTGAGATGGATGCAAAATGTTACTGCTTGAATTAATGGAAGAACAATGCCATAAAGTTTTTGGGAATCAATAATTTAGACGGCTGCACAATGCCGAAATGCGTGAACTGCAGGCGGTAGATAAAATTTAGACACTAACATCATGCGTCCAATGGTTCGACCGAAACTTAGATGGGAGGATTGTGTAAAGTTGCGTACAAATTTTCGATCTGCTCAACGAGATCGGAACGGTGCGCTGCTTGCCCGAGGTGCGTTTTAGTTTTAAATTTCAACGCGGGCCCGGTGACCTGTGAAAAGACCGCGAAGATTGGGTGGTCATTTTGCAATGTAGTTGTAAACATGTCTAATAAAAGAGTAATCCTAGAATGACATGGCTATTGTAAAGACTATTGATATAAAGGATTGGTTTAATTGATTTAAATATTGAATGGTTTGTGGATATAAATAAATATATTTCGATTCTGGTGTAAAGAGGCAAAAAGGAGAGGTTGAATAGAGTATTAATTAATTAAGGAATTGTCAAATACGGAAATAAACTCAAAATAAAAATAAATAAACAAAATTTAAAAACATTAAAAGAAATAGGAAATGTAAATAGAATAAAATAAATCAAAAGTTGAGCAGATGGTCGTATTCGTAATGTAGATAAGAGTGGATGGTGGGATATAGGAACGGATCATAATAAGTTATTGCTGTTTTAATAAATTGAAGATTTGGGGATAGATTTGTTTATCAGTTTTTTGATTGAAGGGGAATCTAATTGGATGTAGATGCTTTCTGAGAGGAATCGTGTGTCATGGAATCGTTTATATATATTTATTATGTCGATACTTTATCTATATTAGTCTACCTATATTATTTATATGTCATGTTTTAAACTTGTTTTATGCTAGTATTTATACAGGTTTTTGCCATATTAAATTGGTTATCTTGTTTTTATGTATTCCTGATGAAGTTCTACAATGTAGACCGAAAAGTTAGCACTCAATAAAAACGTTCCATAGCACCGCATCCCCGACCCACCTCTCCTTAAAAATATAATAACATTAAGATATTAATTTAAGTGTATTATTTTACTTCAACTTTTCAATGATCTTGAAAAATAATTATAAAATGTCCGCGAAAACCAACAAACCTGTCACGCTCCCGTCTAAATTGGAACATCGTACCTTCAAAGTGCTTGTTAAACAAACTGACAGGAGGTAGATCGTCGCGCTTCGCTCCAAAACCCCATACAAATAGAGAGAACGTCAGTTGAGCGGAGCACCAGTGTGTCCGCGCCTTTAGATTCCACCTAGGGGATTTTGGTTTTGATGGAAGTTCATTAAAGAGAGTTTTGTAAGCAAAAGCTGTTGTTGTTATCGTCATCGAACCGCTAGTTATTCGCAAAGCCTTCATTTATTAATTTCTTTAATTATTTATAATCAATTGCTAACTTAAATTTCAAGTAATGAGGAAATACGGTTTGGGGAAGCAGGGTCAAAATAAAAAGTAGCATCAATATATAGCTTTTTCCAAGATAAATGTGACCCTAAGAAATGGTTTGCGATCAAGTTCTAAAAATAGTTTTGCCCCGACTTTTGCATCAATACCTTGAAAAATTGCTGATTTCTGAAAAAAATCTAGAAATTACTTTTGGAATTAATTTGTTATTTATATTTCAGGGAATTACATTCCTGGGGCGAGATTGATATCGTCAATTATTATGAGCTGACCTTAAAAATACTCGATCGCAAAGTGATACATCTTGAACTGTCTTGGCCAGATTATTTTTTTCAAAATGAAGCTGATAACAAGTTTTAATTATTTAAGTGGATTAAAAATGTTGAAACGGTTGTGATGAGCCTTTATTTATGAATGATGATTCACATTCCAAAGATTAGTGCTACTGGTCCGAACAAAGGTTGCGAATCGGATATGTCATGTTCAAGAAGTTAGAAGATGTATTAGTCTTAAGAATTTAGCACTAAAAAGCAGATTTCAATCTTATTTTTTTATATATATTTACGTTTAGTCATTGCAAATATTTTAGAACCCCCAGATATGATTTCTTTTTTGTTTTTTTCTTTTAAACTCGAGACAATGAATTACATGCATTTATCCATATAAATTTATTTTAATCTTCCAGGTTTCATTTACTCACTGTGCTATAATAATTTATTAATGACACAGAATTATTAACAATTTTTATGAGATAAAACACTTGAATTCTGCCATGCGTAATCAGTGCGCAATTACTTCAAAAGCGTTCTCAATCCTGATAAGATTGATAACACACTCGACCAAGATGAGTGGATTTTTGTCCAATTGAATATACCTAGTATCTCTTGATGTTTAAATCGTCAATTATTCATTATTTTATTATTATCATTATTTTAGTTTGTTTCAGGTTTGAAAGATATAAAGCGACACCACCGCCTAGCAACAGTTAGAACACTATCAGAAATCTTTAATCTGGCGAGAAAGGAGAGAGCGTTTGTCCTGAAATCTATGCCCCTAGCTGTTGGAATAACAAAGACAAGTTCCTTTGTAGTCCTCCGAAAGGCGGCTGATATCATCTTCTAGCCTTCAACCAGCATATAGGCCCTTCTTTTTGTATACTTTTCATGTCGGAGAAAACAACAAAAAACTGGTTACATTATTTACAGAAAATCTATTTTGTTTTTAACTTACTCACTGATTCGTATATAGTTTTTGGGATAGTAATAGAATATCTTTTATTCTGAAATAAATTTTCTTTGAAATGACTATAATTAATTGTAAAAACAATTAATAGTGACTCTTAAATATTTACTGAATTAAACAGTTCATAAGAGTGCGTAAGAGGGATGCCACAAGTGCAAAGGTATCTACTAATAAGTTAGTCTTATATCTTTTGTAACCCAAGACTGTTGAATTTTAACACAAAAATTGTTTAAAATGCCTTGCATATAATATATTCTTTAAAAAAATTTCCAAGTGAGTAAACAATATCCTCCTCCCTATTGGGGGTTACGGAAGGACTCCACGGTACTATGGTTCGTGCACCCTTTAAGAAAGGCCCAGCGTGTATGAAGCAATTATGGAGTACAACCTAAAGGCCATCAATTTAATATTTTAGGTTTCTTTATAATGGAGCTTTTTTTGAACCTGTAGGTTATTTTCAAAATCTTAAAATTTAATATATTTTAATACAGTAGAGCCCATTTGGCGATCTTTTCTATCTGTAGCTCGGTGCCTCCATTTACCGCTTAATCCGCCCTGAGTAGGATATGCTGTGTTTTTTACTTCCTTGTACCCAGTGAAGGGAGTATTGTAATCGCGAAAATTTTCGGTTTTCAGATTTCAACGGTAATATCAATGACCATCCCTGAATCCATGTTGACTAGTTTCGTCGTGACGTCTGAACGTATGTTCAATGTGCGTATCTCGGATAATTTAAAAACGGTTAGCTGTAGAAAAGTTTTATAACATACTATATTTTTGTTTAAATTGGAAAACTGAAAGCGGTACTTTACTTGAAGGTCATAATAAACTTTCATCAAAAATGATATTGAAATATAATGAAAAAGATCTCAAATTTGGTAAATAGGACTTTTATATCAATATAAATAATATACTAGTGATTGGTTAAAATTGGTGAACGGTAAGGGGTACTTTACTTGAATGTCTTAATACAATTAAATACAGAGATCATATGGTTCGCTTAGTTAAATAAAGGTTACAAATCTTATTCAACATTTTTATTACTTGTTTTAAGTGTTAAAATTGAGAGTAAAATAATTGTTTTTCTCTCCATTTGCGAGCTGAACACGTCTGCAGCAGGAGAATAAGATATAAGTTAAGTGGGTTCTTCCGCTTAAAATGTCGAAACCGCCGATTTCCAATGCTTTATCTAGTGACATTGACAGTTTTAATGTTGTCACGGAACACGAAGAAATCTCTTGAAAACTAGTTACCTGCTGAAAGAAAACGACATTTAATGTACGGAATGAGACCTCCAGAAACAAGAGTATGTGGTGTGTGTGTGTGTGTCAATAGATGGATGTCGCGACGCCGAGTATCGCTTTTGAGTTCTGCAATATTGGGAAACTAGTAATCAATTTCGGGATCACTTTTTGCACCACCGATTCATAGTTCAATAGGCGTAAAAGGAAGTCATGTGTTGTCCATATCAGATATTTTAGATTATTTTGCACTTCAGCTTGGCTTTGATGCCACTAATGTAAATGTAATTATTCCGAAAGCTTTGATTGAGACCCTTTAATTAACCTCTGTGACTTAATAGCTATGCCTAATAGGATTCTGTCGGGATGCTCTCTAGTGGGTATACAGAAAATTCAATATGGAATATATTAATTTAATTGAATGATGATTAAGGTCCTAAGGTCAATACATGTACAAATAAAGAGATAAGTGCAATTGAAGCTGTTTATTTCGAGGAAATCCCATTTCAACCAAAGGTCTATAAATTTAATATTTTAGATTTGTTCAATTATTTTATAGAGGGTTTTATGAACCTTCTGGTTAACTACCAAATCTTTCAGTTAAAATTTTTTAAGACCTCGGGGCCTTTGCTCGGCTCATTGCTATCCGGCTCCCCTACGCTGCCCTATCGTTAACAGTAAATTAGGTCTCTGTGTACCGGTAACTTCTAAGTCATGCAAAACTTTTAGTTACGATTCCAAGAATTCATAAACATATATGAAGGATATTTGGTGAACCTAAGGTATAAAAATAGTTTTATTTTATATTGTACGCCAAATGGCTACTCGTGTACCTTATATTTATATATAATAAACTAATTCTTTATTAACAGTTAGATTCATCCTGTTTTTCCGATGGACCCTGTCTATAAGATTACATACAATAAACTTACCTACAACAGTTGAACTCGAGCCCAGGGGTTAAGAGTTTGTCATATCCACTAAGATATCTCACTTACATTCAGTAGAGTTTCATAAAATGGATTTATAGTTAACTCATTGCTATCCGGCTCCCCTACGCTGCCCTATCGTTAACAGTAAATTAGGTCTCTGTGTACCGGTAACTTCTAAGTCATGCAAAACTTTTAGTTACGATTCCAAGAATTCATAAACATATATGAAGGATATTTGGTGAACCTAAGGTATAAAAATAGTTTTATTTTATATTGTACGCCAAATGGCTACTCGTGTACCTTATATTTATATATAATAAACTAATTCTTTATTAACAGTTAGATTCATCCTGTTTTTCCGATGGGCCCTGTCTATAAGATTACATAAAATAAACTTCCTACAACAGTTGAACTCGAGCCCAGGGGTTAAGAGTTTGTCATATCCACTAAGATATCTCACTTACATTCAGTAGAGTTTCATAAAATGGATTTATAGTTAACTTCACTTGAGAGATATTATAAACAGTGTGAAATATCTCAAATATCGAAATAGAATGATTTTATTAAAATTATCATTAAATAATAATATAAACTTTATTTATCGCCCTAGTCTATTACTCCTTTCCCACTATAGCGCACGGCAACGAGAACAGTAGCAGATTCAATGATTATACTCTACAATATTGGGCTTTAAAGACATCTCAGAGAAATATGCCCAAGTGGAGAATTCTCTGGACTTGATTGATTTTTTTCAATATTCAGGAGAGGAATACAATGAAAAAATGGGCGAAGGGGTTTAATGTGAGAATTCGGTTCTCAATATGTTCTGTATTGGGAGGAGAAGGGAGAGGGACTAGTCCATTCAGCCATTTTTTATGTTAAAAATTCTTGTTTATTAAAGATTGTTTTGTTGGAAAGTAAACTTTTTGCGTGATATGCTGTTTTTGAACTACTGAGGTACAGTATGAAACCGTGGGTACCACCTTGACTTGAATCATAGTATATTAAGGTAGTCTATAGTTTATTGACATATCTTGGATAACTTCGTGTCATCTACACTAGGGCAGTTCTAGGTTTGTGAATATTTTGGTTATTGAATTAGTTGGGTATTGAATTCTGGGATAGGCAAGTTTCATGACGAAGATACGTGTAATTTTTTTTAAGGATTTGTTTATTCCTGCTACTACAGGATCATAATGGGAATTAAATGCCTTAAGATGCGCTATGATAATGAAAACAAATAAATTAAAAGATGTTTTTATAAAATACATTTAATATAATATATCATTCTCATAAGGCTTAAGAAGAAACATAAATAAATTATATGATAACAAATATATAATACAAATATTTTCTGATCCATCTGATTTACAGTTATGACGTCACATTACTACAGCCTTTATATGCTGATTCCCCACTTAACTTTGGGATACAGGTTAATTTACTCACATGAAGTTAATGAGTACATGCACCCATTATACCAATATTATTATTATGATTTACTACTAAAGATTTTTAGTCGGCTATTGGAAGAGTTTGGTGTGGGTACGTGCTGCACCGGGCTTTGAACTTTGAAAAATAATATTTTTAAAAAACTTCATTGCTAGTTGGTATATTGTATTGTGTGGTATTCATATCTATGTGTTGCGTTTCCAGCATTTTTCGAAAAAAAGGAAAAGCTTTTTAGATGTGGAACCTCATCTCAGATTAAAAATAAAAATCAAGAAATGAAATTATGATGATCTGTCATCTCAACATAAACAATTTTATCCTTCTCATTAATTTATGCGGTCACATTTCGCATCCGAATTATAAATAGATAATTAATATAATAGATCTTTAATTGTATAGTAAACTTTGCATATATTTTGAAAATTTATAAATTCTAGGCGTTGGATCACAGTTTATGATTAATAAACATAAATAGATCTTTGTAGAACCTCCTTTCTGCTGTACCAATACGGTTTACACTTATTTTTCTTTGGCAGCAACCGAAAACGCAGCTCGAAAAATGAACCCAGTTGACCCTCTACCTCAAAAACAGGAGGGGAAGGGGTGATTTACCCCTGAACTATTTTTAGAAGGCCAATGAAAAACATTGTGCTGAGTTTCTTCGTAATCACTTTAAACTTCTATAACTGTTGTTGTACGAAGACATTAAAAAAAAACCCATAAGTGATGAAAAATAAAATTTTAATTTCATTCTTTTTTAAAAGCTCTATTTTATCAAATAATGTAATTTTTCTGAAGGTCATAGTTATTTTAAAATTAAATATATAATCATAATGAACGAAAATATTATTTTTATCTGCTTCTTTTGCACTGAATACCCAAATAAAATTCTGCACCTAACTCGAATAAATAAGGAATGCATTTGGTTTGGCATATTAAATAAACGAATATAATAGTCCAGAACCTCTAAAAATGAAAAAAGTTTATTTTTTAATGTTTTTAAAAAGTTTCTATGCAGACTTCTCTGGTGACATGGAATACTTATTAAGTACACTCGTTCGTACTTGTGTAAACAGTTGGGAAGAGTAACAGAACAATTAGCCTAAATTAACATTTGAAATCAAGTTAGTTATAAGAGAAAAGCTATAAGAAGTCGTTAGATTTTGGTTTATGCGGTTCAAGTTAATATTTCAAAATATATTTCTACTAACGTAACTATTTCCTTTATATTAATATTTATTTGTATTAGTTTAGTCACTGATTGCTCTTAAGCAGATATGAATCGGTTAATCATAACGGGCCTGACAATAAAAACTTGTTTTCCGCGGCACGATGGAAGTTCTACCTAAGCAAAATTCATAATTACAAAAAAAAAAAAAAAAAAAAAAATGTTTTCGCAAAAGGCACATCAGTTCAGAAGCCTCCCTGGTTACGGTTATTTCAAAGATTATGCCCGGTGCTAGGTGGAATTATAAAGGGTGTTTACCATGTTATTGATTAGGCCAACAAAAAAATCCTCAGAAAACAATTTAACCTTAAATTTAACATTACGTATTTCGTTTAGCACAAAATAAGAAATTAATTTTAAGTATTAATCGAGCAATGGATATCCATTTTGAAAAGTCAAAGTTCTTCTTTACCCGACTAATCATCGTTCGTTTGCCTCTTTTCGAAGATCTTGCAGATTTTGTTAAAAACCTGGATTAAAAACTAGGACTTCATGGAATACAAGGTAAATCGGGTTAAGTGCTTACTCGGGCCAAGTGCTTTTATTTCAGACGGATTTTTATTTCAAACCTTTTTTGTTAGGGAGAGCTGCCATCAATGGTGATTTTACTATTTACTTCCTATTTACTTCAAATTCTCATAGATGGTAGCTCTCCTAACAAAATAGATTTGAAATAAATCCCCATATATGTACAAGCGCTCAGTATGCACTTATCCCGACTTACCTTACATCTTTTTTTAATTATATTTTTATCAAGAGGGAAATAAAAAAACTTGTTCATTATATAAATTTTATAGAAGCCTACTAGTGTATTTTAACAAATTAATACAGTACAACCCCATTTATCCGATTCTACTGATTATCCGGATCAGATTTTTAATTTTTTTTTTTTCATTTAATGTTCACATTAGATAATAATTTTCAACTAAGATAGCAAGAACATAACAATCTATTAATACGCCAAATATTCGCTTTATAGGTTGATTCAATGCACATTTCCTGCATGGATTGCATAATAAATTATAGTAGTAAAATACTTTTTATCAAATTTAAGGAAGTTTCACATCATATACATGATGTATCACAGGTGCTCACTGGAGTGTCACAGGATGTAGACGTCAGTAGACTCACTAGATATAAATAGTTTTTGTCTTAGTGAACAATAGGCCCTATAATTTAAGGATTTTGTTTTGCTTATTACCCATATTACCGTAATAATTCGGATTTCCCTTGGTTCCAGTTAATCCGGATAAACGAGGTTTTACTGTGTAATTACGTTAAGTAAATCCATTTATTATTTATTAATGTTATTTCCCGAAATTTGCGTTTTAAGAGGGTCACTGACGATCACTCCAATCCCATCACTCACCACCAAATGGAACATGGAACAACCGTGCGTGTGAAATCCTATGTTAAGTGGTTGGAGGAGAGAGGAGCATTATATTAAAATTGGAGTTTAAAATTGTGGAGCATTGGAGTTCCACTTGTATTAAAATTCACCGCGTTATAACAAAATCCAATCACTTCAAATGATCATGTGTGTGGAAAACGGATGGAGTGGGATAATGAAATGTACAGTTTTTCACACAGTTTTAAGGTTGCACTTTACTAATAATGATAAAAATTATTTAGCACTAAATTCATTGTTAAAATTTACAATATTCATTTTATAAAATATTAAAAAAAATTATAATAATAACATTTTATAAATTTTTTACCTAATAATTGTGTTTATGAAATATTTATGATTGTTAATTATAAGTAAATAAGCATTCGTAGTGGATTTATAATTTCTAATAAGCATAAAATGTCCACTATTTTTTATATTTTTTTGATTTGGGAGTCAAGATTAAATTATTTAATGTTTTTACTATTGTAAAGCCATTATTTATAGGCCCATTAATGTATGCTTACGTGAGCATAAATCACAATCTGTCGGTAAAAAATGGAACAATGGACTGGAGTGATCGTGGAGTGGCCATTGAAATTGCCTTAACTCCAAGTTTTCCAACTGCTCCAATTCAGTGTTCCATGTTCCATTTGGAGCGATCGATGCAACGAATAGTAAAAAAATGTTAAATTTTCTGTTAGTCATACTGGGTGTCAACTCTCCAAACACTGACTATTTCAGATAGTATTCCCAATATATGTTCATGTTAATGAGCAAATAAATATTTCTAATACAACTTTATTTTAATTTTTTGTTGTTGAAAAGTCATTTTATTAAAACAAAAAAAAAGCAACAATAAAATGAATCAGCTCCGAGTTTGCCCATTATTTTATAGAAAGTTTTCCAGCACTCCAGAATCCTGGAAAGTCTGTAGAGCTGGTTGTGTTCTTTAAGATGGAAATCTGAATCCTGAATTAGAATTCATTCCAGGCTTTCTGTCCTTCTTATATTTTAAAATCCTGATAAGGAACTTTGTCGACATTTCCTCGAATATGAAATACAAAAAGCTCTTTTAGAATCGTCTTGGGTTATTGCATTTATTATTTGGAACCACAAATAATCTTGTATTTTTTCTTTATTTGACTTGGGAATTCTTTTATTTTCTTTATAAATTTAATATTTCAGCCGTGTAGTTTAAATATAGTTTAAAATAAATATTGCAGAATTCCTCCTTTTATAAAAATATTCTTTGAGTTCTTAATATTCATAATACCATAGGAATAAGTAGGTTGAGCTCTTTTTTCCGAAAATTATTTCGAATTTATAACAATACTACTGATATAAACTTTGTTAATAACAACAACTCAGTGACTTAACATGAATAAAAGGATTTATATTTTATTTTGTGGAATGAAAATCGTAAAAGTATATTAATTCTGTGGATGATCTTAAAAAAGTATGAATGATACAATAAAAAAAATTATCAACTAAGTTATAAGAAAAAATTCTAGTGCGTATATATTTCTTCTTTTGAGATTGACGATTTGGAGTTTCCAGGTTTCAAAAAATGTATGTTTTTAACTAATGTGAGGCAAGTGATCACTAAATTTTACAAAGTTCGACTTTACAGGACTGTAAATATTATATTTTTGAAGCTAGATTTTTCTTCTTTGATTAAAAATGTTTCTTAGACGATTATATTTAAATATTACATTCAAGCCTACGTTTCAACCACGTCCATTTTGATAAGATTGATAAACTAATGCCCTTTCGTTTTGTCCAATGGGCCTCAGAAGCTGAGAAAAAATAAATAAAACATTCTGATAATGATATATTTTATATCTCGTGTTTGAAGAATGATATCGACATGATTTTTTTAGCTAAACATTTGATTTTTAGAGTAAATTAAAGAAAAAATATAAGCATTAAGAAATAATTAATTTTAGATCAAATAAATTAAAAAAAGTTTTTCAATTTTAAGTATACTAGCCTCATAGATTTTTTCACACCAAAAATGATTGTAGATTTGGATCCAGCACATCAAAAAACCTTAATGTTGAAAAAACCATCGAAAACAAAAAAATCTTTTTTTTTCAGTCCCGAATGTGCTCAAAAATTTTAGTCACAAAATTAGGTTTGGGTTTGAAGCTCTGTATTTCTTCTTACGTTTACCCGACATCAACGTTCTGGTTTAAAAGAGAATAGTTTCTTCTATCCATTCATGTAAAAAACTATTGCATAAGCTTAGACAGTTTGAAAAAATGCAGTTCCGATAAAAAACAAGAATGAAGTTTTTTGCGAATAACGTTGGTTCTAAAAACCGTGAGAACATCACTGTCAAAGCAAATGGCGTAGTTTGAGAACCTTATCGATGCCTCAAATTTGGTTTGGATTATTCAAAGGGTTCCTGATTTACGAGAAATTATTTAAATCTTTGAAAAAATATGATAGTTTTAGGCCAAAAATTTTTATTTTTTGATTCGCTCGAAAATTTGAATATGAGGGTTCTTCAAAATGCTAAAACCAATTCTGACGCCATTTTTGAATAAAAAAATTCTGTTAATATTCTTCGCTCCTTCAAGTATATTTCGCTCTAGAATTTAATTATTTCGTTTTGTATCACTAAAGTTTACTATATCTGGATCACGAATAATATTTTAAATTACTTATAACACTTTGAATACGGCCTTAAATATTTAAATTATATTTAATATACTATGACAGACATACCAAGAAAAGTTGGGCTCTTAATCATGTACATATCATAATATAAAAACATTCTTTGTGATCAAGAAATGGTAAATATTACACTTTTGCACCACCGCTATAAACATTATCGTAGTAAAAAATATATGTTTACCCTATTATAATACTGATCTATATTATATATAACTCAATAGACTGGCCGGAACGCTCCCAAATTTAATTACTTATTTCATTAAAAAAAATTTGGTCTCTCTGATATTTAATATTGCTTTTTCTTATTTTATTGTCTACGATACTATTTATAACGGTGTTGTAAAAGAGTAATATTTAATATTTCTAGATCACAAATAATGATTTTATATTATGATATGTACATGGATAAGAATCTATTAGGCCGTATTTATGTGTAGTATAAAAATATTATTCGTGATCCAGAAATAGTAAATTTTAGTGATCCAATTTTTTAACACAAAATAATTCAATTTTAGAGCTACCTGAAGGATTTATTGACTTTTATGGAATCATAACGGTATTTGTTACGGTGTAAAGTATATTAACAGAATTTTTTTATTCAAAACTAGCTACATATATACTATATATACAGATTTGGTATAGCACTTTGAAAATCCCCTACATTCAAATTTTCGAGCGAATTTAACAATCTTGATTGAGTTATGAAAGTGGAATGTGGAATATAATTGAAAAAATGTATTGAAAAAAAGTAATTCGCTGCCTCGACAAAACCTGATAGTTAAGATACGAACAAACCAGGTATACTTATCACTCAACAGATGTGTGCACTTGCCCCTACCATCATATTTTGCTGGATGACTGCGGACAAGCACTTGAAAAATAGAAAACTGAAAAATAGAAAACTGTCAAGGAGAAATGGTTCCGCAAAACGGCAAAAAATAAAAGAGAAAAAAAAAGTCTACTGGTAGATAAACGCCGATACAGCTGTATTGCAAAAGTTGAAGGACACAACTTTATTAACAGGTTGTAATGAATATTTTTACAATTCGTTATAATTCACCAGAGAAATTTCGTGACTGATTTCTGAAACATAATTGTTTAGGCTTCATGCTCCGTTAGAGGCAGCTTTTACCAGTTGAGTGTATGGATCTAACGAGGTAATTACGCACATACCCCGAAAAAGCACCCCACATCATCCTATACAAAAGGCAAATCAGAGACCGATTTCTTTTTTTATATCTATATTTATACCGATTTATATTTTTATACAAACATACGTTGTATAAACTGGCGAAAGGCTACAGCTTTGTATTAATAACTACTTTTAAGATACTGACCAGATATTTTCTTCTAAATTAATCCATCGATGTATTTTTTAATTTGATAAAATGAATTATATTCATGCTTTAAAAATGTAATCTATAAATTAATGTGAATTAATTAGTATGGTTTACTATCAAATTGTGGCATATTTGTTTAGTTTAGTTTTCTCCATTGTGTTCCTGACCCACAAATAATTCAATATTTAATGATAATAACATACATATTCCAAATTAATGCCATTCAAAATATCGTTGTGCGAGGTAATGTAACAACAGAGAAATAAACATTAAGAGCAGTTCTCTGTTACAGAATCTACTCTCAACGTAGTAAACTAGATTTACCACTCAGCAGATGACTTCTGATGTGCCTTCTATCTATCGCATTAGCGTCTACCCTACCCTTCAATCCAACTTTAAATGACTCTACTGATATCATGCTAATTCGAAGTTCTAATGTCATAATTAAAAACTAACAGGCCGAAATAATAATTAACTTTTGTTATTAGGAATGAAGTGATTGACGATTAATTTGGATATCACATCAAATGAACAAGATAAAGGCATTAATAACCAAAAGAGATAAAAACTATCTTCAAAACTAAAACTGATCAAGTAAAATTTTAATTAGGGATTGATAAATTATTTGCCACTTCTATAAATTTTTCTTATTGAAAACTAGTTTCGAATGTTATACATTCATCCTCAGTTCAAGGTTTAAATGGACTATATCAAACAGAAAAGTTTATACTGGTTTCTTCTCGCATTAGTTGATGAATGTATAACATTCGAAACTAGTTTTCAATAAAACAAATTTATAGAAGTGGCAAATAATTTATCAATCCCTAATTAGACTGACCCTTCTATACCATCATGCGGATGTCGACAGAAGTCAAATTTTACTATTTCGAGATATAAAGTTTATGCTGATAGCTTATAGCAGTTATTACAGCTATTATAGATGAAAAATATGTTAATATTATATTCCGATATATATATATATATATATATATATATATATATATATATATATATATATATATATATATATATATATATATATATACACACACATGCGAATCTGCAAATAGATATGTATAAAGTAATTAAAGTTGTTCATAATTCAGATGTTCATACTAAGATGTGAAATTTAAACATACACTTTATTATTTTCAATTCTGATAACTGAAAAATACTTAAATAGAAACAAAAAAAATATACATAGCTTAAATATTTTATAAGAGACATCTTTATGCTTATCAGATGGTGCCATGGATAATAAATTAAATTAAACCTCAGTGTCAAAAGCTTTATTAAAAAATATTTTCATCTTGCCATAATGTGAAATTTTATTATTATACTTAAAAGAAAAAATAAATAAATATTGAAGGTATAAAATCTTTGATTAACTCTAGAGGTAGTATAAAACGGTTATCGCTAGGCTATTTTTATAAGCTGCCAATTGTCTTCATATATTTCATTTACTATCAAGGAGGTTTATGGTCTATTTCATTGTCAGAAATAATTTCGCAATATCTTATCCTGAATTCCTAAAGCATACAATAGAAATGAAATTTATGGTTGTTAAATTGCGCAGAAAGCAATACTTGCATTTTTTTTTTTTTTTTTTTTTTAGACATAGTTGATAATTAAGGTTTTTCATCTCATGATTTTAAAATTATTCTAATAACTGTTGGCTAGCAGTAATTAGGGAAATTATAATTTAATCTAGATTAATGAACTAATAAAATATTAAAATAACTTCTTTTTTTTTTTTTTAGACATAGTTGATAATTAAGGTTTTTCATCTCATGATTTTAAAATTATTCTAATAACTGTTGGATAGCAGTAATTAGGGAAATTATAATTTAATCTAGATTAATGAACTAATAAAATATTAAAATAACTTCTATCATCGATTTGGAAAAATATCAAATTTTTCTAACATATTATTGTAGAAAAGGACAGCCAGTCTTCTGAACCAGTCTTCCAAATTTTATATACATCGTCTTCATGGTCCCCGAATCGTTTAGCAATAATGAAATATACCGATTTTCCATTCATATGTTGTCAAAAAAGTGATTAATAAAGTATTAAGAGAAAGGGTAAACTATTAAGAATAGTTTCGTCCCTGGAACTCGAGGGGGAGGGAGGAGGGGGGAGGGAATAGGAACCAAGCTGGAACTCCCAAAAGATACTTCTCTAACACGAATCCAATTCATATACAAATTTTCATCCCTATAAACTAATATGGTGGAGCTGTAGAGATGAGCAAAACTCTAAAAACGCCGAAATATCAGGGTAAACATATCGATATTTTGACTGTAATTTATCCATTCTTTAATGGTATCGTTCTGGCTGGAAGAAAGACCGAATTTCAGCTCATTTGACCCAGAGGGGGCCGCTTGAGGTGCTGAAATGTAGTGGGGGAAAAAAAAAAAATATATATATATATATATATATATGTGTGTGTGTGTGTGTGTGTGTGTATATATCAGACATCTCCAAAACTTCCATAATCGTGCTCTAAGGGTTATGAAACGGATAGAAAACGCAGTCCCGCCGCTCACCACCGACCTTCGACCCATTGCAATAGTCTGTTTTTTCGGAGAAAATACGACTAACATGTGAGAAAACGTTAAATTTATCTGACAATGAGTGAATATTTATTGTTGTTTAGGCATTTTTATAGTCGTTGTGACTTTTTCTTAAAAATGCCTGCAAGAAATGAGATTGAATAACATTTTATAGGTTACTATTTTAAAGGCTATTTTTTATTTGTTGGTCTTAATAATTTTCTGAAAAAAGGCTATGATAATCTGAATTGTCGTTGTTTAATAATTATTTTGCAGATACTGTTTGCTGAAATCTGTTTTCCATATTTTTTACTGAAATGAAGTGGAATAGCGAAGCTAGTACTATATAAAAGTAGAATTATGTTGAACTAAATTCCGTACATTGAAAAGGCATATAAAATTATTGACATATTTTTACTTTGAGCAGTGAGGAACCATCGGGAAGTATTCCATAAACATAGCGACTTCTGAGTCCATCAAACTCTTCATTCCATAGCCAATGCCTCCTCCATAAATTAGGGATCCCATCTTTACGACCTAGTGCCTTATAAATCTCGAAAAGGTCCGACCTCGTTGAGCCGTTGTTGTCATGATTAATAATAACTTGCGCTATAATATCTCGTTATGAACAGCAATGATTATCGTAAAGGCAGTGTTAACTTCCGCAGTAACTTTTCCACTTTTATTAAACTCGTCTACTGTTGTTAGACTCCATTACTTACGGGATTCATTATCAGCTCGCGGAGGTAGTTACTGCCCCGTTTATTAGTGCAGTGTATTTGTTGAATTAGGGACAGTGGTATGAAAATATATTCACATTCCGAGGGATGTCTTAGGTGTCGTAATTTATTTATTTATTTTATTTATTTATATAACATAAAACCAATTTATAGCATAGTATTCATTGGTTGTGACTATATGCCACGCGTGAAAATTACAATCTCAATCCTGTTCTATTTTAGTTATTCTACATCTTCTTTTCCTATATGTTTCTTAAAAATTGTGCGAGATTTGCTATTTATTTACGGTCTTCGGTTTAAATTTATTTTCCAGAATTTCCAGTCTCATGAGCTATACAATCGATGACGTCCAATTTTTTTTAAATAATTGCCACCAAAAGATGATCACAATTCACCCCAAGATGATTCTCGGAACTCGACATTACCATCAGCTATTTCGTTTCAAAATCGCAGCAGATTAAAGGTTTTATACACCCTTATATAGGCTATTTATGAAGAAAGAGGAAAAATATTAATTGTTCCGGAATCATAATACCAAAAGCCTTAAAAAAAGTTAATTTTTTTTTTGTTATATATAACTATTTCATATATTTTAACATGAGTTTGTGTACGCAATGGGATAAATTCTCAAGGATAACGAAAACATGATAAGAAACCTATTCGAATAACTCAAACAAACAGAATTTTACAAAATGGTGTAATGATAGTTAAACAATACGCACTTAGGAGTAGAGGCATAATACATAAATAAATAAACTATCTGGAAATAATAAACCGTAGCGTCCCTAATAATATGCCGTATTTTTAATACAATAACAAATTAAACGTATCCTATTTATTATTTGTTATTCCCGAAAACTATAAGTATCAAACGTGCTCTAGAAGGATTCGTGAAGACACTTGACAGTCCCAACTGTAAATATGTTAAAATAAAAACTTAGTCCTTCACATAAGACTAAGAAGTATTTTAAGTTTAGTTCTGATGTTTGTAATTAGTTAACTTCCTCTCTTAATTAGAAATAATCACTAATAGCCTAACATGATATTTAGTTGACATCCACATGATGGTATAGAAGGATCAATCTAATTTGGGATTGATAAATTATTTGCCACTTCTACAATTTTGTTTTATTTAAAACTAGTTTCGAATGTTATACATTCATCTTCAGTTCAAGGTTTAAATGGATTATATCAAACAGAAAAGTTTGTACTGGTTAGAATTCATGGCACATTCTCGCACTGAACTAAAAATGTATAATAGTTTAAACCATTAGAAAATAGTTTTCAATAAAACAAAATTATGGAAGTGGCAAATAATTTATCAATCCCTAATTAATATGATGTTTGTTTTTAGTTTAAATTTTAATCTCAGCATCAATAAAAATTATTATACTTTTTTTTAGATTTTTTGTTGGTTTTAATGAGTCGTATTAGTATGTTTTTTCTATCTATTTCTGACTTCCATAGAAATTATTGAAATGTTCGGTTGCTACATTCCTGCACTATATTTATTAGCATCTTTGCAAATACAACACATGGAATATGAAATTTCATATGCCTCAAGAGAGGGAGAATTCTTATTCCAGAGATGAGAGGCACTAGTGAGGTAACACAACACGTTACTCCAGCAGTTGGTGGATGGAACATGGCCCCTAAAGCACTCGTGCTTGGTAAAAGTTTCTCTGAAGAAAGCTGTAGCGTCTAATTCTCTCTGTTCCCGTTACATATGTAAGTTCACTTCTTCTTTACGGAGTAGTTCAGTTGAAAAGCTTTGCTGACGAATTTTTATTGCGATCTTCTTCAAAATCCATTTCTTCCGATTTTTTTTTTGTTTTGTTTTAAGCGAGATTGCACACCAGAGAGTTCACAATGAGTTCTGAATAAATGGCCAGAACAAGGAAGAGAAAATCAGATTAATACAGAACAGGTACAGAACATCTCACCTCAGCAGTCTAAAACAGACTGAACAAACAGAGGCTATGCATCACGTAAAACAGACAATATTAACACAGCTGAGAAAGGTTCTATTGAAATAAACAAACCGCACAATTAAAAATATTTTAAAATACCGTCTAAATAAATTGATTGTATCGGTAGCTTAAAGTACAATTAGCTATAGAATTCTTGCCAAGCCCACTATCTCTGATATTAAGGAAAATAAAGAAAAAAAAATAATTTTTTTGCCACTATAGAAAGTGGTCAAAGTATAATTTTGTTTCATGGCTGAATTATGTTACCTTTTTTCCCCGTTCGGTTATCCGACCCCTTTTGGTTTTGGTTACTTCGAATTAGCGAGAGCTTACTGTATTCTACTGTTTATCTATTTCTGATTAGATCTGAAAAGATAGAATATGTTAAGATTAAATTTTAGGTAGTAAAAATGAATCATAAAACCATAAGTATTCTCCTCATAACCAATTATAACACTCTAAATATTCCATACTTGTTCATCTGGGAGCAACTTCACTCTTACTTAATCCGACTTAAAATATTCAAGTTAATGGGTTCCAGCCCGTTTGTTAATATTCAGTTTGTAGGGGAATCGAGATTGCATTAAAGATTCAGGTTGCATCCTGTTGGAGAATATAATTATGTATTAATTTGATGGACCCAACGATTGGCAGGCACTTTGGTAAATAGTAGCCATTTTTAAAAGGAATTAAAAACATTAACACAGGTAAAGGTTTTGTAGCTTGAGACAGTTCGAACATTTTTATTTTATCAGCTTTTTTCTATAAAACGTTATTGAAACACTTTACTTACAATACTTACGAACTTTTACTTACCACCCAACTTAAAAAAAAAAAAATAGGTTTCCATTTAATTTCTATAGAAACACTAATCTTCATTAAATAATATAAAAATAGAAATTATCAAATACAGCTATCACTTAAGGGAACGCGTCACTGCCCATTACGTTTTACGACTTAAATATTTTAGATATTTATTTTCCTAAAATCTGTAGCTTTTTAACACTAAATTATACATTTATACCTTATTTCCTGATTTTTTTTTTTTTTTAACATGCAAAATATTTCTCCTCTAGTTAATTATAAAATTCTATCATAGTTAATATTTATCCATTTTTCAGGAGAGACAGTTTATAATTTTTAATAAAATAAAAAAAAATTAAGGGTACTTTAGAGGAAGTTATTTGAAAAATTCGGCAATTAAGCCCTATATCAATGAGGATAAGACCTAACTTATATTAAAGACCATTTAATTTTATAATAAACCGTTAGAGCCTATGGTCCGATTCCACACAGAAAATTTAACATTTTAAAACATAAAATTTATTTTGTGTTTTTTTTTAGTGTCACCTATTTTGTTGAATAGGAAGCAATCACTCAAAAGCTATTCAAGGTCATGTAGTTTCCATTACACAATCGAAAAGTAGATACAATTCTATATAAGAAATATAGTTGGTATTGGCTAAATCTATTGTAAAGGGGGCTATCGGGAGAACCAATAGCGAAAAGTTTTATTTTATTTTTTAAATCACTCTTTATTAGTGAATGTTTTTCTCAGTCCCAAACCCATCTCATACCCCACTTCTAGAAAAACTTCTACAATTATTAATTAATATAATTAAATAATTTTCTATAAGTGAAGTTGAGGTTCCTTTTAGGATTGGCTTCTGGTTCACCAAAAGGTGGTGTGTGGATTTAGTGGTTGTCAATGTGGGAGCCGCAAGTATGCGGGGTGCCGCGCGATTTTTAAATAGGAAAATATTAATAATAAAACTATTATAAAAATAATATCAGCTATTTAATACAATTTTGTATTTTTTATGTTTCTATTTCATTTACTTCAATGATTTATTATTTCATTTATCAAAAAAAAAAAAAAATTAAGAGAGGTGCTGTGAATTTTATTTAATAATTTCAATGCGCTATCTGACAAAAATGTTTGAAAACTATTACTATTTTGTAAAACAGAAATATGATAATAGTATAGTATAAATAGACTATAATAGTTATATATGATAGCTTACAGTATCATATCTATCACAGTCTTCCTTCTCTATTTCTACCATTTATTTCAGACGTATAAGAACTTACATTTTTAGAGTAATTTTGATTCAAGTTGAAAATATTTAAGTCTGTATGTTAATTACAAGGCACATGGCAAAATATGTTTAGAAGTAGTCTGATGTCACAATGTAATAGCCATTATTATACTGAATTATAAATAAATGTTACTATACTTTTACTACAAGTTACGCAAGAGTACCTGAATTCATGAAACAGTCGTTCTTTCCTGCTTACTTTCGATTCTATCCATCTTAAGGAGAACTCCTCACCTCTTTCTTTCCTTATTGTGGCTGAAAACGAGATGAGGAAAGTAGGAAAAGTGCTATAAGAGTCGGAGAAAGTGGGCCATTGTACGCACTGGGCTATGCATGCACCTCCACTTCAGGGCAGGTAAAAACTAGTCCTATCAAAACTTTTCATATCAGACCCACTTCCATTTTTATCCGTGGAAAAGGACCCACTTTTTTATATTGCAGTTGTTATGGCCGGCAACTGATGCCCGCGATTAGGGAGTCATCGAGTACATAAATCACAAAGTATTTCTTTCCCATCTCAATTGGCATCTCGTCTATTTCAATGGCTTCCCGTCATGGTATTTCGCCATGCCCATATTGGATCCTGTAATTTATTAGTCCTGGTAGTTCTTTTTTTTTTTTTTCATTTCGATGCCATTTTGTAAAAGATCAGGATTAAGTGATGTAGGTTTGTTTTTTACTCCGTCAGAATGAAAATGCAATAAATTAGACAGTAGTAAGTCGTAATGTAATAACGTTTTAATAAGCTAGCGTGTACGGTTATAAGTTTTATATCAGAATTTCGGATTACAAAGTGTTGAATAAACATGATTACAGATACATAGCTCAGCTAAGTGTGACGAAAGGTTATTTCAAATTTATGAATACGTTAGATTTCAGGGAACTTCTAACCTTTCAAACTTCCTTTATTTTTGTTATCAACGTTTCGGGCTTAACTAGTCCATTTTAAAGTTTAAAACGATAATCTGCATATTGTCTTCATCACTTTTTATCTGATCCAAATCTGGATTATTGTCATACTTTCCCTAATAAAATTAATTTCATATGTCCATAACGTCTGTTCACATGGCTTCTCCTTATGAAACTGAACTGTGGACTATGGAGAACTGTGGATTAGATAAAAAGTTATGAAGACAATATGCAGATTACCGTTTTAGACTTGAAAGTGGACTAGTTTTGTCCGAAACCTCGTTAACTTAAGCCATGAAAAAACAAAAACAAAGGAAGTTTGAAAGGTTACAAGTTCCCTGAAATCTAGCTTATTGATGATTAAAGATATTTTATCCTCTATTTGATCAAGCAATTTTTAGAATAATAAACAGATTTGGTAGGAATACATTATTAAAAAAAATAAATATAATAAATCGAGTTTTCAACGATATTTAATTAAATAAGAACCTCAGTTTGTACTTTAAATATTACGATAACTCAAGTTGGTTCTCCTCCACCGAAGATACGGTGTTTCTTAATTATGTGGAGGGATTGAGTCTTTCTCATCCATAGAAGGTACAAATCAAAAAATTGAAATTGTTAAAAAATCCGATTTAAAGTTTTTACACTACTAACGTAATAAATCTAAATGTTCAACCAATCTAGCAAAACGTAATGTTTACGATTTCAATCCACATTGACAATACATTCGATGCACTTTGTGCCACGCACAGTCTTTTTTATTCCACCCTGCGAAGAGCGAAAGCGTTTAGGTTGACAAGCAGACAACTGAATGGCCGCAGGGCAACCGCACAATGAGGCAGATATCATTTTCTCCTCCGCTGTGGTCAGTCAAAGCCAGTGAGTTGTGTATAATACACAGTTGAAAAAAGAAAAAAGAGATACGGTGGGGTGGTTTTGAAATTTATTCAACAGAAAATAGACGCTTGATGTAAAGTGGAACCTCTCAAAATAAGTCTTTTTAGATTCATATATCGAATTTTAGAATAATATTCTCAATGGCCGATCAAATTTTATTGAATGTTTGTAGGCTACTAAAGACAATTTTCTTGTGCTTTAAATTATTTTATTAAAATAATTTATCTAAAATACTAACATGGCTGATATTTATCAAAATCTCTTCCTTCTGATTCCCAGTAGTTGGTTTTTTTTTGTATTTGGTGTTTAACGCCCTTAGCTACTCCTAGTTAAGCAGACAGGACGGGTTATCTTACACGTTACCAACCTATTCTAACCAATATGAGAAGGCCCGCAAGAAGGTCGATTCATTCCGTGGATCCGCTGCAAAATAAATTACAATCCTGTTTAGCTCCTGTTTTCTCATCCTATTAGATTCCAAAGAGCCCTTTTTGGAAAATGTAATGACTAGGGGCACTGCCAAAACAGGAGTTTTCCATATCATTATTCGAATTCGAAGGAAATCAATTTATATATCCCTAAAGTTTCTTCTTGTTTGAAAATAAAGAGCATTTGGAATGATTAGTTTATCTGTGCCGAACATAGATTGGCAACACTAGTTTAATGTTTCCGTCATTTACATGTTTAACCGTATTTTAACCGAATATGTTCCTAAAATGAAGCTTTCTAAAAAAAAAAAAAAACAGAAATCGGAACATTTAGAAAAAGAAAATTTAAAAAATATGGAAATGAAACGCAGAAAAAAAGGTAGGCGCAGGTTCCCGCAGGCAATTTAAGCACATCAAAGAGGCAAACCAGAATGTTCTACATTCACGGCTACCTAAAAGTAACAATATGTAAATAACTGAGTACAGACGTTCCAATGCAAAATATCGAAGTCCTTTAAAACTTATTATTTTACATTAAACATACCGTGATGTGCGGCAATAGGATAATTAATTGTTATGATCACAACCATAAAATATTTATTATTATCTAATACTAAGAATAAAGCTGTGTGAATCGTTAAAGTGAATGAAAACCAAATTAACGAAAAAATTCAGCGATTGATACATAAAATCTCGATTCATCCTTTTATATTTTATCTTGTTGCATAATGCATTTTTAAACATCTGCTGTGTCCATTTACATGCGGTGCAAAGTCCAAAACAAAACATGTATACAAAGTACAATACGCTATAGGGTCATTCATCGTTGAAATACGGAAATACACAATATAAGGATTATATCCTTATGCCCATATCTCTAACCAGAGCTATAGTTTATTAAGTTAAATTGAATAAATATTTTTGAAAAGATATTGATCATGGAAAATGTTCAATAATAACCGATCGAATCTTCTTTGGCAAGTTCAATTGAAAGCTTATCTGCTGGACCTTTGTACGTAGCCACCCGCTCAAACAATACCCACTTGTGGTTTACCAGATAGTGGTTCCATAGTGAAAGGGAGCAATAAGATAAAACAATAGGGTGCGGGTTTGAGGCCCGCTGGACGGGATGTGGTCGGTAATCTGTGAATGACGGCTGGACCCAACCGCAATCACTGGCCACGGATGTGCATTTCAAGATCAGCTTCTCCTGTTATGAATTCTTGCAGAAATAAACTTGTATCTATTACAATTGTAAACAAGAAATTTATTGCTAATAATAAATTAGTAGCAAATATATTTCACTTTTTTGTCCATTGTGAAATGAAAAAGCTCCTTTATTAAGCCTTTATTGTTTGTTATAGTTTTTAATAAATCAATAATTAGTATCACCAAATCATTTTAAAAAATAACAGAAGTTATAGGTAACAAATTAGGAATATGTACATATTATTTTAATAAGTTAAAAGAACATTACCTATTTGAAAAAAAATATTTGGACGATCCAAGGTTCCTGGAGTGGCTCACACCAACATTTTTTGGCTGAATCAATTTTTATGATTTAATGTATGTTATAGGCTACAACTGTATTCATTTTTTAAGCTCGAAATCGCTAAACATAATTATTTAAATTAATCATAAACCACTCAATTCTTGTTCCTTTGGTCTGTCTGAGGTGGTGCTTTGTTACTTACAACAGCGTTTGTAAAAACAATGACATGTCCAGGCTAGATTTTATTTAATGTTATTTTTACCAGTTTTGAAAGCCTTTGCAAGGATAGGAAATCCTCTAATGCAATACGCTTGTTATCCACGGCTCATTTCATCCCTGTCCCACAACCCGAATATCATTCCTTTGTCAAAGTTTGAATTTCCTGCCAGAGTCTCACAGTTGTTAAGTTTATTATTGTTCCTAAGCAGGCCGTCACCACCTTGTTGACTGGCAAGATATAATAATAATAACCACATAATTTATAAAATGCAAATTTCAATATTTAAAAAAATATTCTGTTTACCTTTTTTTATTTTTTTTCCTGTCTTCTAATACCGGAAACATATTCTACAAATTTTGTTTCCAGAATTTTCAAAATAAATAACTGTACTAGATTCATCGATTTTTTTCTTCTAGTTGGTTCTATTAGAAAATAAAGAGGTGTATCTGATCGCTGTTCCGAGGAAATAAACACAACGCGAACAGTAAATTTCTCCAGAGGCGTACCTAGTATATTTTCTAGAAAAACCGGGTGGATTTATTTTCTGAAGCAGCCTCAAACATAAAATCGGAAACAGACGCATAGGATTTTGCTGTAGGTTGTAAATATGCTAAAAAAAAACCAAACTCTCTAGAGCGAATTCCAGTGTAATACGAACCGAATGTTAGTCCTCAGCCAAACCTAGGTTTTGCAATCTAATTTATCTAGATAAGATGTGTCGGTAGTTTCCAAGTTGGGATTTCCATCCCTCCTGATGTATAAATTAGAACAAATATATTAATATCGGATATTTTTATTGAATAAATTAATTTATTTTATTAGGTAACTAACTTATTGTAATAAAGAGTTTGAGGATACTAAGGATTTTTTGAAAAACCTCATATCAGTTTTACATCAAGTTCTTAATATTTACACAATCAAACAGTTACAGGAAAAACTATTTTCTTTATAATAATTTAATATATTTATTATTTTGCACTTTAATTTTAGGTAATTTTTTCCAATATCTTTATTATTTTACTATAATTTTCTTTACATCATTATTACCAACATTTCGGGACATTTCCGCATCTTTTGGACAACTCTTTATATCATTGAACAACATAATTTGAATTTAAAATACGTACACAATTTTAAAGCATGCACAACAACAAAGAAATTGATTTAAAAATATACTAGTATACCTTATGTAATCGATGTCTTCTAGCACTATTTACAATATCATTATGAACTCTTTCTATCATAATCAAATCCATAATTACTATTATTTCGTCTTAATTTTAACTGTAATTATTTCCTTATTATAGCTAATGGTATAAGAGCAGTGAAACATTCATATTTTATTTTATTGTCTAATTTCACATTATTGAGTATTACACTTAGTACATTTTTCTTATGAGTTATAATCAAGAAAAGGTGGCTAAAATTAAGACTATCTTTTCCGTTAAAAACATTTAGGGCTATAACCAAAGCCCCATGTTACATTAGAAACATTTCAGAAATATTTCATATGCCAACAGTTAACGAACACATACGGACCCACTAAAAAAGATTTCACGATTATTTAAACGGACATCCCAACTCACTCATAAAGGCCTCAACCAACGTGCCTGACAACACTCACGGATGGCTGAAAAGGAGCTGGATGAGGAATTTTCTTGCCTAACTGTATACAGTAATCAAGACAGGAAATGCCGCTGGGAATTACTCTTATCCCACAATACCAAATTTTTAGCCATCAATTATGTGTTTTATCATATGGAGCGTAGTCCTGAAGATGGGAAAATGCCTCGAAACGTTGGAAATAGTGATGTAAAGAAAATTCTAATAAATGGATAAAGATACTGGAAGAAATTACTTCACAAAAATGACGTAAAATTAAAGTAATATTTTCTTTTTATGTAATTAGCTCGGCATATAATTATTTGAATGTCCTTTGCTAATTCTCCATTACAGCATTATGTGTATCGTATCACAGCAACATTATTTTTAGCTAAATAATATTGAATAAATAAGTTATTACCCTCTTCATTTATTTTTTAAAAGATTTTTCTTATTCTTTGTTTCAGAAAGCAACTCACAGACAGGAAAAGTTATAAGCATATCAATATAGAATAAGGGTTGGCAAAATGTTTAAAATTAAAATATTATTAAAACAATATAATTTGATATTTATTAAAAAAAAAAAAAAAATTGATATCTAGTGGTTTATTTATTAGCATTGGAATATGCACAATAGAACTGATCAAAGGAGGGAAATGCTGCCTTAAAGAAATCTAACAGCAATGTTCCTTTGTAAACAGTCTAACAAAAGGACACACCCAACAGTATGAAGTAACCTGCCCGAGATAGAGCTAATAAAAAGGACTTCGAAAAACGCTAAGCTACCGGATAGTTAAAATTAATTGGACTAATTTAAAAATTGTCGCCGATAAATACAAAGAAGAGACGTTAAATCTGAATAAAAAAAAGTCATTTATTCTAATCACTTCTCGGTTCTATTATTTAAATTTACGTGAAAAATCCAGTGAAGGGTAAACGACCTTTGAGGGTGGCGAGTTTAAAGTATTAAATGCGATTATAAAAGAAAGTGTCTGTTGAGAAGTTATTAAGTTATCTCACAAACTTTTCGTCATAACGAAGACTTATCTCGGAGTTCTGGAACAAACCATCCACGTTCTGTGAACTTATAAAAAAAATCAGCTGTGCTATCTTTCCAAGGTCAATCGAATAGTTTTTATAAAATACATTTATATTTTATATTTATTTCATACTCTGTTCAGATTTATCTTATGTTATAAAAGAAAAGATAAGATAAAAATAATAAAAAAATGTGATTACTAGTCCAAGATCAGTGCTAATGCAAAATCGCTTTTTATATTCTTTTCATTTATATTCAAGCTTTTATATTCAGTCAAACTAAAAAAATATTTTGTAAAAACTATTTAAGTTTAGGTATATTGATTTTTAGAACAACTAACACTGATGAGGGTCCACATGTTTGGGTCGAAACGTCGGCTTTTACAATAAAAAATATGTAGACTGCATCCCGACTATTTTTTCAACACAAATTTTTTGGATATTATGTAACTATTTTAAAACAGTTAACCATAGTGTAACCAAAAATTCTTAGCACTTACATTAATAAATAAAGTAACGTTAGTGATTTTCAGCGTATAGTTAGCCTAAATTATATAAAAATATTAACTTTTTGCATTTTCTTAAATTACGACATATGATGTTACAGAAACCTAGGTTAGGGCAATTAAAATATGCTGTCTTCCTTTTTATAAATATTACATATTTTTAATCCCCTACTTGTTTTAATTTTAATTTCTGCGTCGATTCGAAACTTATTTTCCTAAACTCTCAGCTCGAAAAATTTATCAGTGTCAGATTCAATCAAGAATTATTTTTAAATCGGTATGAAATATGATGCTATTCAGGCTTTTAACATTTAAAAACTCAAGAATCACTATGAAAATCTTAAAATCACAAAAATTAATAAAAATAAATACCGAAGTGAGTCAATTCCATCACATACAGTTTAGTGATTCATTCAGAGTTGTTGGAGTTGTTGATTTCTTTAAACTAATACAAAAATAAATCTAGTTATTTAACAGAAATGAAGTAAAGACTAATTTTGATTTTTCATGCAATGTACTTTGCTCGATTGTGTAAGAATTCCAAATTGCGTTTTCATAAATCAATAGTGTTATAGTTTTGTCAATATATGGAAAAAATTAAATAAATTCTTCAATCTATTGTTTTTGTATGTTTGTTTTTGTTTCTAAGCGTACAACTTTTAAGTCATAAACGCTTATGGTTTGTTTGAACGATTCAGATTTTGAACAGATTTGATCTTCATTATAAAAAAAGAATAAATAAATAATGAACAAAAAAGATCGGGTAAGTGATATAGGCTAAAATTTAGACAAGTGCCAGATGCACTTTCAGAAACTTAAATACCAATGCGACTGAAGCTTCATTGTCATTAAGAGCCCTAGATACATTTGGGGTCAGTCCTATCTTATTTATTGTTAGAAAGTGAATGCATTCCTTAAAAATATGTCTAACCGTAAGAATGGAGTTACAATATTGGCATGTAGCAGTTTTCTGATGAGATGTGAGCGAATGAGCCCAGTGTGGACAATTCTTAAGCGGGTCAGGGCGACTTCCTCTCTGTGGCAGCTGCGGTAGGATGTAGACCATGGTTTTACCACTGTTTTGATAGATTTTAATTTACTAGAGGAGGTTTTTCTTCCACATGGCTTGCCATCTCTCTGATATTTCTATTTTAATTGATCTATTGAGTTCTGATGGGGTGAGAAGGGTGTTGCATCGGCCAGAGAGTGCTCTCACATAAAATATATGCACTTACCCTGTTCTTATAGTTCTTATTTAGTTATAGTTCTGATAGATCTTCATTCTTTCTGTTTCAATTTATTTATTTTTTCCGTATATATGGTTTACATATAGCTCTAATTCTTATTAGGGATTGATAAATTATTTGCCACTTCTATAATTTTGTTTTTATTGAAAACTAGTTTCGAATTTTATACATTCATCTTCAGTTTTAAAAGCACATAAAAATTCAAAAATAAGCAATTCAAAATACAGTTTGGTATTATTATGCATGTTAAATTAAATGTTATATAATTTAGTACTATAAAGCATTAATGAATTTAATTAAGACAAGAAATCAAATACATGTTGGTACTCACCAAGGTTTAAGTAGAGTATAATTTACTTAAACCTCGGTGAGTACCAACATGTATTTGATTTATTGTCTTAGTTAAATTCATAATTCATATTTAATATATATTTAATTTAATGTGTATAATAATACCAAACTGTATTTTTAATTGCTTATTTTGGAATTTTTGTGTGTTTTTAGAACTGAAGACGATTGCATAACATTCGAAACTAATTTTCAATAAATACAAAATTATAGAAGTGGCAAATAATTTATCAATCCCTCATTAGATTGATCCTTCTATGCCATCATGCGGATGTCAACTGACTAATTCTTATTGCCTTTTAGTGTGACCGAATGAAATATTTATTAGTAAAAACAGTTTATCTTCAAAATGAAATAAAATTAATAGTGAATTGCTTCTGTATTAGTTATATATTGTAGTTAGGACTGGGATAGTGTAATAATTAAACATTAGCTTATAGACTTACAAAATGAATTATGGTGGTTATGTTGTTAGAGTTATAAATTAAAAAAAAAAATTAATAAATCAATTTTATTGATTTATTAATCAATTCGTAATACGAAATGTCTTACAAAAATATCACTTGACAAAACAATCTAATTCTTGAAACTTTTTGTTTTCTTTACCTTAACATGCAACTTTTGACAGGAATGAGTGATAGTTGGAATACTAGAGATCTAGAGTAACATGATTTTAACAGTTTTATCCATGGGTCAATAGGAATAATTCTTTTCATGCAGACATTAAAAAATTAGAAAATAAAAATAAATTTAGCAAATGAAAAATAATGAAGGGAAAAAATGATCAGTTATACACAATGTACCGGATCTGTTTACAAAGTAACCGCAATTTAAAATTATATTTAATTAAAAACATAAATAATTATAAGAGATGTTAAATTGTACTATTTACACTAATATTGCGAAATAAAAAAAAAAACTAGTAAACTGATATATTTTTAAATGTTTGATCTAAGTACCTTTTCAATAATTGGTACAGCATTGAGGCAAATAGGCAATCGTCTCTTGGGTACAGTGTGGCAGACCTGGCTGCATGATACGGAACGAAGTTTGCGGCTACAGTACCGTTCTGAAGAATCTCGCTGGATGCAAGGGATGCTTTATTGTTGTCCATGGTCACCCGCATGAGTACAGGTACATCCAAGGTAATCGCGGTCGTTCCTGAAGAATATGAGGACGGTATGGATGCCTTGAAGTCGTACAAGAAGGAAAAATGAGCATATATTTGACCAGTGAATCTCAAATCACCTTTATTTACAAGATCCATATTATTTACAAGATCCTTCCTAGAGACAGAGCTGAATTCCAAATGACCGTTTTCGAAGAACACGTCGAAGGAAGAAGTCAAGGGTCCTATGCCAATCTCAGAAGGATAGACCAAGTTCGGCACGGGGACATCCTTCGGGATGTTGGAGTTGAAGTAAGCCGAGAGTATCTTGTCCACTAGATCTTCGTTAGGAGCAGCGAATACCTGAACGAGGAGCAGGGCGAAATAGAGAAATATCATGGTCGAAGTCTGATTCTACAATAAACTTGTACATCCGACCTTATTATCACGGCTCTTTGAATGTCTAATCAGGAATGCGGGTTCTCGAGTGTACTAATAACAACAACCCCATCCTAATAACATTGATAATAGAACTCGGAGTCCAAAGTATATGCAATACTTCCTCGTTGACCACCAATTCTAGAATTATTTTTATGTTGTTAGTTGTGAGAAGAAAACGATGATATTAAAGGAAAAATCGCAACGATAGCGAAATAGACAAAATAATCACACAGAAATCATACAATACGCTTGTATTACGCAAGATGTGTGAATTCCTGAAACATTGAAAAGTACATAAACGCAACATGTTATTGATAAAATATATCAAAAACTTATAGATTGATGGCCAAGCAAGAATAAAACTCTGATTTACTGAACACTCTCCTATTACTAAAATGATCAAGCAATTTTGTGCACTTTTGTCCGACTTTTGTGCGGCAAAATTAAAAATGTGTGTTGCTATGAGGTGCAAAGAATAGACAGTGATTGGCAACGAGCTTGTAAAGATAGCTGTTGAATAATTGTGCCTGAAGTTAATCAGACGAAAACGAAGGTAATGGCATTCAATAAAAATATGAAAGCCTTTATATTTAATAATTATAACTGAATTAGGTCTCAAGAATTTTAATTTTAGGTCGAACGGTTGTCATAAAAATTAACTATTACCAAGATTAAAACGAAAACATTTAAAACATAAAAATAATAAAAATCATAAGCACATAATTTTTTTTGTATATAATATTATACGTGCTTGTTCTCAAAGACGGAAAGAACTAGCTTAAATAAAAGTTATTATACATTGAAATATACTTGTTTATCCAATCCAGCATTTTTTTCGAATGTTTATCTAAAGTTAGATAAATTCTCGACACCATCCTTAGAAGATTAAGCATGTCCACTATTAAAGAATGGCAGAGGAGTGATAAACAAATAATTGTTTATTATCGCCCTTCAAAGAGGCGTATAAGAGGACGGCCAAAGATATACGAATTTTGGGTTGTGGACAGAAATAAGAGTTAAAATGAAGTATATAATCTATAGTAAAATAATAATAAATTAAAAATAATAAAGTAAAAAATAAACAGGAGAAAGACTTCAGACATCTTTGAAATCAAGAGAGGCGTTAGGCAGTGAGACGGATTGTCGCCTTCGCTCTTCAACTGCGTACTGGAAAAAATCATTCGGGAATGGCGGAAAGAGATAACTGATTGTCAACTGATATAGAGATGTTTAGTGTACTATTTCCAACAAATAGGCATCCCACATCCCTAGAACGACCTAATAATATCATTTTTAAATTTTTACCAAACAATAATTAATTTGTGTATTTTAGTTTAATTCTTATTTTTTTTTTTTATATTTTTACAATTTACAACTATATAAAAAATTCAAAAAAAAAATCCTATACAAAGAAAATTAAATTTACCATGAATCCGCCGATTCTTCCACTCCTATGTAGGGACCCTGAGAATGGAATTAAATTATAATATAGTATATAACTAAGGATAAAATTAGTGCTCAATCATTTTTAACCATTCCTAATGGTTCCAAGAGGTTATTTCTTTTCCCAGCTCCACATTCGCCGGGGAGGATACAATGTTTGTCGAAATATCAGGATAAAAAAAAAAGAACAGATTACTACTGATGGTTACATTTAATTTAGTTTAATCTATTTCGTCTATAAATAAAATATTAAATTTAATTTTGGGTATATTTTATGAAGTCAATTTTTTTTTCTTTTTATATTATGTGTTATTAAAAACGATCATCATATGATTTACATTATATCCTCATCGATGTTTCAGGGAATTTCTCCATCCTTAGGACAAGCTATTCTAAAAATTACTGAACAACATTATAATTTCACATTATAAGTATCCAAAATCGCTAACAAAAATAACCAACAATTATAGATAATAATCATTCAAATATAAAATTGTTCTATATAAACCTCTTTCATTATTGGCTACTTATAATGTGAAATTATAATGTTTTTAGAATGGGCTGTCTTGAGGATGGGGAAATTCCCCGAAACGTCGATAAGGATATAATGTAAAGACACGACATTGGTTTTTAATAAAACACAATATGAAAAGGAATAAAATTGACTTCATAAAATAAATCCAAAATTAAATTTAATTTTGGAAAAATGATTCTATATTTTTAATAATATTTGATCTTACACTTTTGTGAGCAACAGGAAAGTGGAAATACATAATATATATGCTCATGTAAAGATAAAACCATTCGAACCCTTATCAGATAATATGAGATAACAGTTTGAATGATTTTATAATTTATATAGAAACGTTTTTAATATATTTCTATCATTCCATGCCAGGCGAGCAGGTAATCTTTTCTGCTGTTAGAACTTTTAATATTAGAGGGTTCGCTGAAAATTATTTGGAGTGTTTGTTCCATGAGCTGATTGGAGTTTGGAGTGTTTGTTCCATGAGCTGATTGGAGTTTTACGTAAACCCTGTTTTAAAATAGATGATAGTTCTAGGTCGGCTGCAGCTAATGTATTGAGGAGGTAAAGTTCAATACACAAAAATATGTACACTAATAAATGATTTTGAACCTTGACACTTCATGTAAAAACAGTATAAATTAGTCATAATGGCAGACTCTTATCTGAGATTTCATTGAGACAAGGAGAATCACACGTTTTGATTTTGACGATGTCATGGAACGAAATAGACCTAATACTGAGTATAGTATCTAATCTCGGCACTCAATTAAGAATTATTCTCTGGCACTCAACGCACGAGTCGATAAGAACCTAGACAGATTTTCATTTAGTTCAACTTTCAGCGGCAAGCATGATACTCTTCCTCTTCGCACTGCTCTTCGTCCAGGCGATCGCAGGATCTTACGAAGACAATACCGACAAGATCCTCGACGCATTTATCAAGAATAACGGTGGAAAGAGCATCGCGATTTCGAGTTTTTCATATCCTTACCAGCTTGTTCTTGGAATCTTAACAACTACTATAGACATAGGATTTGCCAATGGCCAGCTGAACTTCAACTCCTTCTCCAGGTCGGGGGATGTTGACGTGGACAGCAACCAGGGTATGACATTCACGGCGCAAATCGATGCTAAATTGTCCTTCGCCTACGACTTCCGGACATCCGTTCCGGCGACATGGGCTACTGGAAAAGCGGAAGTTGATTGGAAAGCTCCTGTATCCATGAAAGTCACCGTTGACGAGAACAACAAAGCATCCCTTGAATCCATCAAGCTCCTTCCAACTGGAATCTTAGTCGCAAATATTGTGCCGTATGTTGCAGGTAGAACGGCCACGCTATATCCGAAAGGAGACAGCACTTTCGCATCAGCTTTATTCAATCCCCTGCAAGGTTATTTAAGAAGAGAATTTATAAATATTCCATTTTAGTACTTTTATTTTATTTTATTTATTATTCTTAATTTTATAATTTTTATCAATAAAGTTTTATTTTGCTTTAAATCATACTGTTTACTAATCACCTAAACAAAACATGATGCTCTTAAAAAGTTTTACCAGGATTTTATAAGTTAGTAATTAGTATTATTAGATTGGAGATATAAATTTCATGGTAACAATGATTCTATGGTGTTTCGGTAATTCTTTTTTTTTCCGACTATAGATTTATGTTATATTTTGTTCTTTCTAATGAACTTTATCTAAGAGAAAAATGAGACAAAACAATGTCCGTATTCAATCGGAACACTGTTTCATTGACTTTCATAATTTTTCTCAAAAGTCAAGCTCATTATAAAGAACGAAATATAACTTCAAAATTAAATAAATGAATAATATAATAAAAAATGGATCAATACCTAAGATGATAGATAAGGGATGTTTTATATCACATATTATTTAATTTAAAAATGAATACTAAATTGGTAATACTATATGTAAATAAAAAATTCTATTATTTCTGAGTTCGCTTTATGTATCTCTGAATTTTATTTGTTTATTCTATTTATCCATATGCTTTTGGGTCTCGCGCGTTGTCTCTAGCACATTAAATTTCTTTGTTAATGTGAACTCGGCGGAAAAACCCAATTCTCCAGTTCGTGTTAAAAAAATTCGTGTTGAATGAAATTGCGTTTAAGACAAATAAGTTCGTCTTAAACGCAATTTCGTTTTCATATATCCACGATATATCCATATATCCACTTCGACTTAAAATTTCTAATCTTGTTTTTAGATAAGTAAATGTCTGAATAACTTTTTTTTTTTTTTTGAAGCCATAGATACTTACTTACCACAGCGCAAAATTCTCGATAATACCATTTTAAAAGTTTTTTGTTTCCTCCCATTTTACAATTTTTTAAATAAAATTCAACAGAACTTTTTATTTTTCTTATGAAAACGGATTTTTCATGTAAACTGTGCTGTTGTAACTGAACGTTAAGGAAGAAGGGGTCATTCTTTCTTAACTGCCTGAAAATTATAATAAGAATTCATAGGTGATAAAAAAAATGTTTGAACATTCCTGTAATATTACTGCAAAAAGTAATTTAAAGTAGGTATGTTAAAATAATGAATATAGGGGAGAAGCTCTACTTGTCATGAAATAACTCAAGGAGATCCCTCATCCGACTTATTTTCAGCCTTCTGTGGGAGTTATCTAAGCACACCAATTGCAAAATGAAGATTTAGATCATATTCAAATAGTTTGATAGGGATCTACGAAAAAATAGTGATAGCACTCTAATCATCATCATGTTTCCATTATTATTAATAGATATTTTTATTATTATTTTAATACCGAATAAAGTTACCTTAAAAATAAGAACAGAATTTAACGAATAAATACAGAGATTATGACATCATCATTCATTATAGAACACGAATTTCTTAATGGGTTCTTAACATTATCAGCTATGTTATCAGCATCTTTAATATTTCTTAAAACACTTTTGGCACCATTGGTACTCCATGGTGCATTTATAAATTAATAATACTATATCAGTTAATTATATTCTTTTTTAAAGGTATATCTTGGTTTCTAGAAACCTCAACCATATGTTAAATCTTAATTTACTGCCAAGTTTGAATTAAATATGCATTTCGTCCTCAACTATCCTCTGATACCCAATTATTTTTTAAGTCAAATCATTTTACAAATCTGTCCAAGTATTTCAGTTGACCGGAACTCCCAGTACAAACAATAACACTGTGTTTGTTTTCGAAAGATGATTTTTTGAATTAAAAATTGGGCAATACATTTAGAATATAAATATAACAGCCACAAGTCATCCAATCGTGTTCAACAACGTCTGTACCTTTTTTGAAATCTATTTTGCGCTATAATTTACTTTAATATGCATTCAATCAAATTTTGTTTTTTCATAGTTATATAACTTTAGTAGCTTCCATTTTAGTAAAACAATTTGTACTCACTCACGAATAAACCCATAATGAGAAAAAATAAAATAATTTATTGGTTTTTCTTATTGAATCATTAGTGTATACAATGGAGTCTAAACTCTCGGGTACTCACTAGCTAGTCTAGTTTGGAATTGAACGATATCCATTTCAATATTAAAGATTCAAAATTTGAATTTTTTCGTGCTAACGTCGCTGTTTGACCCACTGTGCGTCGCCCCAAGGCACAAAGCAATCACGGAATCTACTATAAAGAGAATAATGAAAAATTGAATGGAAACCAAATGATTAATATTTATCAACTAAACCAGAAATGCGGTTTATGATACATAGCTGAATATGTCTGCATCCGGAGAGAAGCAAAACCGGCTACCTGATATTGGAAAAAGGTAATAGAAAACAACCACCAAGTCGGAAACCATCCAGGCATAATTGACGATTTGACAGAAGGAGTAATTTCATAGGGACACTGATGTAGGTCCGTGTAAGTGTCATAACAAATAATGGTCTCTTTTGGAGAATCCTTCAGAAATAAATAATATAATAATTCGATTTGAGAACCAGCAAGGAGTTGACCAGTTTTTGTTAAGATAACAGCATCTGGTTCTAGATTCTCTAGGAAGAAATAATCAATTTTGAAATGCCGATCACCCTCAAGTACAACATCTACGTTTATAAAACCTAGTAAAGGATCCGAGAAGGGTTAAATTAAGTGAAAGAAGATTTTGGGAAACACTCTCGGATGCCTACAGTAGCAGCCAAACAGGTAGAAGCTTTCGCCTGAATATACTAAGAATCTCCTTAAGTAGGAGTATTGATCAATAATATCGACGATGGAAACTCCACCGCGAAAATTGTAAAGGAAATCATAAAAATCATCTACATTGTAACAGTGGAAGAGGTGGGAGCAATAAAAAAAGAGGATATAAGCCCAGGATAAGTGAGGTACTCTCTAAACTTGGGACTTTACACGCAGAGAAACGATCTGACACAGACTCCGAGACACTCACCCTGGCACTTCCTGATGATACGGAGATGGACTTGAGAGAGTTACTGCTGGGATGTACCCTTGTCCTGACGACATAAATGAATACTATATCCCCCCTATTCATCTCTATATCTCCTAGATGTTCTTTAATCAATTCCCTCAGATGAGTCTTGAATAATGTTAAAAATAGCCAGAGATACTTTGCTATACCATTAAATGGTTAAATTATTCTGATCAATATGAATCACCCCTCCCCCCTCCCCCCCAAATAAGTACATGTATATGATATAAGTTTTAATAAAATAAAATATAGTTTTATAATTAAAGTGGTTGCTCCTTATCCAAAGCCACTATAAACTCTAATAATAAAATTAGTCCTGTAAGTATGGGCATATATATCGACTAATTAGTGAATAATGGTAAACACATAACAGGCCCTTGATGAAGTGTCCAATTTTGAGGTCTCAAAAGGTATTTAATTTTTATTCAATTACATAAATAATTTTGGGCTAATCATCTTCAATGATTACCCAATGGCTAATCATAATCCTATAAAATGGCTAATATAATCCCTAAACAAATATGCATAATAACAGAGCATTTAATATATTCGTTGGTCACTATAGAGCAAAAAGCCTAACCTATTTTTTCCGCCTTTCGATAAATGATAATATGAAAGTTATCAAGTATCTTTATCAGATATATTTTAAATAAAATTCTCTATTTCTATACATATTTCTTATTAATTTTGTACCTTTCGTGGAGCGAAATTGTCTTGCCTCTCTGATTTCTACAGCCTTTCTTAATCATATGTCTGTATTTTACATTTTTTCTAAAAATGCTCAGAAAAATATTGCAAGGAGTAATATCAGAGGAAAATGTCACTTCAATTAAGAAATAGGTTTATTTTAATATCTACAAGTGATTTCGTCATGGTTACTCGAAATATAATTGTTCATAGCCCGGATGACGGAATTAGTTTTTTTTTTGTCTCGAACAATTAGATATGAAACGTGGAATGGGAGTGGCTTTGACTCAACAAGCTCTCAACGATAAAGTGGAGTATGCCGATAACTTCCACGGCCGAATTCAGTCACGATGATGATCCGCTCCGTGTTCCTGCTTTTCTTGCTCGCCGGCGTGGGACTCGCCGAACACGAGGATGCTGTAGACAAAATCCTGGAAGCTATCTCCCGCAAGTTCGATCAGACTGCTGTCCCCTACTACGTCTCGTCCATGAACCAGTACATCAAATCGATCAACGTCAAATTCACTCTAACCTTGAGAAACGGTCAGATGTCCTTGAGCAACTTGACAAGAAACGGTGACGTGACTTACGTATCTTCGTCCGACGACGAGGCTACTTTCAAATTTAAAGCCACTCTGGAAACGTCCATCGCATACGGCTATATTTTCGCAACCTCCTCCAGCCCGATCTCCTCTGGTGTAGCTACGGCAGATTGGAAGTCGGATGTGGATATGGAAATTACCGCTACAACGGAAGGATGCCAACTGAAGATAACCAACGCCAGAGACACCCAGAACTTCGAAGTACATTTCGATCCCTACGAGTTGAAGCTATTCCCGTTGACAGTCCATTATCCTGTGGGAGACGTAGTTGAGAACAATGTCATTCCTACACTTGATGCTGCTTTAAACAAAGCCTTCAGCGATTGGACTATTTGTGAAATATTTAGTTGTTAATAAGTGTTATTGTTTTAAAGAGACAGAATATTTATACATATCCTGTGATAAATATTTATAAATGAAGGAAAGATATAATTGCTTTTGAAGGTATGATTCTTTGTAGTCATTAACATTAAGCCAGTAATTTGAAATGTGATAACATTATATGATTCAACAAAATTATCTATACTGTAAAATATTAAATAATAATAACCGAGTAATACAAAGTAATCATGTTTTTTTTTTCCTTTTATAATTTTCTATCTATAATAAAATAATAATTAATTAAATAATTAATCAACTACAAGAAATAATTTTAGCATTAAATATCATATAATCATCTAATTTAATGTTAAAAAAAAATCTAGTAAAGCCGCTATATTTTCTACAGATCATGTCATTGTGCAACTATTATGACTAAAGTATACTTAGCATCATTTATTTGAACACAGCAGAGTTCAAATATTTTTTTTTAATTATTTTTTCTTTCATTATCTTATCGCCATCACATTTTCATCTGATTTTGATGACTTGATCATTATTGCTACCAAAATTTGTATAAATAGTTCAAAGAAAGGTATAGTAAACTCTCAGCTTTTATTTCTTCTTTTCGGAGTAATACTGCGTAATAGACGCTCATTACTACTTATTATATTTTAAATAGTACATGCAATGAAAAAATTTTACGTTTATAAACATTTCATTGAGGAAAAAAAAAATATTAGAAATTAAATAGGAATTCAAGACAAAAAAATATTTAGGCAAAATCAATCTTTATCAATGCCTATTTGAATGATAGCATATATATATATATATATATATATATATATATATATATATATATATATATATATATATATATATATTATTTAGGGAGCCGAGGTGGCCGAGCGGATTAATGCACTTACTCACAAACCCAAAGGTTGTGAGTTCGAATCCCGGCCCCGGCATGAATTTAATTTAATTAAATTAAATACTTCAAGCAATTTAACCCGCCCCCCCCCGGGTATGTGAGGCCCGTCAGCCTACTTGGAGGCAACTCACAAAAAGACTGGGCGTAGGAGTGATGACCCTACCCCGTTGTACCTAAATTGAGAATCGCGGTGTTGTGGTATGAATATCACCACATCGCGCGGCTAAGGATCTCCACGGTCTACAGTGCCAACAGAAAAAAAAAAAAAAAAAAATATATATATATATATATATATATATATATATATATATATATATACATTATAAGTATAGCTATATGTTGTAAAATGTCTTTTATTGAACACCCAACTATTTACCTCTACAAATAACGTGCCAAAACATGCAAAAATAGCAGCGGAAAAATGTCTTGCATGGACATGCATCCTTTTACCGCGATGAGGAAAAAGCTTGCAAAATTATATAAAGATCTGTACAAAATTAATTTTCGAAAAGAAGTGGGCATCCGATCTTTTAACTCTGAGTCTATGTATATATATATATATATATATATATATATATATATATATATATATATATACATAGACTTATATATTTATATATATTTATATTTATAAATTTATATTATTTATTTATTTATATTAATTTATATATTTATATATATTTATCATTCTTATCAAACTAATAGGGAAAAAAACGCTTTAGAAATCTATCAAAGGCAGTGTGTCATTGTATCTTAATTAAAAGTGGAGTGTGATTGACTTCAATTAATTAGATTGGCGGTTTCCTCAAATGTAACTAAATTAAAGTTTCATTGATAAATAGATAAAATACATAAATAAAAAAGTATTTGTGTAAATGTATTCAAAACTAATTGTTGATTATTTTAAATATAAATCAAAATTTTCCCTTCGCACCTTATCTTCCGTACTGTATATAAACGTTTCCATCCGTCCTTTGTCTAGTTTTATAGATGAAATGAAACTGAAGCAAATACTTGCACCAAAAATTCAAATTGTTGCGTTTCTGATGGATTTAAGACTCTTCAATACGTCCTATCCCATGTCAATATGTCCTATCTTAAAATAGTCTCTTCTAGAACGGTTAATATAATGAAAATAATGTTGTTTTTTTAAAATTAGCATATCAGTGAAATATAGTTCAAAGAAATATAGTTTAATTGTTAAAACTTTATTTATATAGCGTTCTTAAGTTGAACGAAAAGTTGTTAATTTATCAAAATACTGAATTACACGGAAAAAAAAGTGTTCAAATGTCTCCATTTTATTAAGGAACAGACAATGTTTTGAACTTATACTCAATTTTCAATTATTTTTAAATTCGTCTCATTGCTAAATTCATCTTATCCAATCATTGACTATTATCATAATTAAGTAAAAGAATATAATAATCATTATATCAGTTTTTCCGTTGATGCATTAATGTTAAATTAGCCTCAGAATTAATACATTAAAAAAATCTGGTGCGGTGCGTGCATCACACAACGTTCTTTTACCGTTACTATAATAATTATCTTTTTAATATAATTTTAAAGAGTTCACATAAACAATACTTTAAATAAGCTCAGCAGTATTCACATCTTCTCCCACAAAAGTGTAATAAAGCAGTTAATCAATTTTAGTACAAGAATTCTGTACACTAACTATATATTTTAAGTTCGTCAAGCTGAAAATATATTTTAAAAGTTTCGATTTAGTTTTCATGGAAACATTTTGTTTCCATTAAATAATATAAAACTGGAAATTATTAAGATAATTTATACTTTAGTATTCTTACATTACATCATTACAGAGCGCATTATTGACAACAGATTAGCGGATTGGAGGAAGTTCGGTCGCATCCGTCTCCGTTCGGATACGCTCGGTTACTCATCTATGGTCTTGTAGTTCTTATAAGATACGCTGTGCTAATTTCGGTCCGATTTCGTTGATTCCTGTTTGTATTTTAGGCAATTTAATCACCTTTCATATGATGTGAAGAAGTGAACGCTGCTTCATTCAAGTATTGCTTATGTGAACCCTTTAAAATTATATTAAAAAGATAATTATTATAGGACGGTCAAGGAAAGTTGTATGATGCGTTCACCGCACCAGATTTTTTAACTAAACACGATAATCAATGATTGGATAAGATGAATTTAGCAATGTGACAAGCTTAGGCCGACTTGAATATGAACCAGTAAGTCTGAAATGTTGTCTGGTCAATACAAGGGAGAAGTTTGAAAGGTTCATTGCTTTTCCCTCTGCAATTTACCATTTCGATATTTTTTTAAGTAATTTATTATATCATCCCTACCATGTCCAACTATCGAATATAAAATTCGATTTTTATATTTGCCAATGTTGAATTCCTAATCCCCAAAAGGCACTAGGCGTCAAACCTTGAGGATTAGTAATTTAAGACTTCTAAACGATGCGTGCCTTAACTAGAACGTTTGAATGTGAAGAATATGAAAATCAAATTTTATTTAAAACATTAAAATGAATTTCAATAGTGAAACCTGGTTACGCTGGAATTAACCTAATTGATTATCTATAGTAATCAAGATGAAATAAGAAAAGTTCAAATTAGCAAGAACCACCTCGAGAAGTTCCTCCAACTGAAGAATATGTATATTTTTTTCAATTGGACTTATTTGTTGTTAATAGTTGTATTAGTTCTAAATTGTGCCACGTCACGCCTGTTATTTATTGTAACTGGCTATGCGGAGGTTACTGGTAATAGTATTGATGGTTAAACTAATCAAGCAAGTGGGCCTTTTGGTCATGTTTGCCAACCCCTCAAGGCTATAGTGGTAGCCGCTCTATACTATCCACGGTTTCCAGATTCGTTCGGCGGGACAAAGTTGGACATGGTAGGGACGATGTGATCAAATATATAACCAGCAGAAGCTCTATAAATCTACTTATTCTTCGAATGACTTAAATCAAACTTAGATTGTGAATCATATATAAAACTCATAAATATCATTTATAAAACATTTTTCTTTGGATGAACCCTTTTTCTGTACATGAACTTAATAATAATTATAAAGGATAATAATGATATATAAACATGGATACCGTAAGGGCACCAATCAAAAAGAAGTTGACTCGGAGCCCGAAAAGGCTGAAAGGATTCCTTGTCGTGAGAAGATATTGAGGCTGGTCACGAAACTGCTAGTTCGGCGCATTAGGAACTATCGGCCACTCAATAGTTAACTTTAAACTGTTTAAAGTTGGTGCAGTTATTTATTAGGTCTTGTCGGTATTAAATTGAATTCCTCGTCTGACATGCTATTAGGAGTCAAGGTCCTGCAGTATTTATGACATGTGTGCATCACTCACAAATTGGTCATATTCCTCACGACTATGGCATTTTTCTTTGTGTTAATATACAATGGTCTTCTTATGTAGTACAAATTCAGTTAAGAGAACCTTCAGATTAATGGAATGATAACACCCAAATCCTATGCTACAGCATTCACCATACGACTTCATCGGGATAAACTTTTGATGATAGACTGTAATTATCGGTAATCTGCAATCTTTATGATCAACTCGGAAAAATAAAATTAGCCCCTCCTCAGAATTTGAGGTTTTACATTTGAAGATACGTATAACCAAAAAATACTTGGTTGTTACAAAAGTCCTGGTGCATTAGTATACCTTTATTTCAGATTATATATTTTAAATATTATTAAATACTTCTCTTCAAACTAAGTCCATTGTTTTGAACTACTTTCACCCACCTCTCTGCCAATAATTGGATTTGATTTGCTTAAGGTTAAGATGGTCAGTTCGTTTTAGCATATATATTATATCTTTATTTATCTTTGTTTTACTATACTTGATATTACTCTAATTATTTTTCATTCATTATTTTATCAACTGTTAGTTTTTCAGTATAATTGGTTTATTTAGTGTTAGTACTGTTATTTTTTATCATTTTTACTTTATTATTTCTTAATTTTCAATTTATTGTTTATCAGTTTTTTAATTCATTATTATCACGTCAGTCAATTCTGTTTTCATCTTTAATTTACTTATTAATCCTATGTGTTCATATATAGGGTTTTTTACACCACTTCATTACTCTTTTTTTTTTATCTTTATTATTAGCCCTGGTGAAGACCTACAATGTGGGTCGAAATGTTGGCACTTAAGAATAGTTACTACTTATTTTATTCTTGACAATTACCCGAACCATCTCCTTCTTGATTTTTTAGGAAATTTAAAATAATCTGCCCTTGTATTGTATCATTATTCAGATACTTGCTGCATGATGATTAGTTTTACAAACTGTAGAGCTCCTGACAAACGGGCCATCGCAGACTGCACCGCCCTTGCACTTTACTGAGCCAATAAATCTGCCTAATGCGAAGTTTGCCAAACGAGGACCGAAGCGATCCCATTCCTCCCCCGGGATAGCTTAGCCCTTCCCCCTCTCTCCTCCCCCCCGTGTAATAGTCTAATGCCGGCTCTGGCTAATTATCAATCTCCCAACGGTGCAGTTGGACTTGTCGCTTTTCTCTAATTCACGATATCCCGCCACGAACCGCATGTAAATCTGCCTCTACACGTTGGCATCTGTGTATCGAATCTATCTATGTATATCGAGAGGAGTGGTTATTCGTCCGAAATTTTCAGAAAAAAATCCAATATTCTCTATACAATGGATGGCTTATGCGTGCATTTTTTAAAAGGTCGTTGTGATCTTACGATGGAAAAATAGCGCGAACTTGCTCTACATCGGCCTTATTTCTGTTTGAGCTAACATTCTTTCATGCAATTATTTTTTCTTTTTTTAGACCTTATTTCTGTTTCAGCTAACATTCTTTGAAGCAATTATCTTTTCTTTTTTTAAAAATAAAAAAAAGTCCATTGATGAGTTCTCAATAAATTTTTTATTACAAAATAAAGACAAAGGTTAGAAGAAAAAGGTAATTTTTCTTAACTTCTAAAAATCAGAATTTTGTTTACAAAAAATAATTAAACTGTTTTAAATTATTTACAGGTAATTTTTAATAAACTAAAAATAGTTAATTTAAGATAAATTCAATCTATTTGAAATCTAAACTGAAAATTGTTAATTTAAGATAAATTCGATCAATTTGAAATCTAAACTACAAATAGTTAATTTAAGATAAATTCAATCAGTTTGAAATCTAAACTAAAATAGTCAATTTAAGATAAATTCAATCAATTTGAAAACAATTATCTCCTCATAGTAGATTCTGGTACAGGATTTTCAGGACCAAATTCTTGAGAAAATTTTAAAATATGCTAAGACACAAAACGGAAAACTAAACTAATCGAAAATTCGTAGAATTGTACTTTACGAAATTTCCTGCCCCTAAATCCTTTTGTTTTATTGCAATTTTTTTTTTTCAATTTGCTTATTCTCAGTTGATTCCAAACTTATTTGTTGATCCTTTTTTCTTTTTATATCGCCGTCTATTTTATGCCTATTCCTCTGTATGACAAATATCTATACACTTGAATGAATGCAGATTGTAATTAAGGTTTTTGAAATCTTCAAGTTGTTCGACGGTTAATCGATTCATGGATCATGCACACTCGATACAATCGGGCAGTCGATTCTGATGCATTATCGAAAATCGGTCATCCTAGTTCTATTTTCCATCTCAATTTAGTATGTTTTAGGCCGTTGAAGTGAATGATTATTTACTATTTATTTATTTATTATATATTAATATTATTTATTTATTTAGGGCACTGACTATATTATTTTTCGTTATCTCCTGATGTGTCCATCTTCACTAACATCTAATAACTGTATAATTATTATTATTATTTTGAAGTTAACTGAATGATACTACTTACCAACAGCATCCTAAAAAGCAGTTATATTTGGCTAAGTGCTCACCTGAAACAAAACAAAAAAAAAAAAATTATAAATAAAAACCACAACATTTACTAAATTCTTATTAGTTTAACGTTAATCAGTTATATTCCCCTCTTTATGGACTAGTTTAGCTTCGATTTGTTATCAATACTCCATTTTATTTACAAAATTAGCAACATTATTGAATCTAGCATCTTTTCATTTTCATACTTTAATTAATGAAAGCGAAAACTCGAAAAGAGAAACAAAAGTTAATATTGTATATGTTTCACCTGTGAAAATGGAGTTCAGTTTGTTCAATTTTCATTAATTTCTAATTTTTGCATCACATAAAATAAATTGTCTTATTTAATTAATTAAATTGATCAAATTAATTGTCTCAGATTAAATTAATTTTGTATTTGCTATAGCATATGATAACAATAGTAATTATTATTCTATCAATATACTTCTGTATAGGTATCTAAAATATATACGGCTTTCGAGCTTAAAGACTTGGGTTCGATCCCCTTAATTTGATCGAGCATAGTTAATTGTTCCAAAATTATCTAAATTGCATCACCACTTCTGACAATTATCACTGCTCTCCCCTCACGATAGTTCAAACCTCTCCTGTCATCAAATCCCAGGAGTAGCGACATAGACTCCACTCCGGACCGAATGGAATAATGGCGATGCTGGACGATCTGTTATTTTTAGTACACCATTTGTTTCAGTACCGACTGCTAGGGGGGAGGGGGAGGGTTGAGCTGGTCCCTCATCCCTCCATTATATAGATTACGCTTCCATTACCGGGCAACGATGGAGCCATCCGAGTGCTTTTCGCAAAGTTCAACTGGGCAAATCCTACAAGCCGCGTAATCGAAGTGGTCCTAAAATGAAAACGCGAACGAGTACAAAAAAACTCATAAGTAAAGACTGAATTTTCGTGCAAATGCATTTTTTTTTTTTTTTTTTTTGCAATATTCATGTTCATCCAAACCTCGACTGAACTTCTAATTTCGAACACCAGTTTTATATTGCACGAAATTGCACGTTTTGGGGTTACTACACGAATTAGCACATTTAGAGGATTTTCTGCACGAAATTGCATTTTTTGAGTTATAGCTATGAAATAATTATGTTATTTACAAATCTGTCTGTGATACGAGAAAAAACATAATACATTATAATGTACAAAAACTAACAATTAATATTCAATTGAATGATTCAACATTAGAGGTTAACTATTCCTATCTCGGCCACTAGTTCTTCTTTGGTCCGTCAACTTTCGCGATCTGTGGGGGAGGTGGAGTAAAAGCGAAATCCCTTCGTAGCTACACAATAAAACATCGATATTTGATATTAAAACATCGATATTAATAAAATACTGCCTAAAAAAACAGCGATGCTTGAAAACATGGATGTTAAACATCCATTTATTTAAAACTTATTTTGCTAAAATCAAACATACAGCTGCCTTGTTTATTAATTTATAATTAAGATTTTTCAACTGCCAAAAAAATAAAAAAATAATTAGAACTATTAAGAAATATTTAATTTTCACATTAAATAATGTGAATATATTTTCTGTGTTTACCTTATTAATAAAACCTCATGGAAGGTTATAGAGCGTCGAGAACTTTCCATATTCCATGGTCTGATTGGTTGTTGGCACAACCAATATCGCATCCCAATTTCAGGAAGAGGGTTTACGGTTTTCAATGATGCCCAAAGTTAAAACTAGTGTGAGCTCCAAACTGACGGATGGATACAACTGTATCCAGAATTAAAAAAAAAAAAGAAAAAGAAACTTGAACAGCAGAGCCCCTCACTAAGATCGTATTTTGATTGTATTTTGTACTGTGAAAATATCAAAATGATGCGATGGGAGAAAGGCATTTATCTAACACCAACTCAATTTACATACAAATTTTCAACCCTCTAACTCAACTTAGAGGGACAGTAGAGGTGTGCAAAACCTTAAAAACCAAGACAAACCGCAGAGGAAGAAAATACTTGAAATCCTCAAAAGGAGCACTTCTCATACACATGGATTATAATTAACCACCTCGTCTTTTATTATTGTTAGCAATAACAGAACATGGATAAATATAAAGTATGAAAGAATTTGATGATTAACTAAAGGAGAAAAAATGAAAAATATTTTCTCAGGTTGAAAGCAAATTTCCGGAAATAAGAGTAGTAATAAGGATGTATAATATATCGTGGGAAACTAAATATTTTAGAAAAATTAAAATCTAACCAACAAAGTCGTATAAAGTAATGAAGTGACGAAAAAAAGGCATAAATCTTTTTTTCTTTTATTCTTGTAGTTGATAAATTCTACTTTCATATTATTTAGTGGAAACTAAATGAATCCGTGGAAACTAAATGAAATCAATAGAAATCAAATGAAAACATTTAAAATGTACTTTAAGCTTAACAAACCAAAAGTATATAGTGCTCAGAATTGTAATACTAATTGTATAAAAATATATTTGGTTGTACTTTGGTGAGAAAAGACAGTGAAATGCATGCTGCAGAAAATATTTCAAGTAGTTAGGGATTGATAAATTATTTTCCACTTCTATAAATGAAATCAATCATTGGTACTCAGTTAGGGACAGTATAAAATTATACCTTTATATCCTTTAAATTAACTTTTGTCCTCCACCCACTTCAATTTCTCGATGAACATCTTCTTAAATTTTTCTTTGATTCTCTCGATAAACAAATTCGTGTCCAAAACCGTATGTTGAAAAAACATGAAACCCTAGAAAAGAAACATGCAAAATTACGGTTAGACTATGGCAATTTAAATATCCGATCTTCTGGTTCGTCAAACAATTCCCAAAGTCAAAACCATTTTTCCCAACGTGATATCATTTATCAATCCCTAATTAGATTGATCCTTCTATACCATCATGCGGATGTCAACTGATTTCAAGTAGTGTTTATGTGAATTCCTTGAAATTATTTTAGAATATGGATACCTAATTATGATAGGGTGGTAAGGGAAAGTTGTGTGATGCGCGCACCAGATTTTTTTTTATGTCTAATTTTCACAGTCAGTTTAATATAAATATTTCGAAGATTTATTACTAATTTTTAGGTCACCGAAACTATAACTTACCTTATGCTATCCTTCTTAAGAAAACTACGTGATTTTTGTTGTACCTTCGGACACTGTAAGGTAATGCAGCGAAAAACACAACTCGTTAGCATTTTTTGTGAACTTTGCAGGCTTCAGTTTGGGTTAATGAGTTCAATGAATGAACTTTATTTGTATTCTAAGTTCAAATGTTAATTTTTTTTTTTTTTAGCAATAATTTTTTCTTTTATCCAATATGCATGTATATGTATATATGTGTATTTTATATCTGTATAATATATATATATATATATATATATATATATATATATATATATATATATATATATATATATTACGTATGTTATGTATATATATATATATATATATATATATATATATATATATATATATATATATATTACGTATGTTATGTATATATATATATATATATATATATATATATATATATATATATATATATATATGTGTATGTTATATATGTGTATGTTATATATGTATAATATATGTTAAATAAATATATGTTATATCTGAAACATTTACTAAATCAATAAATTGTATATTTACAGCCTTTTTTTTTATTCATTAAAATTGCAGTTTCTATCTTATATATGCGGGAACATTCAGGTGCGTCCGTAGATACATCACGTTGGTGTAAGGACAAAAATCACATTTTCGAATTTTGAATAGTCGGTAATAAAATGTTCAAAAAATTGAATTATAAAATATAAAGTATTTATTCTCATGGGTATTGGGCAAAACTTGAGCATTTTATTATGTGATAGTATGTTACCTAAAGGCTGTGAAAAATAAAAATATAAATTTTGTCCGCAGATACAGCATTCTCCCCTACTTAGTGCATTTTAGATCTCCCTGCTTCCATCATGATATCTTGAACAGATGGGTATTATTTGAATATAAAATTATTTAATAGCCAATAATATTGTCTCCCGATTCTATGAAGAGTTGAAATTGCTCTACCCTTCCGTCGTAAGTACTTCCTGGCATCCTTCCTCTCCAAGTCATCCAATCCCGCTGTCCACCATAAAATCTTCGACCTCCTTCAATTCAAATCCTCTGTTCATTTCCGCCATACCCGTTCTCAGTCTTCAGATTTATATCTAACAGCCCAACGATCCGCAGGTTTTGACAAATCTTTTCTTATCCATTCCTCATCCTATTGCAATTCCATTCCTTCTTCCATTCATTGCTCGAATACTCTTCCCATCTTAAAATCCTGTCTATTCAGTCACTTCCTATCCATGCAGTCCCAAAAGAAACTGCAAATCGCAAAAAAAAACTTTTAACTGAAGGCAGAATATTGTTCTTATCATTCCAAATCTTGATACTGTAAAGTTAAAAACTTTTAGGAACAACATTAAAAAAATAAATAAAAAATAAGTTCGACATGGATTATTATTTAATTTTTTACACATAATTTATATATTGAAAATTTCATCATACTTATTTGCTATATGATATGAATGGGAAAGTAAATAAAAGTATAATAGCGAACATAAATTCACCGAGGAAACACATCATTCAATCCTATACCCAGGCTTGCTTTGCCGTGGCTATGTGGAATGAAAGCAAAGGAAGAAAAAAGATGTTTTTACAAAAAAATATTTTTTTTATTGTAAAGCTAAAATTTTAAATGTGATTTTATTTTTAATTAAGTCATCTTTCAAATTGAAAACATTTTCTAAACACACTTAGACTCTTTTTTATGTTATATGATTCAATTATTAGAATTCTTAGAGGAGGGGGAGGAGGGGCTACCAGAACTTTCAACGAAACAACCGGTTACGAACACAAATTAGGACTGCAAATACTCCAAGGCCAAAGGCGTGAATTTGTTTCTCGGTAATCGACTGCATCGTTTAGAATTAGTCTCATTTCATTTTGATGTTTTTTAGGAAGAGGATCAAAATTATAATAAATTTGTCAAAACAGCAATTAAGCTTCACATTTTTACACTTTTACCGATTTTATTGATAAAAGACGCTTTAATACAATAGTTTCACTCTGCTTAAAATGTTTTACTGGTGAACTTCGTTTAACGTATATCAAGTTGCCATTGCAACGATTACAAAATTACCTATTATTTTAATAGTTTTCCTCATTTCTCTCCTCAAGGGGAAGATTTCGAAAAAATTAATGCATATAAATCTTCTCGAAGAAATTCTCGAAATGATAGTGAAAGCCGCATAAAAATCGGCTATTTTCATCGAGTTTTGCGATCAGGAACATACGTAGGATGAATTTTTTATACATTTAGATAACTGGACTAACCGAATCTAAACTTTGTTATAAAAATTAATTAAAGCGTATATGTCATTTATTTCAACAAAATCGTTGCTGAAATTTGAAAAAAAAAATTCAGAGTTTTTGGTTCCAAAAATAATTTTTGACTTTATATGAGCAAATAAAAAGATTTAATGAGTAATTCTTTTGAAATTAACATTTTTTTTAAATTTTCCAAACAGATGTCTCCAAAAAAAATATAAAGAGGTAGATTAGTAGACTTTAGTATGGTGTCTACTAAAAATTATAAAATTTAATTCCTTTGATATAAAGGTCAAAGTTATTAATTTTTATTTCGTGGTGTAAGTTATAATTGACTGGACTCTTCTTGGTGTTTTGAAAAAAAGCTATTTCCTCGGACATGATACTAGTACCTTAACGCCCTCATGTTTCTAGAACTCTGTTGGCTGCGTTTTCTTTCCTTCCAAGGAGACTCATATTTTATTCAGGGCCTAGCCAGTGGCAGCTATCGTTTACTGAGCCAGGTGCACTAGCATGTTTTCTCTGTTTGCATACCATAAAACGAATGTGTGTGTCGTCATCACGTGGCGTATAATCTTCAACGCGTGGGAGGAAAATATTCCATAATGGAAAAAAACTATGATACTTCTTGTTGTTCCTAACGCAAGTGAATCTTGGTAAATATAATCACCTATTAAATATCATTTCGCCATAACGTAAAGCCGACTGAAATATAAAGTTCTCGAGAACGGATAAACAACGAATAATCGACGGATATCGAATTTCTGAGTTCGTGACATTTATACGAAAATAATTATTATTTTCAAAAATAATCACAGACAATTTTAACATAATTTAGTTCGGTAATCTTGGAAGAAAAACAGATAATTTAGAAGATTTTATAACAAAGCTTTATAAAGTGTCCATAAAAATATGTTTTCAGACATTACTAAAAAAAAAAAAAAAATGTATTGGTAGAAATAAAATATCTGGGTGGAGATTCGAGTGCCTCATTAACAAAAAAATTTTGAACAAAAATGTTCGTGTTTTTGAGTGCGATACCGTAAGAAATTCGTCGAATAAAAGCTATAAGTTTGTGCCTCACTATTATTCAAACTTGAGTCTAGAATGTAAATTGTTGAAGTGTAAATTTTACATAAAGATTTATTTTTACTAAATAGGCCACTGAACATGGGAACTGAATAAATTATTAAAAATGACAGATGGTAATGGTTAGCCCCCAGGATCATCCTAGGGTGACCTGTTACTAGTGACAAATCTCATGAAATTCAGCAGCCTCGGAGAAATACCGCGGGGCGGCTGACGGCGGACGGTCGGATTTTTGTATTATTAATTGTTTGTATTAAAGGTATCTGTAAATTGTAAAACCCCAAATTTTGAGGGGAGAGGATATTTTTTTTTCTTTAATTGGTCGATTACAAAATTTGATTATTGAAAATTAAAAAATTATACAATTTAAATTATTTACTTTTATAAGTTTTGGAATTTAAGGAATGGTAAACAATACATATTATCCATAGTTTGCCTTTCCTGTAATTGTAACAATGAATAGTCTGAACTTTAAAATAATGAAAAATAGAAAAAATGAATATTAAAATTAATGATTTTTTTCTCTTTAAAACTCATACTCATCATAATACAATACCTCACCATTAGAAATGACTTTCTTTTTATAAGAATAATTTAATAAATAGTAGTTACATTTCATTTAAAATAAATTTAAAAGAAAACTCCAGGAGCAGTGTCAATCCTCAGGCAGTATCCTCTTCGATAGCGGTCCCTTGAAGAGGCAGATGACGGCCGTTAAGAAGACATCGCCGCCTACAAAGAGGAAATGGAGTCGCGAAGACAGAACTCTGGACTGTGAAGAGGCTCCAGCTCTGGAAGACGATGGACCCAGGCCTTCCATTATTTACAGCTTCCGCTCCTGTCAGGCCGATAAATGATCACCGTATCCTGGATGATATAATTTCCTCGCAGTTTCCATCCTCCTACGAATATCTCCGTTCTACCTCGCCCCGTATTAATAAACTGTTGAGCTGGTATATGCTATAGAATGCATAATTTGTATTATTATTGTATATTTCATTATTTAATGTCCCTTCCCTTGTATATACATCGAAGCATGAAAACGCAGGTTTCTTTTTGTCCTTTAAATTACTCGCTTATCTACAGCTACAAAATCAATTTTTTGAGTTATATATAAATATACATATATTGTTTTATATTTAATTTTGTTCGACCCATTCTCACATACTATGCCATTGATTTCGATCAGCTACAAATAACCGCTTTAACCTTGCTCACAGATTTATAGATTACTTCGGTTTAACATGATTCCGTTTTAGATTTTCTTTGTATCTCTACCAGTCATCTGCATCTATCTTCCTTAAAAAAAACTGAGAAGTTAGGCAATCCACAATGTAGCCTTTAAATAATATTGCTTCAATAATAATGACAGTGTAAGACCGGCTTTAATCGACAAGAATTTTTTTTTTATCTAAGAACTTTATTTTATTTTTTGTTATTGAATTTGTGCATTGTTTTTCTTTGCAAACTTATACAATGATTATTTTTATGAATATTTTAGAGATATTTCTTCTTCTATTTCTTTTTTTTTCTTTCCAAAAAGCAGTTTTTGTTTTAGCATTTGAATAATTAACATAGTTTCATAATAATGAATAATATTCATATAAACAAATAAGAAACTTTATCATTCAAACGACTATGATTTTTCACATCGATTTTAAGATGTTCTTTATAAAATTTAATACAATAATTAGTAATTAAATAATTATAATAAAATATGATTTTATTGATTTTAATTCAAGCATTATTTTATTGTCAATATATATATATATATATATATATATATATATATATATATATATATATATATATATATATATATATATCGTATCGATAGTTGCAGAATATATCGAAATTTTTAATTGTTTAAGAATCATTAAAAGAGAAATAGAAAAGTCGATATTTCTGTGCCAGCATAACAAAGATATTGTTTTTATGATATCAACCGATATTTCTGGGACGTTATAATATCGATATTGTTTTTACAATATCGATATTTCTGTACTGATATAATTAATATATTGTTTTTATTTAAGATTATTTCCAGCAGAATTTAAATATCAAGAAACAGACTACATCCTAATATTCCTCCAATTCTTATACTCTTTTTAAAAGTTTATAAACTCTTTTTAAATTTTATAATAATTTAAACGATTTTTTTTTTTTGCCGATATTAATATCAATGCCAATATCGATGTTTTGCTATCAACATCCCATTCCTAGAACTCAACTAATAAACTGCCGTCAAAAGCTAAAAGGCCCTAACTCCAAATCATTTTTTTAAATACATATTTTTTATTGTACCCGAATTGTTCTAAAAATTAATGTTTTTTATGGCATTTGAAAGCCTTAAAGCCAATGATTAGGATCTAAACACTGATTTTTTCTTTCTAATGTCACTTAAAGGTGTAGTTTTTAGAGCAATACGGCTACAATGAAAAGTATGCATTTAAAGAGATGATCTGGCTTAGGTCCTTTTAGCTTATGACGGCAGTAAAGACGGTAACACGAGCGCACCACACCACACGTTTCTATGGATGATTGTTTGCAGAACCCACCGTCCTAGTAGAATTTTCTATTTTTTTCTCCTTTTTTTGTTGAAAAAATATCGGTTTTTGATACTTGAATTTTAGTGTTTGCATTACGATAAATGGAGAAAAAAAATATCCGACAAAAATATCAATGTTTTTTTTTTTTAAATATCCATATTTTTTCAACATCCCTCCTCTGTGTAGGATGAAAGAGAATCAACCTCAGCCTGACGACGGCTTTATAGATAAATTTTGCTTCATATATGTAGGGGAGTGGATTAAATACTGGTCTATTCATTCACTAGCAGTAAATTTCTATCAATGAATCTCGGAGTGAGGGCTATTGTCACATTTTTAATTTATTCCTTAAAATTCTTCTTCGGTCTTTTACCTTATAATTTTTAAAAATTCTTAAAAAAGTGTCAATATTTTTGAATAATTAATTCAGCTTTAATTGGTTGCTTGAGCCATCACATATTCTTTTGAAGTCGATTCGCGCCACTCTCCCAAATTGGACGAAAATCATTAGCCCTATTTCAGTTTTTAAAAATAAACAAAGTGCTGTTCGGTGAAAACCAGCGCTGGGCGATCAAATACAGAGAAATTACAGGCTTTTCGTAATCCGTCATAATTGACTCGTCAAAACGAATTAAGGTCAGGAACTCTTCAGTAGCTAATCCTAAATCCCCTCTTTCAAAAACGGTTCATTAGTTTCCTTTGTAAGGGTATTTTTTTTTCAGTCCTCCATTCGGTCTTACCCGATGATCCGATGTGCTCCATTGTAGAAGTACTTTGACAACTCCCAACTCCAAACAGATAAAATGGCATCACCAATTAGAGTTTTGTGTGAGTAGGGTTTTGACATCTGGAATTATCGGAAAACATTACTAAAACGTTAACACCCGATTCGGAAATCTTTTTTTTTTTTTTTTTTTGTATTGAAATGATAAATTTGTCACCTTTTTCTTTTTATTGATTTTTTGTATATGATTGAAAATTTAATTAATTTAAAATTATGCCACTTTTAATTTGTATAATAGATTAAAAAAATAGTTTCTTATAGGTGCCTGAAGGTTTTTCAGGTGTTCAAATAAAAATCTGTAGAAATGATATCATGAATTCTAGGTCAGAATATTCAGCCATTTTAGGAAAATTATTTATTCTTAATCGATCTCTTTCACTGTGTATTGCGGTAACCAAAAAAAAGTTATCTCCAATCACTAAAATTAATTAGTGCTAAACCATTGGCTAAACGTCCGAGACGCAGTCAGGAGGATTGTGCTGTCAGACTTGTGATTGGGGCGATTGTATGGTTAGCTCTTATTTATTATTTATAATTATATTTATTAGTCTTATTTATTTATTTATAAGCCCTTATTTATTATTTATTACCAATTAAAAATTTGTTTTTTTAAATAACCTTACTTTTCACTAGACACAAAATATCTGATGTGAACAACACATGACATCCTTGTACGCCTATTAAACTATAAATCGGTGGTTCAAAAAGTGATCCTGAATTTGGTTACTAGTTTCCTAAGATCGCAGTATCTCAAAAACAACACTCGGCGTCGCGACATCCATCTATTGACACACACTCACACACAAATAGGGAGGAAAATCAGTATTTTACACTCAATTTTAACACTTAAAACAATTAATAAAAATGTTTAATTGGATTAGAAAGCAAATTGAGTTTGTAACCTTTATTACCGAAACATATGATTTGTGTATTTAATTTAAATATAATTTTTGATGTAAGCTTATTATGAGCTTCAAGTAAAGTACCGTTTTCGGCTCACCAATTTTAACCAAAATATAGTAAATACATTCATATCAATATAAAAGTCCTATTTACCAAATTTGAGATGTTTTACATTACATTTTAATATAATTTTTGATGAAAGTCTAATATGACCTTCAAGTAAAGTACCACTTCCGGTGATTAAGCCGTGACCAAAAAGGGAGGTTCACAACTAGATTTTACAACAATCCTAAATACAAAATTTCAACTTTCTACGGCTAACCGTTTTTGAGTTATGCGAAATACGTACGAATGTACGTACGTACGTACAGACGCCACGACGAAACTAGTCAAAAGGGATTCAGGGATGGTCAAAATGGATATTTCCGTTGAAATCTGAAAACCGAAAATTTTCGCGATTACAATACTTCCTTTACTTCGTACAAGGAAGTAAAAACAGTTTAACCTATTGACAATTTTCCAGTATTCCAATAATTATGCCAATGTTTTAGTTCTCTAACTGGTAAATATGTTCTAGTTCATTCTAATTTTTATTATTTTTTTTTATCCCTCAACTATACATTCACACCTGCCTAACAAAAGAGTGACAATAAGCAATTGATTATGGATATAATAGATATACGACATGATAGGCATGATGAAGGATAGTACACAGCAGTACTTCTTCCCGATCTTGAATTAGTCTTTTAATTCAGTAAAGGAGATCTCTCATCCAGCTCCTTTTTAGCCTTGTCCTGATAGTCATGTCAGCCTTATCGGCTATCAGTCTGTTGTGATGCCCGTGAAGGTTATTCTGGAAACGGGAGTAAAGAGTACGTATGTGTTGGTCGATAGTTTGTTGTTGTAAGTCGGTAGTAGAGTTTTGTTGTTAACGTACCAAGGAGCTTCTGTTATCAGTCTTAAAATGTTGGATTAAAAAGATTGCAGTTTTTTTAAGTCTTTTTTGCTGAACCGTAAATCTGTGAGGCGTAAGTCCGTATGGATATAATTTAGTCATTAGACAAATAATTTAATCACTAAAAAATTAAATAGCATTAGATGAAGAAAAATGTTTCTTAAAATTCTCCGATGAAGTTTATATATTTTGTTCGCATTTAGGTTATTTTGAATGCACATAGGATATTTTCTTTCTTTTACTTCAAAAGCTACTCTGTCTTTTTTTTTTTTTCTATTTAGTTTACTACATAACAATTAAAATTATAATAGAAATTTAAAAAAAGGATAGGTATATGGATACCACCAACATTTGTAATAAAAAATGGAACGTAAAATATTTGTATACAATTTTTAATTAAAAAACTAACAAAAAATCAATACTAAATATTTTATTTTTATAAAACTTTTTTTATAAAAAATGATGCTAAGGTAAAACAGCGATATTAAATTACTCTGAATTGAAAAAAAAAAAATAAAATTCCTCGCAGCTAGATTCCAAAAACGTTTCTAGAGTGGGGAAGTTTATAAACGATTTTTTTTTCAATTCGTTTGGCCCAAATTTTATTGTTTTTAATTATTGTTTTAATCTTGTCTTCTTATCGGAAGACATCCACATAAAGTCCTTGTAGACTAAAATTTAACTCATTTTAATGCCCATAAATTAAGTTAAGTAACCTACTTTACAAAGCCAATCAAAATCGTTGAGTAAATTTGAAAATTTGGTTTCTAAAAGAAATACATCTACTTCATTTCAAAGCTCGAGAAATCGGGGAGAGGGAGGGGTATCGAACCTCAGTATGCAACAAGAACTAGATTTGATTACTCTCTATGTCCTTGCATAAGACTTGAAACAGGCTGGACTGTAGAGGGCGTGGTTTATTATTTTAACAACTTCATCAAAAGTATTTTAACCTTACTGGCATATTTTTTTGCAGCCTGATCCTCCTTGTGAATATAATAATGAATTCACTTTTTATGTGGTGCGACATCATTCAACGTATCTAATAATTCCGTTTTATAACCGGACATGGCCCCTGGACTATCACTTACAACTCCAACGCATTTATCCCATTTAATTACTAGATTCTGAAACCGAGCTAGGGTCCCCCTCCCAAAATAAAATTCAACAACAGTATTTTAGGTAATACATTTCGAAATAAATATCTCAAAACACTGAATCACTCATTTTAATGACTGAACTAAGCTCAAAACAATCCAAAAGCAGAAGCAAATATTTATAGCTTCACCTAAAAATAATGTTTCGTTCGAAATTTGCGGCTCTCTGACTCGTGTGTAATTTCAAAAACAAATTTTGTTGCATATTTCCAGACCACTGCAGTATAAGATAGGCAAAAAATATTTAAAATATATTTTCCATAGGCGCATAAGATATTTTTCATGACAATTCTTTAATACCCCACTGGTAGCGAATTAAATTGAACCTAGTGCTTTGAATCGATTTTAATAGATACCAGTAGTGCCAATGAGCAATAAAGAGCCAAATTATAAATATCATCAAAATAATACATAGAATATTTTCTCTATATTTTCTCTCGTGACAACGAAGATTTGTAGAAATTGGGACGTGCAACAATTGATGCTTAAGTTGGTCATGTAACGCTTCATTCCTAGAAATTTTTCGAATAAATCTGCAGCAGTCCTCATGAGGTCTCATCAGAAAAAATTAATAGTCAATCGAATTAAAAATAGCGTTTCATGTATTAAAAACTAAATTAAGCTGATGATATTTAACTAAGAAACATTTATTATGCATATTATCGAACACCGGTTTCCCACCTAAACAACTAAACTTTTCTCGATAAGTATTCGCTGATACCCCCTGACTTCATTTATCCTTTGCCGATCAATCTTCCTTAAAGGACACGCTATAATTCCCCGGTCCTCCAAGGGCCCTGACTAAGACCCCTGAGACAGCTAGAGAGAGGGTGAGCCGCGAATAAATCGGGGCGCTATGGTTTCGGTTGGCAGGACGTTCGCCGCAGGGCACACAGCCTCGAAATCCTTGATAAATCGGTCCTCGTATTTCTCGAAGAGTAGCAGTATCCTCGGGGAGTGGCGCATTTTTCCAACCTCCCTCCCCCACTCCTCTTCCATTCTTCGATTGCTTACTCTCTCTCGTTTCCAATATCTGTGTGTTCTTTCGGCGACAGAGCCACTTCGTGATCTGATATACGCTTCGGGAAAATATTTGGGTCGTTTCTTTCATCTTATACAAGAGGGGAGAGAGATAAAGCTCTCAGTAGTACTCTAAATGTAAAGTTTTAAGACTCTGAATAAAATTATGTTCCATCATATTGCACATTTTGATTCATTTTGATTGCACATGTTGATTCATTATAAAGATGTTTCAATCACTTTTAATCATTTAAACCTAGATTACATTATTATGCAAAGGGTACAGTAAAACTATGTGGTATATGTAAATTACTAATATCAAATACCGGTTCATTTTCTTTTTTTCATTCTCCTTATCTCAATTTATACTTTTCTTCTATGCCTTGATTAAATTGTTTAAGATTTTCCTTTTCCCTGGCATTGTAATCCTGTACAAGAAGAGTTTATTTACAAGATGTACATACTCTATATGTAACAACATAAGCTTTAAGCTTTAGATTTTGAATTATGAAAATATTTCGAACATACTAGTAGAATAATTTATAGGATTTTGTTCATCATAGAAAATAAGGAATTATAAATAGAAAGATAGCAAAAAGAATATAATTTAATGTATATCTATCTATTTATATCGTGAACTAAACAACATATTAACTCACAGTAAACTATATACTTAAAGAGTTGGAAAACATTTTATATAAACTTCTAACGGTAAAAACATTTATCCAACAGAATAAGCTGTCTTCCAACCCAGTCTCACTCTGATGCTGTTTCCAAGTAGCTGAGGCTTGTTTTAGCTACCTTTAGATTGGTCGGCCAAGATCCATGGACTTTGGCTCAACAGGGATGTTAGACCATCTAGGATCTAAATGATTTTATTCCGAGATAGACTGTCTATTTGATCGAGTAATATCAACCTTTAAATTTTCACAATAGCTGTTTTAGCTTTCAAAGATGAAATATTGGAAAGTATGATGGATACATATAAATGAAAAATTTCTGTTATCCTTATGTGGATGTATATATTTTTATTTTTTGAATAAATGGACAGATCATTGTAATACCCGTAGAGGTTAATTTTAGCTATTTTGGAGTCTTTTTTTACAAAAAATTGACAACCTACATTGAGAATCTCGAGCCTTTGAGACTTTCATTTTAGATTTGTGAAGAGTATTTTTTTATTTAATTTTCAATATCTGTACTATTTCAAAATTAATTGAAATTAAATGAACGTGCCAAAAACAAAGGCCAACAATATTTTTAACAGGAAAATTTTAATAACCTGAAACGTACTGGAATAGGTAAATACATTTTGTAGAGAAAATTATGAAAATTTGATATCTTGTTCTAATTAAATGTTGAAAGTCGAAATTTTATTATCTTTGTTTGATTGCTTGTGAATTCCAATTTTAATAAAAAGAAATTAACGAACAATTACTGATTTGAAATTAGGAATTTCTTTTTTGTTCTGAAAACTAATGCTTAATTAGATTTACCATTAGGAATTTCTTCTTCTTTCGTGGTGCTTAACAACCAAAGTTGCCAGAATATTTTGACTGGCGTATATAAAAGAAGTTTTAATTTGATTATTATTGAAATTGATAATTATATTTACAATTAACAAAAATAAAAAATTATACTAATCTAGAAAATGTTGGTTGAGAGTACGGTCAAGAGAGAAAACCCACAGTACGTGCAAAATGTCTTTAAATGTTTTGGCCGATGTTTCGGCCTAAGTCATAGACCCTTCGCCGGGGCTAAATAAAACAAGATACAATACATACATAATTTACGTAGAAATATATGAAAAATTGTAGTACGACACGAGGGATCTGAAGGGCTGGGAATACGGATATGAGCTTTCTGTTTCGTATAAATTATTATTTTTTTAAATTTAGGCTGGATAAAGTAATAAAAAAGAACTTTCAGTTTTGTGAGGAATGGCTAAATTATTTAATTACATTTTTTAATCTTACATTTGTTTGTTCTGTTAATACAAAAAATATTATGAAGTTTCTTAGGTTTTGTATTGTCATTTTTTTGCAGTTGGTAATTATGTTTTAAATTAGGCGTCGTTTGTCAAAGAGATTTTAATTAGTTCAGACATTTTTTTAAAAAGTAGTTTAAAAACCGAAATTATATGAAAGGATATAATATAACTTTGAATTGGATTTGTGACATATGGCATTCGGGATATTTTAAACTAGTGTTACCTCAATAGAACATTATTTCAGGTGAAGATGTTATATATATATATATATATATATATATATATATATATATATATATATATATATATATATATATATATATATATTATCATCAGTAAATAAATAATACCTAACTTATAGCATTCCGAGATTTTCTAAATTGTTAAAAAAAATGATGATTGTATTGATTGTATATGATGACTTATTATTGTAACTTGTTATTTTAATGATATTTATTCAGTTAATTAATGCTTAGCTATGGTTAAATAATATTTATATTGAGAAATAAGGCTGTATGGAAAAGGAATTTGTATTAATTCCAATAGCTTATTAGTTTTGTATGATCTGAAATATAATCATGGAAAGCGAAGAATTTAAAAAAAAAATTGTAAGAATTAATATACAGACTATTTACCATAATTACATTTTTTGAAAAATAAAGGTAAAAGAACCCCAAGATTTCACCAATCTACAAAAAAATTAAAATTATTACCAAGCCGTGTCAAGTGAGAGAAGTAAACCCCCACCACAAAACCACATCGTGCAAGCCCTCACCACAGCTGTACTATATCGCCCCTATTATCATCTCATTCAATTACCTGACCCGCTCAACTGACAGCCTCTGTAATAACCGCAGTTATTACCAATGTCCATTAAGTTGCTCATGTCTTCTCTAGAGTTATTTAACGACTCCCATTTAAATTGAAAAATAAATAAAGAAATGTCTGTGGAAAGAAATGCCTAAGAAAGAAATATCTAAATAAAGAGTCTGTGGTTTTGCTCATATTTCAAAATATTAATTAGGATTTGGATATACCAACAAAAAAATAAAAAAAATAATAATATATTAGAGAAACGCTTACGAGAAAAAAGACAGCTATTGGGTTGATGCAAAAATTATTCAAATTTCCGGCTGGGCTACATATTAAAACTAATTTTGTACACAAAACTAATCCTTAATGTAAATTCCAAACATATCATAATAAACCTTCCATTTCTACTCTTTCACTCAAAATTCAAACAATAAAATCATTTTGTTCAGTCTGTTCAAGGCCTTTGAAGAGAAAATCTCGAAGAGCAATTTTTGTCAAGTTTATTTTTACGAATTTAAACTAGGACGCAGCGCCGCGCGAACAGCTCGTAATATGAGTCCAGGGGATCAATAGCGAGTGCAAAGTGCAGCTTTGGTTTCCTGACTTGCACACTCGTTATTTACTGTTCGTACTGTTCACTACAGCTTTCTCAATCGGGCCCAGACTGTCACTAATGACCATTACTATCAAGAAATTGATGTGATGCAACAGAAGCTACAACGTAGCATTGATTAATCGGAAGGGCCCGATCCTTCTCCACGTCCACAAGTTGCACAGCCGACAATACGAAGTCTGCACGGGTTAGGCTACGTACTTCAACACCCACCCTATTCGCCTGACTTATCAACTATTGACTCCCACTTTTTCAAGCACTTGGACACCTCTTTACGAGAATTTTGTTTTTCAAAGCAAGGGTTAAAATGAATATGCTTTCCGAGAATTCATTTTTTTCAGTGATCCAAATTGTATTCCTCCTGGAATAAACAAGCTTTTTGTACGTTGGAAAAAGTGTATAGATTCTGATGGAAATTATGTTTAGAAAATATATATTGTTGAAGTATGGTATATTTTTAAGTAAATATCTTAATTTTTATTATCATTATTTTTGCATCAATTCAATATAATTCATGTAAATAACGCCAGCTATCTTTACGAATGACATAAATATAAGTTCGAGCATGTCAGCAACGCGTGACCAATATTGTATCTGATAAGAAATAAAATATATTACTTTCATTATTTTATCTGTTGATTAAAAAGTTTTTTTTAATTAAAACGCATCAATAAATAGTTCCAATAATAATTATTAATTATATCCATTAACTCAAACGATTTTTAAATTTTCTGGACTCCAACTAATTGGTGATATAAATACAGCATAATGACTTGGAAAAGAGTGAAAACTACAAATCTCATACTACAAATCCAATTTTTCTAAATAAAATGAACTAATGACATCATATAGGATTTAAAATATTGCAAAAAAAAATCAGTAAACTGACTAGAACAATTCTGAAATAAAATGTGAAATGAAACTATCCTTGAAAATATTAATAAAATACCAAAATATTGTCTAATAATACTTAAATATTTAAAATAATTTTACCACAGCGCTAACAATAAAAAAATTGGAGACACTTAAAAAAAAAATTAAGTTCCCTACTTTTCTATATCCTCTTTAAATATTTCCGGTCATTTGCTGGACACCCTGTTTAAAGTGATAATGTTTCCATTTTATATAAAATTATGAGATTTCAATTTTTCGATATTATACATGTTCAATCCATTTTGGAATGTCGGTTTTGTAATACAAGCTCTGATCTAATCTCTAGTTATCTATGCTGTATTGTGCACAAATGTTAATAATTATGTGGAATCCGGCAACTTACAATTTATTTCACAAGGCTAAAGCCATTATAAGTAAATTCCATGATATGAGTTAAGAGAAAGCTTGGTGTCCTGAAGACACCTGGTGTTAGGGAAACGTTGACATTTTATTAATTACATTTGATTTGAGAAACTTGAGGGACTTTTATTTATAATTTTCCAAAAGCGAATATTACTTTTTTTACTGTTTTAAATTAAACCCGTTCTCTTTCCTGTGATATTAGTTTCTAATAACTCTATTAAAATGCACTACATCTTAGATACAGTTGATCTAAATATCATTTTTGTTGTATTAAATTTCATTGACGTATTTTTCATCATTGTCCGTTTCCTCTGAGAAGCAAAGAGGTTTCCATTACTCTTGATTGCTTGGCTATTGTTTGCATTTCAATGGTAAAATCCATCGCTGCATTATCGTCCAAGAACTCAACCATTTCCTCTTCGGTATTGGCCACTGATCGAGGAGTTGTGGAGTATTTGTGAAGGGAGTGATGGATGAGGTACCCGATGGGTTAATTCAAACCAAATGGGTTCTTCTAAAGCGGACCCTTCACCCGTCTCCTTTTGACTCTATTAAGAGCTAAACCTCATATAGCCTGTGTATCCTTATTTATTTTTCCTGATAGTTTCAACGTTATAAGGACAATCCCCAAACTTTTTAATAAGGAACAGCTCCTTTTTAAATCAGCTGACAACTGGCTGCTTCTTGGTTTATTTAACGTCGTCCAGCAGATTATGTGTAAAAGTTGTAAATTGAAGAAATTCAAAAACCGCAAGAATATCCAGATAAAATTTATCTGCATTTCGGAATAAGTCATGCTCAGAATTAACAGATATAAATTATTTATCCGATATCAATCCATTTTCTTTTCATTTATTTGACGCCATTAGAGACGATTAGCCTTCTTATTTGTCCAATTAATTTTAAAATCTTCAGGTAGCTTAGCATTTTCTTAAATTCAGTTTTCTTTTATGGAACGGTTTGATATGCCTTTAAGGTTTATATATTTTTATATTTGAATAATGTCGCTGAGTAGGCAGGTTGGTCCACGCAGTCTTAACAATGAAGATTAGACAGTTGATCTGCTTATTTAGAAGCATACATTAAAGTGCGCTAATTCCGGGGATAACTTTGCTAATAACACGTGTTATAACATGTGATATACATTGAAAAATGTTAATAACATTTTCCGATAATATTTATACTAATAAAATTTGATTAAGTCTACTCCAATTCCTTGAAAATGTTAATAACATATTTGATAAATACATTTTGGCTAGTAATATTGCAATAGATAATAATAGTCAATGTTGTGTTTATTATATTTTTGTTGTTATTATTTTATTATATTCATATAAAAATGAATATAAAGTTTTCAATGGATCTATGCGTTTCAGAGCTTATGAATCCAAAAACGCCTTTTCGGCCATAGGTCTGTGTTTGAGTGTCTGTACCACGATTTTCTGTTGCACGGGTTGACCGATTTTGTTTTTTTCTTTTCTAGGATATCGGCATCTTTCTGATTCGGGGACACTTAGTCGCAATAGCCGAAAAACTTGTGTTTCTATAGATTGTACTCTAACGATTTTGAAAAAACTTGCCAAAAGTCTTCTACATTAAGCCCTTTAATTATCTTTATATAAGGTACATCTCCGAGAAAAATAAGTTACGACGAAAAGAAAATTTAAATGCGCATGAATCGAAAAGTATGAAATCCATGGTAAATTTCTTATACAATCATTTAAAATACAATAGAAGTCTCTATCCAGATTGTTCCGAGAAATGTAAAGTTTTCAAAAACTAAAAGAAAGGTGAACAGGTTTCTAAAGGAACGTGTATAGTATACTTTATAAAACATGTATATAAAGTTAAATATGCTATATCTTTGTTGCTAGGTACTGGTGTTTCCTGATTTTGGTGTTTTTTTGTTGTTGTTTTTTTAGGGTGTTTAAATTACCTTCCGAATGGTTGCAACTAAAATATACCTCTTTTTTATATAACCTCTTTTTTTAAAATCGATTTGAAACAAATTTAGTTTAAATTTGATTTGATATATAAAATCATTATTAATTAAAAAATTAATCAAATATAAAATGAACATATTTATTCTAATTTAAACATAATTCGTTGATTTGAAAAAAAAATTAATACTCGGATCTTGGGAGATGATTAATCAGAAGCTCTAAATGATGAAATAGTTTGCTGAATAAAAAAAATCCATGATGATTTTGACATTAACTAAGAAAGCAGGAGAATATATGATAAACACAATTCTTTTATCAAAGGAGAGTGTAAAGAAAATATGACGTAACCATAACTTTTTAAAAATTGGATTTTTGCATCATACAACTGCTTTGCGATCATTCAACTGATTTTTTTTTTCTGTCACCCAACTCACGCGTATTGAACGTATACAAGGAAAAGTATGTATAAAATCAGAAATTCTTTAACTTTAATTTTAATATCCTAAAATTTGGGGACTGTTATATTATCTCAGTACATATGCATTAGGTCTATGCCGTTTGCACGAATTGTTGAATTGGCTAGAGCAGACTAAAACAAAACTCTGCAATGTTATTATGTTGTTAGCTGGCTTGGCCAAGTCCTCGGTTGTTCCTGGGACAATTAATTCGGAGGTCGGACCGAACAGTGCGCGGCGTCTGGCCAACTTCCAGGAGTCTGTCGTCGGACCTTCGGCCCATACCTTGTGTCGGGGTGGAGGGACCGTATCTAGAGGATTGGGGGAGGGCCTTCTCTCAGGCCCAGGAGGATATATATTTCGGTTGGATGTAAAATTTATATGAATATCTGTAAATTTAAGTTAGATTATTACAGAAAAGATCACATTGGTTTGTTCTCGCACTGAACCAGTAATGGAAATAATGGAACTGGTCATTGAACTAGTTCAGTTCGAGAACAAAGCAATGTAGCCTTTCCAGTTTTATAAAATCTACTTAAACCTTGAACTAAAGATAAAATATCAAAATGTAAATAACAAAATTAATGTAACAAAATTGTAGAAGTGGCAAATAATTGATCAATCCCTAATTAGATGGATCCTTCTATACTAATCATGCATACGTCGACTAAAAATGTTCGACTAAATAAAAGATGAACTGTCAGATGGATGATAACTTTTTCAACACACTAAGACTCTAAATAAAATCGATACTATCAATTTATTCGATGTAAGGTTAATAAAAGTCATTGCTAGTATGAAGGAAGAAAATAGTTTGTTTTAAGTGTTTTATTAAATAAGGTAGAACAATCGTAGTAACCATCATACCAAAAAAGAGGATAAAAAAGTTATTCGAATAAAGCACACGCCGCTCTAGACCCATCAAGAAACGTAAGGACCATTTGCACTGCCGTTACCGAGAGAATGACAGCTGTAACTGACAAAATGGCAACTGTCGCGGTAACTGTTTACAGTTTAACTGTAGAGCAATCGCCGTCATGATAGCATTTTGGATCGGGGCAGTTGTGTCGCACTATCAAGCTTGACAAGATAGTTGAAAGTATCTGTTGCGGTAATGACTTATCAAGCTCAACTTACCTACTTATCAACTGAATTTCTTAAATATCTCTGAACTTGATATTATCCAACGGGTTTGGCATTTTACTTCCTTGTACGCAATAAAGAAAGTATTGTAATCGCGAAAATTTTCGGTTTTCAGATTTAAACGAAAATATTCATTTTGACCATCCCTGAATCCACTTTGATTAGTTTCGTCGAGACGTTTGTACGTTCGTATGTGCTTATCTCGCATAACTCAAAAACGGTTAGTCGTAGAAAGTTAAAATTTTGTATTTCGGATTGCTGTAAAATCAAGTTGAAAAACTCCCTTTTCGGTCACTGCATGAACACCGGAAGTGTTACTTTACTTGAAGGTCGTAATTAATTTCCATCGAAAATTTAATATTAAAATATAATGAAAAACTTCTCAAATTTGGTAAACAGGGCTTTTATATCAATATAAATAATACACTAGATTTCGGATAAAATTGGTACGAAAGGGGTACTTGAAGGTCATAATATGCAATAAACTTACATAAAAATATATATTAAAATTAAGACCTATTGTTTCCGTAATATTTTTTCCACTCTAATTAGACATTTTTATTAATTGTTTTAAGTGAAAAAATTGAGTGTAAAATATTTGTTTTCCTCTCCATTCGTGAGCTGAATCAGTCTGCAGTAGGAGAATAAGATATAATTTAAGTGGATTCTTCCGCTTAAAATGTTGAAACCGTCGATTTTCAATGCTTTATTTAGTGACATTGACAGTTCTAATGCTACACGGAACATGAAGCTCTTGGGAACTTGCTACCTACTGGAAGAAAACGACATATAATAACGGAATGAGACCTCCAGAAACAAGAGCTTGTGTAAGTGTGTCAATCTAGTGTCGTTTTTTAGATTCTGCAATCTTCGGAAACTAGTAACCAAATTCAGGATCACTTTTTGAGCCACCGATTCATAGTTTAAATAGGCGTACAAGGAAGTCATGTTTTTTCCACATCGGGTATATTTGATTCTTGGAGGAAGAATAAAAACCATATTATTATTATGATATTATTATTATTATTATTAACCATATTAGTTCTTATGATGGCCTACAAATTTCTAGGGTTCAATCAGCTGTTCTGCCTCCACCAATTCAAATGTCACAAGTTTTACTTTCAGCGTCCAGTTAAAGGCATTGCCTCACTACAACACTACCTTTCTGTTGGAACAGCACCATGAAGACAGAGAACTGCAATCGTTAGTAATTTATAAGAAAATACTGTTTTTTAGTCAGTCAGGGAGTGATCAAACCAGATTCAGGTTTTTCTTGAATGATTACATATGCCAACGTTATTGAGGTAGTTTGAGTTGCGGTCAATCATAATTCAATCCAGTATGACGTTAACTGGATTAAATCAAAACAGATCTGAAGCATTGTATTGCATTTTATTTCTTTTTTAACGCGTTAATAACTTGTATAGTTTTAATCGCCTAGCATAAGTAAAAAAATAATTGATTGTTATGAAATATTACTCCATTTAAGCTTCTAATATTAGTTTCTGAAATGACTACAATTTATCTAGAATTTTTAAGTTTTTGTTGCAAATCTGTTCAAGAACAATTGTATGTTTTTTTTCAAAAACTACTGAAATTAATTAGAAGGATATTCGTAGGGTCGTTTCCATTAAAACAAGAATATGAAAATCATAAGAAGTATTTAGAAAAAAATATTTATGATAAAAATATTAAAAAAATTAATAATAACTAGTGATAATCATGGCATTCCATAAAATTTTGTTTCTTTTCTTTTATTCAATGATTATTCCATCTGTCCATAACATCTACGTTTCGGGATTGTTTTCTCATCTTTAGGATTATTCTTTTCAATGCTGTGTTGATATAATACTTAGCCCATATTTTTTTTTAAAACTTTAGAAATTGTCGTGCAGTTTAGAAATCATAGACCATCATTATTATCTTGACTTTTGATTGATACCTGTTCTTATTGATTAAAAACAAAAAAATCCGATCCTTAAACCGAACGTTTATCTAAAAGTATTTAATGCTCCATAATAATACAATAGTATGATTGCAAAAAAAAAAAATAATAATAATTTAAGTAACATTTGTAAGTTACCAGAATCAAAATCAATTAACCCAAGGACATTTATTCTCACAGATCACTGAAATATCATAGATTTATTTTGATCATTTCCTATCTATTTATTCATACATACATTTCTTGCAATATATTTTTTAGGAATCTAAATATTAATACCATAAACGATATTTCAGAATAATTTTATTAACAATGCTGATGATCGAACGGTCCAAAAAAAAAAACTCTAGTGTTACTGAAAATTATGAAAAAGTTAAGTTAACCCGTTTAAATTTTCTTTTAAATTCGATTTGTTCTGAACGATAATTCAAAGAAAACAGGGAGATTGTCTGACAGCTGAATAAAAGGAAATGAATTATAAGAAAGCAAATATTGGCATTGTCTCTTATCACCTCTTGCTAAATTACAAAGCCTATCGATCCAGTAAAGTGATGAAAATTTGGTAAATATTTGAGATATCCATAAATATGTTATCAGTATGGGCAAAATGATTTGGAGTGGAGATCATCCTCTATTTCTTGAAGCCTTGCTGCATATTTATGATTTTATGATTCATTTCGACCAATAATCTTTTACATTTCTTAATTCAAATTACAATAAAGTAAGTATGTAAATTTCATTTCTTTCTTCCTATTTGTTGTTCATGATAATCATTTAATGATATTTACCACTAAGACATAAATAATAATATGTACCTAATTAGGGATTGATAAATTATTTCCCACTTCTATAAATTTATTTTATTTAAAACTAGTTTCGAATGTTATACCTCCATCTTCAGTTCTAAAAACACACAAAAAATTCAAAAATAAGAAATTCAATTGTTAGTTTTTAGTTAGTGTGTTTTAAGAACTGAAGATTAATGTATAATATTCGAAACTAGTTTTCAATGAAACAAATTTATAGAAGTGGCAAATAATTTATCAATCCCTAATTAGATTGATCCTTCTATACCATCATGCGGATGTCAACTGAATATGTACCTATTTCATTTCCCGGATTTTTCGATTTGGAGATTTATATGTTCTATATGTTATTTTATAAGAAAATAATGTTGGAGCCATGTTTCCTGATTATACTACTTGACTTATCTTCAACGACTTGGACAAATATAAAAAAATATTTGTAGCATTATACAAGTTACAAAAAAGTGTTTTTTAGAATCTACAGAATCCCCGCAATCTAACACGTAAGTAAAAAAATTTTTTTTTTTAAATTCTCCCACTCAGAAACCGACAATAATTACGACCCAAAATTTTTAGGACAAAATCAAGCCATTTTACAGTACTTCACTCCTCCCATCTTTTTATTTGGATTTTTATGTCGTCTGAAAAGATTTGTTTACAATTTTTATTACTTTAAAGTATAACTTAGTTTTCTCATTGCATTAAATACTTCTTTTTTGTAAGTAAACAAAAAAGTCTTAATCAGTTGTTAGTTTTGTTTGTTAAAACGATTCTGTCAAAAATGCTCTTAATGAAAATACAAGAGCATGAAAACAAACACAAAGAATAAAGGAGCAAATATCGGTAGGGGACGATAAAGGATCTTCTTTTATTCATGTCCTTGGCATTGTCTTCGAGCCGGGAACGACTACAGACCGCCTCCTTAGCGTGACAGCCATAGGACATCCCCAAATATTCATTACTCTCGAGTGGTAAGAGAAGGAAGAGTGGATACCTTGCCCTTCTGTTTGCCAAAACATAATCTATAATTGAATGTCGAGCTCAAGAGGCTATACGAGTTAAGGCAACTGAGAAATGAATTATGGATTCAGGAGATCCTCTCAGTTTTAAGAACCGTTTTATCAAACCCGCGTAGTGGCTTGATAAATATTGTATTCATAAATAAATTAAATATTATAATATAATCAAATCGGAATGACTTGTATTTAATAACTCAATTGAGGAGTTTTCTATTAAAACTTAATATATCCACTTTGGGAAAATTATTACAAACAAATGTTATAGGGGCATATCGTGGAAATAGGCAGATTTTTATTGAAAATGTTGATTTGCAACATCTATTTGATAGGGAAAAATTTAAGATTTGAAAGAAACTGAATAATTTTTAGGTATAGAATATTAATTCTTCAATAATTTTTTTGCTTTTGAAAATTCGCATGCAGTTAAACCATTTCTTTATCTCTTAAGCCATCTTTCACAAATGTTTTGAGATAGAACATGTTTTATAATTAACAAAAGTATATATTTCCAATAGCAATCGATAAATTTCTGCTCCTTTTTTTTTTTTTTTTTTTTATTAAAAATAAATTCAACGAACTTTTCATTTAAAACAAGCACAGGCCTGAAGTTGACACGGTCCAGTATCGAACCCATGTTGTATTGCATTGGTTTTATTCTCTCAATAGCATCTGGTCCTGTAACACCTGTGTCCGGTACTTTAGTCGAGGCACTTCCACCCTGCTTCTAATCTGGAAGTGATTGTCTAATCAACCAAATTGTGTTAACTTTCAAGCATTTCTTTCCCCTAAACAGTAATTCTATCTCGTTTAAATGACCTGCGATGCTTAGTTAATATTGTAGCAGATTTTACAACAAAGTGGCAAAAATAGCAATTCAAAATGATCCTCAAGCTATATCAATGTTGCATATTTCCGAAATGTAAAAAAAGATAATATAAATTCTTTTAAAGAAAAAAAAAATCTTTAAAACCAGAGCAGGTAAACAGAAAGTTTGTGTAAAAGCTTTGAATATGGTACGACTGGAATTATAAACAACATTGTTTCATAAAAAAAAAAATTAAACTGGCTTCCTCTACAGCTTGTATTTTAAACAAAAAAAAGGACCCTTTAATATACATTTATTTCAGAAATTAAATTTGGATGTTGATTTAAAACACAATACTGTTCGGTATAACAGTTACCTATCTCTTTTAACATGGTAGTACTTATCTGATATTAAGCAGAACTCATTCTTTTTAACTTAGCTGTAAGCTCTTTTAATATAGCAGCCATAGCTATATGCTGAATAATATATTATTCAACCATATTCGTTGTTTCTTGGCCTTGTTATTTTAAAAACAACTGAGACCTACTTAATAAAGTTCAATACAACAACTATCAATTTATGTCTGAGGTTAATCATAAACATTAAAACGGGCAACCAAACTATTGTGATTGGGACCAAAACAATTTTTGTTAAAGTCATTTCTTGTATACATACCTCTATACCATACCAATTAATAGGCATATTGGAAAATCGTGGAGGAACCACGGAATAAATTTCGAACTTTTCACCCTGGATAGAATAGTTTGGAGACCTGTAGGAATACCCGGGTGGGAGTACTTAAGAACATTAAATCACAAAATAAACAAATAAAACTCAGGTATCATGCAATCCGTGTTAGTGTTAATCATTTATTAAAATTAAGTAAATAAATTTTCTCATATATTTTTTTTTTTTTTTCATTTTTGCCACCATCGATCCTGAATCTTTTCAACGCGTAATGAAGGAACAAGGATAATAACTAACTGAGGAGTATCGCATTACGGTAAACATATCGGAAATCGAGTAGCACCCTATAGAATCGAGAGGCTGACAATATCGATTTTCGACAGCGGGGAGGGGGCAATTTAGACCCGGCTGTCAGCGGCCGAGCCCATTAAGGAATCTATTCAAGGGAGGGCGTCATTTTTTTATGTAGAACAGCTGATAAAGCCGCAATTAATTTTATGAAAGGTCGTTCCTGGCAACTGACGTTTTCTTAAATTCGAATAAGGTCCTATCGATATTTAGTCAGGCTATTCATCATCGTTATTGGTCTTATTGCCGTCCCATCCGGTATTCCAGATATCACAATTAAAATCTTATTTAAATACAATAATGCTACTACATTTTTGGGAATTCTATCTTTTTCATAATAATAAATTAAGTAAATATAAGAAACAATATAAATTAAGGTTTTATAAACATTAATTAATACTTGTTCTCGTTTTAATTTTATTAAACGCTACTTATACTATAAATATTTTTCAGACATGAATTAACGAAAAAAAAAAAGTTTTGGAGTTTCAGGAGAGAATTAATTATTTCAGTGTAAGTATAAACACAAGGTGGAGGTGAATTATCCCGTTATCGAAGAATTATGCTCGGCAAAATAAAATGTTCCAAATTTAAAGAATTTTTAATCTTCCAAATAAAATTTTTCAAAAAAAAATACCATTACCCTGTGGAGGTATTTATGAAGTAATGGAATTGTTGAATAAGAAGCAATTTATACTTCAAGCCTAAAGTTAAAGAAGGAGGCATCAATTTAACGTATTACCGGCCAATGTTCCCAATGGGAAAACATGTTTGGAATTTTTTTTTAAATTGTTTGTCTACAAGTGAACACTCATTCAATATTTTTATTTGCTTATATAGTTTAAATTTATTTTTATGTGCATTATTAGCATTTTAATTTTGTTACCTACGATTTTGCAAAATACGTTAAATATGTTTTTTTTTTCGTTGTAATTTATTTTTATTGCAAAAGTTTGAATTTTATTAGTGCAGTATTATTTATTTTTAACATTTTTCTTTTCATTTTTTTTTCTGTAGCACCTCAACTATTTCATAAATTTATGTATAAAAATGAAAACAAAAGCGGTAGCGGCCAATGTTCCCAATATAAATAGTATAGTAACATAATTGGACATAACAGATTAGAGAAATTTATTATAAAGGAAATTATTTGCATAAAAATATACAAGGAACAATCTAGATTAAATATAACACCACTGTCCAAAACGTTTCAACACGTTTAGGGTCTTTAATGGAATGCCGAGTTTTCAAGCAATCTGTCTTCTTGAAATATTCATTTTGCTCAGTATAATATCTAGTGTGCCTGAATCTGAAACATTTTAATTATTCTGGATAAGACTGAGCATTAGCTTGAAGCTCTTTGAGGCTGCTGAATGCGTCTTCAGGTCAGGTTGTAGGTTTTATAACCCTGAAAAATTAAACGATGGAAGCTTGCCGAAGATATAAAATACATTAATTAAAATATTCAGAAAAGTTATAGAATTACCAGAAAATGCAAAATATAGGATAACAATGATTAGCTCTATTCGAGCCAAAACATCCCATTGGTTAGAATGGATCAGTTAAGTTGCTGAAATGGACCAACGGAGAGGGGCGGCTAGAATATCCAGTTAAGAAAGGATTAGGAATCAAAAGATAACAGAAGTGCTAGAAGTGAACGGAAACATCCTTCTATTTTTAAAAGAAAAAAGGTTAGCCCTGTTTGATCATGTTAAACCAAGGCAGCTGGAAATATCTCAACGTATTTGGAATCGAAAATACAAGGAAAAAGAAGAAAACGAGAATGAGACGAGGTGGAAGAAAGCCTTTCAGATCACATCATTAGTTAGAGAAGGGTTTTTTTTTCATCAAATTCCTAAAAGCTTAATTTGATTAGATTTAATATTTTAGAAGTAATTTATTTGTTTACCCCTTGTATGCAACAGAAGTTACATGTGTAGACTGAGTTGGTAAATTGCCATGATAGTTACAGGAGTTGAACTTGATGGATGTTAGTACCAGTGATGGAATATAATTATTAAACATTATGGAATATATTTAGGTCGAGAAAAACTTAAAATAATCTCTGGCATATTCTTCAGTGATAATTAATAAAATAATAGTAATGATTAGTTAGAAAATCCGGTTGAAACCGTGGCCAGGAGCAGGATCAAAAAGCGAACAAAAGAATCCCCTGTACAATAGTGGTCCTTTCTAAAGTCGAAAAATAAGGGATCAAGGTTTTATTGTGTAAAGAAGAGGGAGAGAGGCGACAATTTCCGTCCTTTTGCCTCTAAAGTGCTCCAAACTGGCTTCGATCAACTAATATTTCTTACTCTTAAAAAATTCTTTAATGGTCTTTCTTGTCTCTATTTTTTCAGAATTGTATTTATTATTGTATTTAATCACAATATTTTACATTTTGAAGCAATAATTTATTTGCATTTGGTACCTTAGATGCCTCCTTTAAAGATAAAAAACAAACTTAACTAGCATAATTACGCTTGTATTCAAACGTTTTTGTAACATAATTGTTATAACGATATGTAAAATTATTTAGTAAAAAAACGAACATTATTTTTTTTTTTTTTTACTTGTTAATAGACAAATATTACAATTTTCACAATCTTGGGCAACAGGAAATAGTGAATGATTGTGTGCATTCGTTAAAAAAACTAAACAAATAAAATGTAAGTAAAATAATAATAAGTCGAAATAAAATATGAATAGAATAGAATAGAATAAAAAATCCTGAGACATATTCCTTTAAGAATAACAAAGGAGTGCAGGAAAATAAAGATTATTTCAAGCCAAAAGACCTATTACAGTGAATAAACGAAAAACCAAGCAATACTTAATATATACATAATAAAATTCATCTGATAAACAAAAAAATTTAACCATAAAAAAGTTATAAAGATCTTTTATTATAACTGTAATAATAAAATAAAACACTAAATCGCATCCTATCGCACGCTAATACACTCAAGATGCATCCCTTCTTAGTAATTTTTGTTTTCTCTCAAAACTCTGAAAAAATAGCTCATTGTCCTGATCTTCGATGAAATGGTTGAGTATATGGAATGTATTAAAACCTATTCTAACCCTAGTATGATATATAAACAATTGATATAGATTGATCTATAGTTGTATATAAAATTTTATTCTTTATTTCTTATTATTTTGTTCTTTTGTTGTTGATAGTTGTATTATAGACTTACTATAGTATAGCTATTTTTTTTTCAAGTTAGTTTTATTTTCTATTACCTATTTCATACATGTAACATATTTTAACAACGTCAAGAAAATGACGTTACAAAAGATACCTCTATGTTAATTTTTGGTTTTTGAAATTTAGCGCATGAATAAATTGTTATGTATGCATGTACTATCGATAACTATTAAATTAATGTTGAAGAAACGACAAAAATTGAGGAAACTTTAAATTTTTCAAAGTTATGATAAGTATTTTTTTTAAGTCTTAGAAGAAATATTTTCATTTTTATTATTATTATTTTTTAAATTGAATTCGGAAGTAAGTCTTAACATTATTTCTCTCTCAGTAGTTTAAAATTTTAACATCTATCGACTTCGATCGACTCTTGAGAAGAAGTATTTTAAAAATTCAAACACTGGAAGAAAAACAAGTTCATTATTTACCTGAATAGCGGCCTGAATTTCTCTATCTACAAAATAAAGCAGATACACCGATAATTTATTGATCATATAAATTACTTTATTTATAATTATTTGTTCATATCAAAACATTGAAATTATATGAAAATTTAAGGTGAATGAAGTTTTGAAATTTATAACAAACTCATATTTATTCAAACAAACTACTCATAGTTATAACACAAATAATAAAACTTAAAATAATTAAAATTAAAATAAAACTTAAAAATTATTAAAACTTTTTTAATTTTTAACTGGTTTAAACCCCTTGTGTATTCGAGCAAAGGTTACAACGAACTGTAAACAGTTCATTAACTTCAGTGCGGAGAAAGAGATTATTAGCAAATTCATAAACAGTTAATAAAAATTCATAACAGATTTCAATACAAACAGGGGAAACAGAACTGACACGGTTGTAGCTCGTTAGTGAGTATCGTTATTAATTAATGATTTAATTTGTCGGATGAAGTTACATATTTCGCGATAGCATTGATAAAAGTCTGTTTATAGTAAAAATAAAAAATTAATTGATGAAATATAATTTTATTATTTAATCAAAATTATGCTTTTTGAAATTTCCAAAGTAAATTAAAAGTATTTCCCTATAAAAAACAAAAACAATTCGAGGTATTGAAAAGAAATTTTCGGACAGCATTTATATTGCAGTCAGTTTTAAAACACTGGATTATTTGGGAATATTTCAACGTCTTAAAAAGAGTTAATTGGCCTGATGATTACTGAGAAGATTTCCTGAAAAGGCTAGTAGGTTTTTTATAGGTCGATTCCGAGAAGGATAACTACATATTTCGGATGAGAATCGGTCTAAGACAGCATCTCAAGATGACAGTCTTCATCCATATTCTGACTTACTGGTTTATTAATTCATTGCAATCATATTTTCTTAAGGACAAAACTAAAATTCGATATGATACATCCAGTATTCGATAATAATTTCACATTATGACAAAACAAAAATAAAAATGTCTTGGGTTCATTACTTGGTAAGGACCTTACTGTTGCTAAGCCAACGGTTGTGCAAGGTGATTTGGCTGAAATCATGCTCAAACGCGAGGTTTTTCCTCTACTTAAGGGTACCCATTTTATGGAGGCTGGGTGAGCCCCAGAAGGGTCCACCCCGCGGGGTCGATCCATGGCTGATAACAGAATAAATAATTATCATTCACAGTCGATCTCGAACCCGGGACCGGGAGAATGGTAACAAAGTACCTTCCTTACCAATGAGCTACTCCGCTAATGTAGGAAAAACTAACTTGTTCTAAAAAAATTAATGTAAAAAAAGAAAAGAAATAAGTCTGGCATTTCTTCCTCCCTCTCCCATCTCCAAACAATAAGGGAACAAATTATTGAAGGTTTTCCTCCAATTCTGGTCATATTGGCGGGAACCCCTTTTGGCGGGAGTTATATCCCTTCATAAAGGCTGCTTTTACGGACCAAACAAGTTCAATTATTGTTGCAATAACTATCAAACCGGCATAGTAAAATTGCTTCTTTGTCTCGATAATAACATTTAACGGAAGCAGTTATTTAACTATTAAGGATCCGTAAAATGTTGGAAAACAAATTGCGTCGTAAAGTATTTTAGTACTCATCAAATGGTGAAGAAATTCTATTAAAAAGTTTTATACAACAATTTGATAATAAATACCTAATGATGTTCTCATTGTTTCTCTAAATCTTAAAAAATATGCAATCAACCAACAATATATATTTTTTTTATCAACATTAAATGTACGGCCAATAACAATAATTTAAAATAAAAATTTATTTATTCGCTAAATATTAGAACGTAGAAGAAGAAAACAGAACAAGAAAATAAAATGAGAACATCAAAAAAATAAAGAAGCAGAATGACATGGAGTATTTCTCATCTCTTTCTTTTATGTTCAACACTGCCCTATTTCTTTTGTCGCCTATGTTTACAAATGGTGTTTATGATAACACGTGGGGAATAGAGGGGGAGGCATGTAAGTTATATGTATATTATGTTTATGCTTTGTATAATAATAATAAATGGATAGGTGGATATCATAGCTGATGTTTGAAGAAGTAGTGTAAAACAGCTGTTATGTAGGGCCAAGCCCGGAGGCGTAATGTTAGCTCCATTTTTCACTTGGACGCATCGATGGCTCATTTATCTGCCGTCTACGTCAGCGCCAGCAGGGCCTGGAAATATTGGGCGTATTAGAGGGAGCTCATGAGCTAGGAGCGGATCCAAGTCCTGCCTTCGTAGCACTATATTATCCCTAGACCGGTGTGACCCATTATCGAAGGGTTTAAATGTCACAAATAAAGTTTTAACGTTTAAGTATTAACTAAAGAGCATGAACTCATCTAGCAGAATATTGTGAGGTGGAAAGGAAGTTGCTACCAGCTACTGCTTGCAGAGAATGTTTACACGCTTCTAATTGCTTCTGAGAATTACTCTTATATTTTCAGCATAATATATCGTGAATATACATAGGAATATAATTTAAGTATGTATGTATTATGGTAATAGAAAATTCATATTTTAATGCTTTTGTTGATTTACTTCTAGTTGGTGTTTAATGTTTGTTTTAAGTTGGTCTCTATAATTACAAAACAAAGGGAAAATGGAAAAATTGATTCAACACGGAAAGAGCAAAAAATCAAAAAAATGTGTTTTTTCTTTTCAACAAAAATTGGAGACGGGTCATGTTGTACGTAGGTGCGCCCAAGGTGTTTCCTCCAACACATGTTTCTGGTAGTTCAGCTATTGTGTCTATTGGTTTGGTATGGCATTTGAGGAGGAGGACTGGTGGCTTTTTAGAATGATAGCGGTTAAACAATTAAAAATTTGTTAGGGATTGATAAATTATTTGTCACTTCTATAATTTTGTTTTTATTGAAAATTAGTTTCAAATGATACACATTCATCTTTAGTTCTAAAAATACACAAAAATTCAAAAATCAGCAATCCATAATATAGTTTGGTATTATTATACATATTAAATTAGTATTATAAAACATTTACGAATGTTTTATGATACTAATTTATATTACAGTTAATTTAATATGTATAATAATACCAAACTGTATTTTCAATTGTTTATTTTTGAATTTTTGTGTTTTTTTAGAACTGAGGATGAATGTGTAATATTTGAAACTAGTTTTCAATAAAAAACAAATTATAGAAGTGGCAAATAATTTATCAATCCCTAATTAGATTGATCCTTCTATACCATCATGAGGATGTCAAATGATTAAAAATTTGTGTTGTGCCTCTTTCATTCTTGATGTGTGATATGCTTTAAATTACAAAGAGAGAAAAACACTAACCATCCGTAAGTTTCTAATGAATCCATAACTAATATCCTGTAGCCTTTTTGAATGAAAAACACCGATCAGACTAAATAAGTCAGGAAGTGTAATTAAAATTTTAAAAAATATAAACAAAACAATAAATATTGTTTTGTATTGTTTTTTCTTGATCAGAGTACTTCTTTCTAAACTGAAACCTTTCTAATCTTCTATCTTTTTACTTATTATCTCATCGTTCTTTCGTTCCGACAAATTTTCCTCTACTTGCAGAGATGTAAAAGTTCGTCATTGACTCTTCGTAATCACTACATCAATTCATGATTTGTTTAAAAAATGAAACTAAATCACCTTCCAGTTTCTTTGTTATCCAATCAACCTATTCCATAAACATACACCGTGCATAGGACATTCCGTAGGACGCACTGGGGCCCACAATTTTTACAAAAAATCCTCTGTTGCCCCAACAGACTATGACTTGTGCTTCATTCTCCAAGACGATCGGCTTGGAAATATTTTCTGCGAATGAACATTTAGACTTACTATAACACATATAAACTTTCATCTCATAGATCCACGGGGAAGCTAGTGAAAATAGTGATATCTATAAATTATTATTATTAATATATTTTATTAATATATATTTATTATTATTATTATATATTTATTATTACCATAGTAATAACCTTACAAACACAATCACGCAAATGGACGATTCCGAAACTATGAGAAATTTACACAGCCTAAATTTTTATATTATATTTAATATAAATATCAGTGTGTTCAGATTGGGCCTTTAGAAATGAAACAGTCCATGCTGCAACTGGGACTAGATTTCCCTTTGTTCCTTCCTTGTACGTAGTAAAGGAAGTATTGTAATCGCGAAAATTTTCGGCTTTCAGATTTCAACGGAAATATCCATTTTGATAATCCCAGAATCAATTTTGACTAGTCTTGTCGTGACGTCTGTACGTACGTTCGTACGTATCTCGCATAACTAAAAAACAGTTAGCAGTAGAATGTTAAAATTTTCACTGCAGTGGATCACCGAAAGTGGTACTTTACTTTAAGGCCGTTATTAATTTTTTCAAAAATTATATTAAAATATAATGCAAAACTTTGTAAATCTTGTATATAATACTTACATATTAAGATAAATAATATAACAAATTTTGGTTAAAATTGGCACACCGGAAGTAGTACTTTATTTGAAGGTCATATTAGACTAATCAAAAATTATATTAAAATATAATGAAAAACATCTCAAATTTGGTAAATTAGACTATTAAATCAATATAAATAATATAATAGATTTTGGTTGAAATTTAAGAGCCGAAAGGAGTACTTTACTTGAAGATCGTCATAATAAACTTACATCAAAAATTTATACTTAAATTTAATACAGATCAGTTGACGTCCGCATGGCAGTATAGAAGGATCAATCTAATTAGGGATTGATAATTTTTTTGCCACTTCTAAAACTAGTTTCAAATGTTATACTATCATCTTCAGTTCTACCATAAAAACACAAAAGTTCAAAAAATTGTTTGGATTGTTGATTTTTGAATTTTTGTGTGTTTTTAGAACTAAAGATGAATGTATAAATAACATTTGAAACTATTTTTCGATAAAAACAAAATTATAGAAGTGGCAAATAATTTATCAATCCATAATTTAATACAGAGATCATTTGGTTGGGTGATAAATGTTATAAACACGATTTTCCGCTTTGATTAAACAATTTTATTGCTTGTTTTAAGTGTTAAAATTATGTGTAAAATAGTTTTTTTAATCCCCATTTGTGTGCTTAACTAGTCTGCAGCATAAGCTATGAGTTAAGCGGGTTCTTCCGCTTAAAATATGTAAACCGTCGATTTCTAATGCTTTATCTAGTGACATTTCTAATGTTGTCAAGGAACGCGAAGAAATCTCTGGGGAACTCAACTGAAAGAAAACGACATAATAACGGACTAATACCTCCAGAAACAAGTGCTTGTGTGTGTGTGTCAATAGATGCACGTAGCGCCGCCGAGTGTCGTTTTTGAGATACTGCTGTCTTCGGAAACCAATAACCAAGTTCAGGGTCACTTTTTGAGCCACCGATTTAGACATTCATCAAAAGAAACCGACATTTAAACAAAAATAAAAACCAAAAACCAATATTTCTATCATCCCGTTCCTCATCGACAAACATGATAACTATTTTTCTCCAATGATTAGTCGATTGTTGCCAACTAATAACATTTCTGTTTTTTGCTTTTGTTTAAGACGATACTACTAATCATTAGATAGTCGTTTTTATCTGATTTTATTTGATGATATTTCATCATTAAAACACTCAGATTTTTACGGTCATAAAGTACTCTTATTAATTTTCGTGAGTTCAACTAGATAGACAGCATCTACATCAAGACTTTCGATGTTTTACTACTGAACACATTTTCAGCATTAAAGCTTACCATTACAAACATAAATATTGCTAAACTGTATTCATAATAAATTAATATCCATTTGTGTTTAAAAAGCTAGCTCGAAATTAATTGTCGCATTGTTCAGCTCATTAATTAATCAACGAAATTCTTTTAATCTGAAATATAGTAATTAAGAAGGAAATTATCTCGTTCGACTTAAGACTCGAGTCTTTAATTTATTTAAAAAAAAAAAAATTAAATTAAAAAACTTCTAACGGTGGTCGGGCTCAATAAGAAATTGTCCATTAATTCTGCCGCCCTCTACTTCTTTATCTCGACTCTTCCTTCACCACTTCCTCTCTCGTCTTCTTTATTGTTCCTTGTAATTAATTTTTTTTATTCAAACACTTCTTTTTTTTTTTTTTTATACTTATTTACCTACTTTTTCCTTAACTGTTCTATAATTCTGCCTTGTAATGCAAAAGTTGTTGTCCCATCAAGACTCTTGAATAATTTAAATAAATGAATAAAGTTTTTATTTTACAATATAATAATTAACATTTTCAGATGGCATATTTACAATAGATAATAAACAAAATAAATCTACTATGCAAATGTACACCTTTACATAACCCAATCACTATCTATTCTTTATTATTATTGTAATAATTAATGTATTTTTTATCCAAACTATTAATCACTTTCTAACGACACCTTATATAGCTTGTTCTACCTCAGTCTATATTTGTTATTGTTTTTCAAGCTTTGTGGTAATTTATTTTTTCATTAGCATCCTTTTTATAATATTAGTGTTATATAATTGATTGCTCTTTGTTTGCCTAGAATATCCCAACTACCGAAGACTTATTCCTTAAACTACATATTCCCAAAGTTTCATAGTAATTTCTTATATCAATATTTTTGATAAGTTCCAATGATCAAAGCGTGTCAACTTTTTACATTTTTTTTTTCAACAAATCATGCTTCTATTAATTTTTCTAACCACTGATACGTATGATTTCTGAATGAAAAAAACTTTAATGGATATATTTAAGGTTCTTGGAAAATATTGTAGAATATTAAAAATTATTAGAATATTGAAATTTATTGAAAATATTAATTTGATTGGATTCGAAGAAATTTCTGAAAAAAATATAATCTTAAATGCTCTGAATAAAAGTAGAAGAATAAGGCACTGTAACATATCAAAAAAAGGAAAAAAAAAAAAAAAAAAAAAGAAATATGCTAAAGATATATATTTTGAGATTTTACTGTAAGTTTTCGAATTGTAATTATTTTATTGCTTAACTGGATTTATTGTTTATATAAATTTCAGTGCAGTTTATTTTATTTTATTTTTTTAAATAAAATGAATAAGCTCCAACACGAAATTTGGGCAGTACGTGCAGAATTCAAAGGAGCCACAAAAAACTGGATTACTTCTAAGGAAGCGCTCATTATTATCCACAGAATTACGATGCTTTCTTGTTCTACTGTCGCTATATAAATTACTTTTCCAAGAAATATGCAAGAAAATGGATGGCATTTGACAGAAAGGATCAAATCTTTTGATTAAACTTAAAGTTCAATAGCCTTGGAAATTTTTTTTCTTTTTTTTTATTCTACAATATGAAAACATTTCAGTTTGCTCCACTGAAAATATTGTTTTTTTTTTTCATGAAATAAAAACGTCTAATTATATTTCCAATTTTTTTTTTCAGCTTCTATTTACCATTGAAAATACCTGAACAACGAGATAGTGATTTATGTTGAAAATAGTAAGCACTAATTTACTTCAAAATCACCTCTACTCATTTTTGTATATTTGGTGGATTGGTTCCCTATTTTAAAATACCTTCCACATCATGATCAAATTAACAAGATGCGCTTATTCAACATTAGTGAATTTTATTTTATTAAATAAATAGGATAAATAACTTAAATTTTTATTTATATAGAGATAAATATATATTCCAATGTTTTTATTTCTTTTTTGTTTTTTTCATACTATCTATTTATTCTCGATTCACTACTATCCCTCCCCAGATGACGAACTACTGTAGACTCTCAGCGAATTGAGCTCCCATACACATCCGTCTTGTGACCCGAATAAAAATATATAATACATTTATTTATATATCGACTGAGGAATATATTCGACTATCCTTTTAATATCGGGCGATCCGGCGGTGGATGTCACACGAAATGTATACAGGGCGGCGCTTATTATACTATCAAAGGGTACCACAATAGACCACCGAAGCGGGGATATGCATTATTGAAGCGAGCCCGATGATATACGACCAGGCCATATCTCTGATCAGGATTCGAACATGTCGCGGCAAAAATGGCTGTTACAGTGCTCGTATCTCCCCAGTCAGCAGTATTATCTCCGCTGTCGGAGTCTTTCCGATATGGAATTAGTTCGGCGTATTCTCTGCGTTAGTTTTATTATCAGGAAGCAGAGGATGTGTGATTTCATGTCGGTGTCTGATATTTGGCAGCCGCACCGATTGTATAATGCAATATTAAGGACATTGTACAATAATAGTTATACACTAAGAGGCTGAAAAAATTACCCTATTACTTGTTGTAAGTATTTGTTCTAGAATTCAATGAATGAATAATTAATATATCAGCAGTACCATAAACAACAGTGTGAAACTAATAAGAGAAATATTAAAGACCAGAATTAAAAAAAATAAAAATGTAAGTCCGTGCTAACAAGCAAACATTTTTTAATTTAAAATTTGTCAAGCATTTTTTTAAAATTCCATAATCTCATTTCTTAAGTAATTACGTATGCATTTTAATCGAGTTTGTTTAAGTATTTTGGGATTTTTTCAATTTTGTCAAGTACATAATTGACTATCAACATATGGGCTAAAGTAATAATTTAGGCAAGAAAATGACATGTTAGGCATGAGGAGAAATAGTATCCTACGGTACCCCTTAATTTGAAATAGACAATATTAATATTTTTGTATAATAATATTATTTTATTAAACAATTGCCACACAAATTCGCACCAAATTCGGCTTAGTAGCCGAATGTTATAATATAATGTTAAAACATTATGTCTTAAAGACTCAGTGAAAAAAAACTTAATTGTGTGAAAATCTCCAATATAGATGGTTCACTCTCACTAAGTTTTCTTGCTTTAAATACTAGTAACGTGGCAGCGAGAGATGAAAAAAAAAAATTATGACAGCTCTTGAGGAATTTCCATTTTTTTTCTAAAGCAATAACTAACTTAATAAACATAGAACCCAAATTTTATTATTATTTTTGATTGTTGGAGTTGGTGAAAAAAAAAATAATAATAATAGCAATATAAGGATAAGAATAATTAAAATTTACAATTGTACTGATGTGAGTTTCATGTAACCAAGCGTTACGCAACTGTGTCTTGAAACTGGTCTGATAATTGGCTGTTTTATTACATACAAATAAATTTGTCTGTACTTATCAACATGTAATAAATATTCACATAAATAAATATCTGAAATGATTAGCTTAATTAAGTAGTAGTCGCAAAAGAAAACTAAATTATGGTATGGTGATTAATTTTTATTGATTTTTTTTTTCAATTTTATTTTATATATATATAATGCGGTAGTTCAGTGAGTACGGCATTCTAATCTCTCGAGCCCGGACTTAAGTCAGGCTGTGAAAAATATTTATTTATTCTGTTACAACAGCTGTGGTTCGACCCTGGGCTCAGGAGACCAGGGGATCACCCAGCATCAATAAAGTGGGAGAAAAGCCTTGCAGTTGAGCGTGAGCCTGGCCAAATCAACCCCTTCCACAACTGTTGGTCTAGAAACAGTGTGGCCTTACTAAGTACCGAACCTAAGACCCTTCATGGCTTGTAATGGTACAGATTTATTTAATATGTTGCATAATATCCCGAACAGTTCTTGAAAGATTCGTAATGTTTATACGAGCTTTGACAAGACAGAAAAACAAAATTATTTTGTTTATCCACGAACATTTAGACTTTATGAAATAAGTATTTCAACATTTTGTGGGGACACCTGAAGTAATTTTCTCCGACACAGACGCACGATGTCGATCCCGACCACGATTTACATTCCGAAGTTACGGTCGCTGAGAGGGCCTAATTATGATTACATTCAGGCCACCGTACTGTTTCACTAGCATACTAATTTAGGGCTTCCCTTTCATATACGGTGTCTCTTTGCTGTTGACATTTCCAAAAACTTATTAACCGTGTAGTAAACCTATGTATATGAATACACACTTACACTCATACATATATTTTGTATTTATCTAATCATTTTTCATCTCCGACATAGAGCAATAGGAGTAAAAACATTTTTAGTTAAGTGTATCATGTGCTAACAGTTAATTCCTTTCAGAAATTCAAACAAATTAGAAGCTGAAGTTGTACTATCTTCTGGACGATAGGCTCTTAAACTGTGGTCCGCAGATGCATGGGGGTCCACGAAACTGTGGTCCGCAGATGCAGGGGGTCCACGAAACAATTTTGGCATTAACTTCACATTCCCCAACTTTTCGCTTCTATTTAAATAACTTATTTAATAAAAATCCTACATAGCTATAAATTTTGTATTTTTGTTTTTTACTTAACTAATTATTATTATAATCAAACAATAATTATTAAAATATTTAAATGTATAGGGTTGGCATGGGATCTGGAAAAAAAAAATGTCGTACAAGAGGGAATTCTCGGGCTACTTTAGCTTAAGAACTCCTGCTCTTGATTATTTTTATATATTTTTCTTTTCCAGATCATTGCGAATACTCTTAATTATTGAACAATAATAAACGGAGTAAAATTACAATATGAAGTACCAACTTTTCTTTCTGGTCAGAAAATTAGGTTGCTAGTTGTAATTTTAAAATCTGTATGATATGTTTCATACACATACTGATCAATATGATTGAATTTTAACAACTCGTTTTTACTAGATTGTACGAAGTAAAGGAAGTATTGTATTCGCGAAAATTTTCGGTTTTCAGATTTCAACGGAAATATCCATTTTTACCATTCCGGAATCTATTTTGACTAGTTTCGTTGTGGCGTCTGTACGTACGTACCTTTGTACGTTCGTTCGTATTTCGCATAACTCTTGATCTCCGGAAGTGGTACTTTAATTGAAGGTCATAACTGATTTTTATCAAAAATTATATTCAAATACTATGCAAAACTTCTAAAATTTAGTATTTATAACTTCAATATTGATTTAAATAACATACTAGATTTTGGTTAAAATTGAAAAACCGGAAGCGGTACTTTACTTGAAGGTCATATTAGACTTTCATCAAAAATTATATTAAAATATAATGTAAAACATCTCAAATTTGGTAAATAGGACTTTTATATTGATGTGAATGTATTTAATATATTTTGGTTAAAATTGGTGAGCCGAAAAGGCTACTTTACTTGAAGGTCATAATAAGATTACATCCAAAATTATATTTAATTTAAATACATAAATAATATGTTTCGGTAATTACTTGTTTTAAGTGTTAAAATTGAGTGTAAAATACTGGTTTTCCTCCCCATTTGTGTGTGTGTGTGTCAATAAATGGGTGTTGTGAGGCCCAGTGTCGTTTTTGAGATACTGCAATCTTCGGAAACTAGTAACCAAATTCAGGATCACTTTTTTAGCCACCGATTTATAGTTTAATAGGCGTACAAGGAAGTCATGTGTTGTCCACATCAGATATTTGTTGGTAGGTGAACAAACGAAGTCATACAAATTATGCTTTGGCCTCTGGTTCTCCTCTGGAAGCTTTAAATAATTACACCTTCATGCTTCTAATGCCTTTATTTCATATTTTATGATGCTTCGGACTTACATTGTCTATTATTTAACATATATATTGCCTTTTTGTATTTTCTATTTGGGAAGTTATCATTGTTACTCTGTTCTATTTTTTTTTTTTCTATCCCAAACTATATTTATTTGTTTTGCCCTTAGTTGCTTTCGGACAACACGGGCGTCGGTAACGTTACAGGGCATGCACATGCTGCCAATAAAAATCTTTGCATTACTTCTGTTCACTTCCTCCGTCCTCGTCCCCAGGAGAGTTCCGTCTTCATCTTCACCTCATCTGTCAGGCGGTCGTCCATGAACAGGACCAGTACTCCCTATGTTAAAATGAGCTTTCCCATCTTTTCATTATAGTAGTCTATATATTTTCTTTGACGTAATTTTAAAATCATATTCCATGCGCCTCCCTTACTCTCATAGTGTATACTGTCTCATGTTTATTTAAAAAAAAAAATGTTAGATAATGAACCATGTAGATATGTACCAAATGCCGCCCAAGATGAAATAAAGACATTAGACGTAATAATTAAAAACGTTCAGAAGAATCTAAAACTGAAATAGATTTTAAGCCTTCTAGAAAAAAATTGTTATAACAAACAGAAATGTATATAGTTTATTATCCAATTATAGGGGATAAAGCCAGGACCAGAATAGGCAGGGAGAGGAGGAAGATGGTCAATTTGTCGCATACGGTGGCGCTATCTATTCATGCCGCCTCCGGTTGATATAAAATGTATATTCCAGAGGGACTCTACCTCCTGGATATGGGATTGCATATCGAATAAGAACGGGCAAGGAGGAATACTCACCGCCTTGGGGAATATCTAACAGCGGCTGGTAATTTATTCGTCCGACTTCGCCGCGCAGTCTTTCCGTGTCCTTGGTGGAGTGCTGGAATCCCGGAGGAGACTGGAGATGTCGGGCATCTTTAGCAAACAGGATAGCCGGGATAATAGTCAGAGGGAAGAGCCGGAAGAGACTTCAGTAGAATGTGGTTTGCCCGAAATGCATAAATGAATCTCTGACAGCAGAAAGTCAATCAATTATATTTTTCAAAATATAGTAGAGAATATTTTCATCAGGGATTATGTATTTTCGAAACTTCGTGAATCACGAACTGGAGAGGATTAAATTAGGTAACTATTCATCCACAATTTACTGCTCATCGATGTTCTAAGTTTTTTTTTTTTCTTCTAAATTTTAATTTATTTTTTAAGTTAACCAGTTAATTTTTTTTTTTTAGTTTGCTGGAGTATTCTCCCGAAATCAATTGTTATTTTTTACTATGCTCTTAAACTATGCTGCGTATGTAACAATAATATATTCCAGTGTAATTTACAGAAACGAGTGAAAAATAAACTTCGAATTTTAGTTAAACGGAACAGATCCGTTACCAAGGACTCCATCTTGGCAGTATCTTAAATGAAATCCTTATTCATGGCTGAACAATAAAAACAAGAATCTGCTCGTAGATTCCGATTATTCTAACATTTACTTGACAAATATTGCAAGCTTCCAAATTATTACAAGGAGCTCATAAGCATTACAATTGAGCTTCAGAGCTCCACGATTAATTAAAAATTCTTAATTCTCCTTCCTGTGGCGTGATGAAATTTTCCACAAAGATATCAATATTCCATTTGTTGCATATTTGGCCCGAAATAGACATATCTCTTTTAATTAGAAATTCTTTTCCCACACTAATCCGTTAGTTCATAACGTTTCATCCCAATCTATTTCGCACAATATTCTGAGGTGTCTGAAAATGAGATGGCCACGAGATCTACGGAACTTGGAATATTCATAGAAGTGAAACCAATTGGTAGTTACTTCACAAGCTACCATCATGTTTAAAACATCCACATTTACCTATTGCATTTTTAATACATTTATAAATTTTAATAAATTAAGACATAAAAGCTCCATTACCCAAGGACTTCAGTCAATTAGCGAATTGACTCGTTTCCAATAACATGGATAACCTCAAAGTAATTGAAAACGATCACACTTTTTTTTTTCGTTAAAGAAACGTTCGTCACAGAGAAACACATAGCTACTTCAATTACATACCAATTTTCAAAAACACCAATAAATCAAGAACGTGTCTGATTAAATTAAAATTAGGCAACAGACCGTATTTCGACAACATGCATCTCCGCCTTACGAGCCGGGATAGCCAGAGAGAAGATCCGGCAGAGTCTTCAGTAGAATCCTTATTTGTATGAAATTCATAAATGAATCTTTTACAGCAGAAAGTTCCATATGCTACTATTTTTGAAAAATCAATTATATTTTTTCAAAATACAGCAGAGAACATTTTCATAATTTTTCATTATTGAAAACTAACAGCTAGACAACATTAAATGTTTATTTAAAATAGTTCTGTAATTAAAAAGAACAACGAGAGCATAGACAACAAAACTGTTTTTAACTCAGACCCTAAAAGTCAGATTTTGTAAACTTTTTTTCTGACTTATCATCACACTCTATATAAGTTAAGGAACTAAAAAAAAGTTTGCTCAAGACAATATGTTTAATACCTAAAATATTTAAATACTTCTATGGATCCAAAACAAATTTATTTACAAAGATAAATAAATTATGTAATACAGCGAAACCTCGTTAATCCGGACTAACTTATACGACAGGCAATCCGTATTATCGAAAATCCGACAAAACAACATCATTAAATAAGCCTTTTATCACGATAAAAACTATTTATAGCTGGTGATTCAATCGACTTCAAAGTCCTGTGGCATTTGATGTAATGTGAACGAACATTGCATAAGAAAAATGTGATCCGGATAATAGAGGGCCGGATAAACAAGGTTTTACTGCAGTACTTTTATCTCTATATTCAATAACCTGAATGATTCCTTACAGAATTTTTAACAGCTGATACAATCGATTCAATTTTTATTTGTCCACGAGACCTATAACTAAAGACGTAAGCGAACTGGTGTGAGACAGGCGATCTGATTGGCTGAAATGGAGCCCTTCGGACAAGATTACAGAGATTAGATTGGTCGACCACATTAACCTCCCGCTGGCGTGTTATCCTAATAAGCTAATCAACCACATGAAACATTCCATGACTCCCTATATAGCTCTGCCACTTAATGTTAGCTCTCGTCTACGTCTTGGCCAGATGCCAAAAGGTCTTCATTTAATTCGTTACTTTTGTTTTTGGAAGGTATACATTATTTAAAATATTTGTATTTATAGTTTGTTTTTTTCTATAGGCAAGTGCTTTATTAGGTGATTTTTTTTAATCACTGCAATTACTACTAAGGGGAGTGTAGACGGAAATTACGGGACGACCAAAGTTGACTTCAGGGCTTTGTTTGGTTTGGACTAGTTAAAAGGTAAAAATACAAAAAGTTCCTAAATCTAGGAGCAGACGCAAAGAGAGGAGAGCACAATGCCCACAAATGGACTTTTCCTGGGAATCCTCAATATATCTGATTTATATGTATCTAAATCTTTATTATAGAGTACCGAAAAGATTTATTTTATACAATGATGATAAAATAGGAAAATGGATTATTATTTGGAGGAGTTGGGAGGTGTAGTCCTCGAAAGCAATGGTTCTCAAAGTGGGTGCCGCGAAATTTACAATAATTATATTAAATAAAATATTAAAGTTTTAAGTAAATAATTGAAGCAATTAATAAAAGTTAATACAGTTTTTTTATACAAAAAATTATACGCTGTTTTATGGCCCTATTTTATTTACATTTACGGTTTATTATTTCATTTATAAAAAAATAAAATAATATTAGGAGTGAATTTGGTTAATAATTTCAGTATGCCGTCAGATAAAAAAGTTTGAGCATCACTGCCCTGAAGTAATCAAAGATTTTGGTAAGGCACACCAAGTACTATAAAAGGTTTTTCTAATAACCAATTATTTACAGATTTTTAGCTATTTGTTTACTTGTGTAAAGGTTTTATTAGATATTCAAGGAAATCGATGTGTAAATTACTTGACAATGAATGACCGGTTATTTGTAACATTTCCAGTAACTGATATTTGTGATGTCATCAATACGTGTTTTGATGGGAAGCTATTTCAATTAAAATAATCGGGCTTTTTTTCCAGGTTATTCCAAGAGTCGGTTATTTGCATCGGTTAAAACCGGTAGGTTTTAATTAAAGGTAATACCATCGGAATAACCGACAACCGTTTTTTTTTTTTGAGTTTTTAGTGCAATAAAATAATTTTTTAAAAATGTGCATTTAACCTATAATGACCACCATTTTATCTAGTGTAAACAAAAGCTTGGAATACACATACTAAATTTTATTAGAGAAAACAGACATCTGTGACCATTGCACAGAAATAATAGTGGTACCTTCAGTCGCCCGGAGCTGTTTGCTTAAATTGAAACTGTTTGCTTTGGTACCCGTCATGTACTGGATGTTCCAGATGCTACCGAACAGCTCGATATTCGCGTGACATTATGGAGTTGCTCTAAGTTATGACCACGTTCTTGCATTAACTATAGGTTCCTTTTAATAGGTTAACGTTGGCAAAACAACGATGTAAATTGCTAGAGTAGGATCTTCCATTAGTGTCATGTTTCCATCAACAAAATGTACCAATGTTTAGAGATCTGCTACGATTAAATCCTAGAGGTAAAAAAAAAATTAATAAATAAAAGTCAGAAACAGTATCGTGTTTGCAAGAATATTTATGACTAATACTTATCTAATGTGTGGATTATTGGGTTGTGTGGCCCATACCATACCATTCCTTAGTTAATTATGAAAATAAAAAGTAAACCCCTCCTCTTTCATCATAAGACAGTGGATTGATGTAAAAAAAGTAATTTTTTTTACTATAAGTATCTTCTTCCTTATCGCAGAGTACCTGCTGCCGCATTAATTTTGCCTACAGATAGACTAAATTGTTCTTAACTGACTGTCAATAATCACAGAACTTTTAATAAGAATTGCCTAACTATACCTACACAGAAGATAATCCTACTTGACTTAATATCAAATACTTTATCCGAAACTATATTTTATAATTTTATAAATATTTCATTTAATGATTTAGTTATTAGAGAAAAACAGCTTCCCATTAATCATTAAAAAAACATTTTTACAATACTGTCATCGACGTTTCCTTCTTCGTCTTCTTATTTTCTATCTGTTTATTTTTTACAATACAGCATAAACCAATTACAACCAATAAATATTCATAACATTAATTTTCACCACATTTCGTTACATATTAAAATTTCGTATTGCCTTTAAAATACACAGTACCCTCCCTATGTCCTCACATTCGTACAATTTTACTTCGACCACATTAATTGTTAAATTATAAAATATTCTGGAGGGTGACTATACTTGAAAATCCCTCTCACATTGCACCTACTAACACTAAAATAACTTTGTGCTAATCCGCGTGTTTATTGTCGTGCCCACCTTATTTCGACCACTTACGAAATATAGTATAAATTAATGTTTTGAATATTTATTGGTTGTAATTGGTTTATATTAGTATTGTATAAAATAAGCATCCTGAAGACGAAGAAAGACTTCTAAACGTCGATGACTGTATTATAAATTTGATGTTTTTTTAATAATAAAGATAATTGTCATTCCTAATATTTGGAAATTATTTAATGATATTATTTGGTGTTATCAAAGAAGATTTTATTCAATTTTTATTGTTACATTATTTGTAGTTATTTTTTTTGTTTTCGTTTCGAAATAAATACCTAAACAACCAATGAATGAATTTTTTGCTTTTCAATCTTAATTTTGATATAATTAAATAAGTTACAACAAACGACAAGGTCGAGAAAAGGTAAGATTATAAGACAAATTATTTATAAAATCCTCCTTAAAAATGAATGAGAAGAAAATTCATCTTTGGCATTCTTCTTTAAATATCCTCGGAGAGATCACATTTGCAAAGAATGTAGTTAGTGCAGAGATTGAGAACCTTGGGGTGGAGGTAGGGTCACGTATTCTTCCATGATGGATGGCCGCCCTGTCTGGGACTTCATTTTTTAGAGGGGCCAGTGTGTCTTGGCAGCCGTTGGGAGATTTCATAAACTTGGCATAATTCTATCCGGGGTGACAGGAAAATACTTGGAGAACAAATAACAGCAAATCGAAGCGCGAATAATTGTTTTTAAACTCTTTCAATGCTTATTTTATCCAAAATAAACGAAGAAATCTCGGAGCCATAAGGGACACCCGAGTAAAGTTAATAAATAAGTCTATTATATAACATAATTCCTGTCCAGTTTCGAAAGATTTTAAGTGCATCATGCTCTTTCTTCTTAAAGAAATGATAAAATAACCCACTATAGCTACAACTCTCTCTTTTTTTATTAAACTTTTCATTTTACAGCAATACAATGATAGCTGCAATTACATTTGAGATTCACCTTTGAAAAATATAATTTAAATCAGATTTTTTACGAAAAAAATAAATATATATATATATATATATATATATATATATATATATATATATATATATATATATATATATATATCACAAACATTCTTAAGACGCGCCAAGGCGCAATAAATTTATTATATTTTATCCCAAGCACCCAACCCTATATCCCAATGGAAAACCCTTAGAACCTCTCTGCAGTAAGCTCCAAAACTTACGCTATCCAGTTGATCCGGACGAGGTAAACTCGTTTTTTGGAAGCCTCTTCCTTCTACATCTTTAACTGACCTTCTGCATTAACCCTTTCCCGAAACCCTTTTTAATCCTGACAATTTTTATTTCCTCAATATTTCTCCTGGTGGCCTGCTCTCTTCCGTCCCTAAGGACAATGGCTAGGATCTAATCCCTGTAAAAATCGTTTAACTTTGTCTTCCCGCCGTACTTCCTATCTTCCTGCATATCATTTTTCCCATCAAAATTCCATTTTTCTCAAAGCCTAAAAGAAAGACTTGGATCGCCCATTGAACAAAGCTCCTACGCTTTCTTTAGCTATACATTATACGAATAAAACACACTGCTGTATATCGTCTTTTCTCGAATTCATCTATAAGTCCCACTCAGTACGCAGTAGAGTCCGAGGTAACATCGCTACCTTGGAAGATGACCGGCAAAACTCAAAAATTTACGGTTTTCCAATGTTTGTGTAATCATAATCAACAAGATTATTATTTTTTATGATGAAGAGAAAATATTCATCGCGTGGCCGCTGGAGAGCATTTGTGTTTTAAACAAAAGTTTGTTTTTTTGGCTACACAAACTAATCGAAATACATAAAAACGTTTTCAAACATTAAGTCTAATCATCATGCGTCGATTCACTTATATATAATTATTACTGTAGATTTTCAGTAAAATACAGAGAATAGTGCAATACAGAGAATTGGAAATAATCACACTTGACCAAAATCAAAATGATAATGATAACTGATAAAGACTGGATTTATATGCAACAAAAAAGGTCAAAATATGCCATATAATATGCAGTAAAAAGTACTCAAATATGCAGTGAAACCTGAAGGAATTTGCAGTAAAATATGCACGATAAATGTCACAAACGAGCAAAAAATCGGCAAAGGCTGTATTTATTGTCTAAATTGCTTTCTTTAAGAATTTTAATTTTAATACACAATATAAATAAAACAAGACACAAGTAAATTGAAAAACGAATTTTATTCACAAAATTTTACATAGAATTCGTTTCTAACTAAATAATTCTTAAAAATTCAAATAAATGTAAAATACTTTTTTTTACTTCCTTGTATGAAGTAAAGGAAGTATTGTTATCGCGAAAATTTTCGGTTTTTAGATTTCAACGGAAATATCCATTTTGACCATCCCTGAATCCATTTTGACTAGTTTCGTCGTGGCGTCTGTACGTACGTACGTTCGTTTCTCGCATAACTCAAAAACGGTTAGCCGTAGAAAGTTGAAATTTTGTATTTAGGATTGTTGTAAAATCCTCTCTTTTTGGTCACTGCTAGTTAAGTGGTACTTAACTTGAAGGCCATAATTGATTTTCATCAAAAATTGTATTAAAATACTATGCAAAACTTCTCAAATTTAGTATTTATGACTTATATATTAATTTAAATAATATAATAAATTTTGGTTAACATTGGAAGACCGGAAGTGGTACTTTACTTGAAGGTCATATTAGACTTTCATCAAAAATTATATTAAAATATAATGTAAAACATCTCAAATTTGGTAAATAGTACTTTTATATCATTATGAATGTATTTACTAGATTTTGGTTAAAATTGGTGATCCGAAAAGGGTACTTTACTTGAAGTTCCTAATAAGCTTACATCAAAAATTATATTTAAACTAGTATACCCGAGCGAGAACTCTCGCATTACATTTCTTCTAATTACTAATTCCAAGTATAAGCGATATTAGGAAAACATATTTATTCTTGTAAACAATATAATATTACCAAAAAAGTTTATTTAACATACAGATTTGGTGAAACTACATAGTTTGTAATGAATATGTTGAAGTTACAGTTCATACTTAATAAATAATTGGTAATTTAATTAAGCCGGAAAAGGGATCTATACTACCGTAATAATATATAGTAGTGACTAGTATACCCGAGCGAGAACTCTCGCATTATATATCTTCTAATCCCTAATACATTAGAAGTATAAGGGATATTAGGGAAACGTATTTATTCGTGTAAACAATATAATAATACCAAAACAGTTTATTTAACATATAGATTTGGTGAAGCTACATGGCTTGTAATGACTATGTTGAAATTCATACTTAATAAGTAAATAGCTTACCCCCCTGGAAAATCTCTTCAATTTAGCAGTTAGCCAATTAGATTCAGCTATTCCATTTTCTATTTGTAGTATCCATATTTAAAAGTGCCCTTTAGGCTTGGACATGGAAAAGAACATATAATTTCCTACTCATTAAAAGTGTTTGTAAACAGACTCAAGTTGATTTAAAGTTGCCATGACAACGGCACTTACGCAAGATGGCATAGGGCCCGTGCTGATCTATATCGTGCGCGTCATCTCAAAAACGGTAGGTTTTAAGGCTTTAAAAGGCTAGACCAATATGATCTTTCGGATCATATATGGTCTTGAAGCCCGCGTCAAAATCATTAAAACCCAACTTGTCCCGTCTCGATCCGTCGACTCTTAGTCGTCAAATCATGAAATCTCCCTGTTTTTTCATCACTTTTATTTAAGCCCTAGTATGAATTTAAGAAACAAAATTGGAATTCGTCACATCTCCATGAAATTCCCTTTCTTTTGATACCTCATTCATCAAAATACATAGCTCCTGAGAGCCGGAAAAGGGATCTATACTACCGTAATAATATATAGTAGTGATTAAATACATAAATCATATGTTTCGGTATTAAAGGTTACAAACGCAATTTGATTTCCAATCCAATTAAACATTTTTATTACTTGTTTCAAGTGTTAAAATTGAGTGTAAAATAGCAGTTTTCCTCCCCATTTGTGTGTATCAATAGATGGACGTCGGATCACTTTTTGAATCGCCGATTTAGTTTTATATGCGTACAAGGAACTCATGTGTTGTCCCCATCAGATATTTTTTTTTTACTTTCCTTTACCTATATACGAAGTATATAGTAAGGGGGAGTATTGCGATCGTGAAAATTTTCGAATTCGAGTTTTCAACGGAAATACATGTTTTAAGGTCCCCTGACTCCAAATGACCAAGTCTCGCAAAATGGTCTGTGTGTCTGTGTGTATGTGATCAGTCTAGCTCAAAAACGGAAAGCTGTATGATACTGAAATTACATATTTAAGGTTAGCACCTGCATGTGATGTTACAGCAACATTTTCGTCAAAATTGACTAACCGGAAGTGCCACTTTATATAATCGATTTTACACATTTTTACAATTTTCTCGAAAACGGCTCTAACGATTTTGATTAAACTTGCCTAAATTATTATTCATAAAGACCTTTACCTTTCCTTTTATATCTGGTACATCACCGAGGAATTGCAGAGAAAAAATTTATGATGAAAAGAATATTTTATTTACGCATAACTTCAAGAGCGTGCGATTTATGGTAAATCATCTATGCACTTGTATGAAAGATAATTAAATTATCTAAAAAACAATAAAAGAATCATCAAAATCGGACCAATAATAGCAAAGATACAGCACATCGGACTAACCGGAAATAGCTATTATATCATGGATTTTACACTTTTTTACATTTTTCTCAAAAACGGCTCTAACGATTTTGATGAAACTTGCCAAAATTATTCTTCATAAAGACCTTTAACCTTTCATTTATGTAGTAAATCACCGAGAAAATGCAGGAAAAAAGGTTATGAAGAAAAGAATATTTTATTTTCGCATGGCTTAAAAAGTATGCAATTTATAGTAAATTATGTACAGAATTATATGAAAGGTTTCAAAGAAACTAAAAAAAAAAAAAAAAAAAAAAGAAAATCATCAAAATCGGACAAGTATTAGCAACGTTACAGTGTATTTTATGAGGAGCATAAAATAGATGGATAACCGAGCGCATCCGAAAGGAGATAGATGCGACCGAACCTCCTCCCACCAATCCGCCAATCTGTTGTAAACAATACGCTCTGTAATAAAGTAATTTAAGAATACAAAAACGGAAATTAACTTAATAATTTCTACTTTCACATTATTCAATGGAATGAAAATGTTTCCATAGAAACTAAACCAGCAACTTTATATTTTGCAAATATATTTGCAACTTGACAAAGTTAAAATATATAGGTAGTGTATAGAATTATTGTACTAAAATTGTTTTTCAAAATTATTTTATTGTACTTAAGTGGGAGAAGAATTGAATGCTGCTGAGTTTATTTCAAGTATTGTTTATGTGAACCCTTTAGAATTATATTAAAAAGATAATTATTATAGGGCGGTAAGGGAAAGTTGTGTGATGCGCGCACCGCACCAGATTTTTTTTTGCGAATCGAGATTTTGTAAGATTAAATAAGGGAATATCAGATGCAACTAATGTAAAACAATGTATTTCATTGGAAGTGCCTTTAGATTTGAATAAAAACGGCAAAGAGTTCTGAGAATGGTCTCTAACTATAAGAAAATTCTCTGGTCTTCACATGCAATCCTACAGTAAACAATAACCTATTGTTACATTCCGATCTCAAATTACTGTATACAATTCCAAGAATAGTTCATATACTTATCTGCCTTTACGGATTGGTCGAGTTGAAATTTTTTTTCACACTAAACATTGTTGTTGCACAAATTGCGAAAAATGTTTTTCTAGGAAAAAGATCTCCGTGTTTAATTCAAAGCGTTCCGAATGTTTGACATGGAACTAAATGATGTTCCTGCCTTGGGCATTTTGGTTTATGTGAGAAAATTAAAGCGTATTTAATTTAACATTACACTATATGTACAACGGAAGCAACACACTTACTGACCCAATTAGAATTTGAAATTTCAAAGAAGGGCAAGATGATATTTTTTACTATGTTAAAGAAAGCACCCAGAATAACGATACTAAATATTATTCTCTATTCAAATACATAACTATACATTTTTGATCGTTTAATTTTTGTTTGTTTTGAAATACAATTAAATACTTTAAATTATTTTTAACGACCGGCACACGTTCTGTGCAGTTGCTATCACAACACCAACTTGAATTAGTTGTCTACGAGCTTAATCTTTACTACGATTATTATTTTTATAGTAATCTAGACTAATTTTATGGTACACTATTTTTATTTATCGTAGATGGATGGCGTTTATCCATCTTATAATTGATACATAAAATAAGAACGTGAATCAGAAAATAGTTTAATTATTTATATTCTATTTGAATTGTCTGAAAAATTATTTCCACAAAGTTTTTGGCCAAACATGCAAAAATATGCACAATGAAATTTAATATATCTGTGGCAAATATATTGACTTTTAAATGTATTAAATCATTTTCGTTGAAAAACGTATCAGAAAAAATATGCATTTGCATAAAAATCGGGTCTTTAATTGAAACGAATGAGCGGTTCTAGTGGTGAATCACTACAACCGATAAATTATAAATAGGTTCTATAGATGGCAATAGATAGCGCCAAAAATAAAAAAAATATGAAAGAACAGTGCAAACATGATTAAAAGTGCGGCACCTACAGGACCTGTTGGGAACTGCCCGGTTGAAAAAGTTTTTATTCATTACTGTAAATAATTTTGTATTTTATAGTATAATAAATAGAACATGTAAAGTAAGCTTTTACTAAAACTAAGAAATAAAGATAATTAAAATAGCTTTACGGTGTATCAATAACCAAATATATTTATTTTATATGTATGCGCCTATATACAAATATTCAGATTAAATATATACTACATATATATATATATATATATATATATATATATATATATATATATATATATATATATATATATATATATCTAATGGGTTCGTTCAATTGGGGTGGAACACATATCGTGAACGCATTCCTTTCCTCTACAAGCCAATCGTGGAGCGTACGAATCTTCCGTGGCCTTCTGCGGCCCGTCGATAGCCTGAAAGTTGGAAAACTCTTCGCAGCGCAGCTTATTCCTCTCATTCTGGTATGAGTGCATTTGTTCTTCTGGAGTCCTAAATAAGAGTATGAAGTTAGTCCGAACCTTGACTTATTAGACTCGATAGGATTTAAATAATGAAATTGTAAAATTAAAAATTGATATCTTCGCTACTTGTGACTTATTTGTTTTATTTATTTAAATATTTGTCAAAAAACATTTAAAAAACAAATATTCAAAAAAATAAAATAATAAAATGCAAATCTTTCCTGTATAGCGATGATATAATATTCTATATTTAATAAGTCTTTCAGAATACGGTCTAAATAAGATTTTCAGTATTTTGTGTATATAGCAACGCGCTCTTAAGGATGCCACAGGCCATCACTCCACGCCAAATGGAACATGGAACGACTGACTATGAAATCCTAGTTTGTGGAATGATGCGGAGCGGTTGGAATTCAACAGGCCCTAAGCAGCATCCCGCCATGCCAAAAGCTAATCACACGATGTAGATTCCATGCAGACGATGGAGAGTGCAGTTTTTCACCCAGTTTTTTGGATGTGTCAGTCAATAGAGTATAATAGAACTGAATAATATTATTTTAATGCATAAGCGAAAACATTGTTTAAATAAATACATAATTATAAAAAGGAGATGATTGTGCCACTTCATATTTAGCTCTTGCTGTTTCTTTTATTTTTAACTAAAAGTAACAGGACTTCAGACCAGAGTAGTTGTATTTCTGTGTGACTGTATAAACGCGTTCTGATAAAGTGGGATTGACATCTGAAGATTATTTACAGCCGAAAATATTTCAGGTTGATATCATTAACATCTCTGTTGAATGTCTATTGAAAAATGAAATACAATAGACAATTATTTTACTCCTGTAAAAAGAAAAAAAAACTTTCATCCCCAAAAGCAGGTTTTCCAAACCAGATAAAACAGAAGCAGCAGGTTGAAAGTACAAACAGAAATATAACTCCTAGAAAACGTTAGATAATATGGAGCTTTCTGGTGATATCATTACACAACTAAGCAAATTTCTCGACCAAAAACTCTAATATTTCTAAACGAGTGTCAAACTTAAATGTTAATGGTAGGTGCTCTCAGAGCTCAGTTGAATGTTTAATAAGTCGTCAAAAAGTCTTATATTCATGGGTCAGAGTGTTACTGGTGTTTCGGTTTGTATGGTGAAAATGCGAAATTTATATCACTCGAAGTTGAGTCACGAAGAGTGACGTTCAATATATTCTTCTAAACTACAAGAACTTAAAAGGTTCTGGAGTTAGGATTCAGGAGGATCTATCTATCCCTTACCGCTCCACTAAATCGTTCCATTTGGAGTGATCAACGGTTGCCGCCTTTTGAAAAAAAAAAAGTGTTAATCTCTATTTTGAAACACGAAAAATATCAATTCCTGGTCAACACTTCTTAAAGGTGCTAGTTCGTGAATTATGACAAGATCTAGCTCATTGTGGTGAATGACGCGATTCTTAAAAAGGGAGGTTTTGCCCATTAACAAGTTGTAAAGACATTATCTTGTAAATATATCATCCATCAGATATGTAGCGCCCAGTAACATCTTCTTATTTTAAAATATTTGGAGAGAATCTGTGTAATTTAATTCACTCGCACAGTCTTTGGCCACTCCCTTAATTAAGCTCAGATTGGGCCTGCTTTTCTTTTGAAGACATTGAAAGATAAGTTCGGAATTGGTTCACCCATTCAAGTCGGCAATGCGGGAAATATAAATATAAATTTGTATCAATTGCTTTTTACTCTCTTTCAAGTTCGTTAGATATTAAGTCAGTGACATGAGATGGTTTTATAAACGATAATGTTTCAGTATTTAAAGTAGCCACCGAACCATAGTTTAAATCACTATTTAGCCATTTTTATTTCGTCGTGTGCTACACCTGAGATTCAACAACTGTCCACTCACCTTTGACCCCTGGAGTTGAAGACTGACTTGGGATTCATATAACACTCCTGACCGAGCACTCCGCAATAATCTTGGAGACCATTCCTCTTGCCGCAGCGGCACTGGGATTTGTCCAAGGCTTCAGGGAACCTGTAGTGGGCAGGCATCGGTAGGCATGGTAAGAACTGGAATAGACATTCAATTAGTAGAGCAGGTATGATGAATTACTATTGTATGTATAATCCATCAAGAAATTCAGAAAAGAACTTTCTTTGAAATGTCATGGAATGTGTTCTCTGTAACTAATACATTATTAGGTTAATATTAGTCTTTTTCGGGCCTAGTAAAGTAAGTAAAAAATATTATATTGGGTAGGCATTACATTTTTACTTCCTTTTAACTAAGGCAGAGATAGGGATATGGCAATCGAACAAAAAACTCCTTTTGAGATGGCACTAAATTTATAAATTTAATGGCCTCATGAGTACATGAAGGTAATTTAAAAAAATACTGTTCTGTCACTGTAGTCCTCTTATATTTCGAAGGATCACTAAACCGAGTTCCACGATTACCTTCTATTTGTCATTGATCAGCCAACTCTACCTCTGTCCTATCTTTAGTAACAGTATTTAAAAATTAATTTTTTATATTTTTGTTTACTGAAATATAGAGAAATAATATCTCTTTGGACTATTAACCTACATTATCATGTATTGATGTTAATTAATGTGGTTTGTTGGGTAGAGCAATATAGTTTAAGATATAGTATAAAATAACAGTCGAGGACCATCCTTTGAAGTAGGAGGCGAAGAAAAACGTATTCCAAGCGTATGCTGGAGGTCATCAGGCTACAGCAAGTAGAAATTCCTTATAGTAACCCATCTCATAAAACAACTGAAATTTAGAGGCGTTTCTTGGTATTGCCCGACATCCTGGAGATAATGAAGCCAGATGTCAGGAGTGTCATTGAAATATTTGCAATTGAGGATGAATTATAGGTAAGAATGTAAAGTGAAAGTGAATGATATCCTGGGGAGACTGGAGAGCTGAGCTACAAGGTAGATGTAGGCGGTTTATTGGAGAGGGGGCAGCCAGATCCCTTTAGAAGACGAACTGGAGCAATCGACAAGGGACTGTCAACAGAACCACCCAGCCACGAAGAAGAGGTAGATGAACTAGAAGCTGAAGGGAGAGAAGTGTAATATGGAGAAATAATATCTCTTTGGACTATTTTCCTTCACAATAGATCATATCGATTTCGTTTTTTTAAAAAGGCGTAAGCGCCATTCAACAAACTTGACAGCTGACACAAAAAACGTTTTTATCCCCAATTAATAACAATTTTTTTTTAAATTGTATTACTGTATAATGTAGGAGTTCATTAAAGTGGCAACACTTTTAGAATTACATTATATCTTTAAGTCTTCTAGCAATGGCCAAGGCCAAAGTGGCAACGGAGAGTCGTCAGTATTTGGTGCTTACGTCTTCAATAGTCGATTTTAATATCGTTTCCAATTTTTTTTCTCGATTTATCGTAAGCAGGAATCGATAAAATTGGTGCTTACGTCCCACAATAAAGTAAAAGCTAAATTTCGAATTTTGGCGCATAAGCCTTTTATGAAAACGATGTCGATATGTTCATGCCAATTAACTCTTATAAATATGGCATATTTGCCCCACCTATCAAAAAGCGGGAATTTTACGTTCAAAATAGTTTGCTTACATTCCACTAGATGACAGAAGCTACAGAAAAATGCGTTTGAAGGCTAAGAATTATTTATCAGATATTTTCGCGCTAGAACGAAAAACTCTTTTTAATATTATTATTGGAGATAGTATTAGTGAAATTTTTATTTCATTCATCTCTTACATTTAGCTAAGATAATATGAGCAATTATGTGAACAATGATAGGAATATATCGAAATAAGATATTTTCTTTTATTCCTTTTATTCTGCTAAATAAATTTACTGATATATTTAAATATAACATTTATAATTACTTGAAATGAATTGAAAAAAAAAATGTATTTTGACAAATTTAACCATGTTTTTATTTATCATACATCTAAACTAATAAAATTGTCCCAGCTTGACGAAGATTTTATTTTTTTATTGTTATTTGTATATATTTATATTTTTGTCTATATAACTTTTTGTAAGTATATTGAGCTTTTATAGTATGTCTTGTTCTGATCCTCAAAGTTTTTTTTAAAATATTAAATGGATTAAAGATATATATATATATATATATATATATATATATATATATATATATATATATTGTGTTCGTAAGTGTCAATATAAACACATTGTATCTAATTAAATAAAAAATATGGAAAAACTTGAATGAAATTTGAAGTGCTTAACTGGGCACTGGCCATATATGTCCCACCCAGGTTTTTGGAGAGGGGGAATTTTTTTAACATTTTTTAAGTGTCATTCCTGATTGCTTGGACCAACATCTATTATACTAACACGCAAAGATTTTCATCCTGCATGAGAGGGCTTATGCCCTTTAAAGGGTTAATGTTACTTGTTGGTTAGAACAATACAGATCAAAATAAGGATTTTGTTATGTGCTTCAATCATTAACTAATCCATAATTTAATCAATCGAAAAAGATTCGGATCATTTTTAAACTAAAATTGCGTTTTTGATTGTGGAGGGGAGGACGATGGACTGTTTCGAGTTCATGTTCTTCTCTGTCTCTACATCATTAGATACTCACTAAGAAGTTTCTTCGAGAAATCGTTTTCTTTTCCGAATGTTTTTACCCTATTATTTCTTCAACTAACTAACTGTATCTTTGTTTTAATTATGTATTAATTACAGCATCACTTTGTTATGCTTAAAAAAATACCTGAACAAAATGCTTTTAAGAGTGGCTTTACCGGAGAGCTTCATGATCAAATATATTGGCTGTCCGTTTTCCTGATGACTCGACCAAAACCAACTCTTGGATCCCTGGTACAACTGGCCATATTGCTTAAGACCTTCAACCAGCTTAAAATAACTACAGTAAAACATTTCTCGAAATAAGTTTAGACTTCGTGCAAAGTGCAAAAGGGACCGAAAAACGTAACAGCCAGCCGAAATTTAGAGATATTATTTTATTTAGAAGGTATATCATCTTAAATATATTTTAAATTTAAAAAATGCAAATGTTATGTATATATATATATATATATATATATATATATATATATATATATATTTTTATATATACATATATATAAGGTGTCCCAGGGGACATGGACCATCCACTGTAAATTCCAGATTATTCGGAATAACGGGATGAAACTCGAGGTTCTAATACTTCGCGTTGTGGAATGAAAATAGACGTATTTTAAAGTGGTTTAATTTCTCTACAATGTTTACATCAATAGTTTTCTATTAAAGGTCATCGGATTAAAAGAGTGTCCAATATAAATTCGTCTTAAAATTTCATTTTCTATCATAATCCTATTCCATTTGAAATTCAAGAGTTAGATGTGCTGTACTAGAACTGAAGAATTATAGGGTGCTGATGACATAAAAAGATACTTCATAATTCATAACAAAGACCCACCGAATTTCATCCCGTTATTCCAAATACTCTGGGACACTCTGTGTGTATATATATATATATATATATATATATATATATATATATATATATATATATATATATATATATATAAATATTTTATATGCACATAAGATAAGATGCACTTAAGAGAAACTTCCAAAATAGAACTGCCCTAATGTCAAATCCATCTAGTGCCGGAATAATAAAAACCTCTTACCTCCCCAAGTTCCTTGGTTAAACTCATGACGGGAGCAGGTGTGGTTGCTTGTTTATTTCTTCCATACTCATCATCCCTGCAGTCAAGAGATGAATCAGATTAAACTCCTCTCTTCTCCTGAGATATTATATCTAATCCCTAAATCCACTTATGACATAAATTCCTCTTAGTGCCCACTCTCGAGAGCAGGGGCCTTGACATACTGACCTAGGAGCTTAGTTCGGCGATCCCCTATAATTGTCGCTAAATCTCCATCTATCACTGACAGGCGATTGCTCTTATAGCGCCCTCTGTGATATATTCGATAAATGTTGCCTCGGTTCCATTACCCTCTCCCCCCAGGTTCTGGATGATTGATGGAGTCAGGACTACACAGCTCTAATTAAACACGCTTTCTTCCATTTTTCGCACAGCCACGAAACCGAAACCAATCTGACCTATTTACAATTATTTATGTGCGTTCTGGTTTACATAACGCTTTATTTAACAATTTAGAAATAGATAAATAATTGACTTATTATGATTTTATTTTCGAATTAAACGAATAATAATATTTCTCGTAGAAATAACGAAGCGCTCATTCCATGTTGCTTTTTATTTTATTTTTTAATTTATATTAACACAGTTTATTAGATTTAGGAAGAGCCTTTACTCAATAATTGTTGGATTTAATTCGAAATAATTTTACATGCATGAAATATATACAAACAGAATAAAAATGAAAACAGAAAAAAGAAATAATCATACAGAACGCCATTCTGTTCGAGAATAACGGTGATATGTGATACAACAGAATAGTTTATGAAAATGACTACCTACATAATGATAAAACATATTTTTTTTTAATTTAAAAAACAAAACAAACAATGAAAATGAAAATATTACAATTAATTAAGGTGCAAAATAAATATGAAGCTGACTAAATATCAAAATCTGCGATATAAAACGAAATTCGTACAAATTTTCCCTATCTTTATGATTTGGAGATCACAATTAAATGATTGTAAACTTTCATAAAATATAAAAAGTGAGTTATATAATAAAAACAAAATATTTGAGTACCTAACGTTTCTCACAAGAAATAAAAGATTTACAATATTTTAGTTCCAGCCTGGGGCTGAAATCGAGAATTTTTTTTTTAAAGAAAAATCAAATCATACAAGAAAGAAAAAGAAAAATAATTCTTATTTTATAGCGTTATTTTTTGCTCCTTAAAATAAAACTTACAAGTACTTAAGAATTATAATTAAAACTTTAACGAATTGAGAGTGTTTTTTTTTTTTTTTTTTTTTTTTTTTTTTATTAATGAAATTTACAACTGTATTACATAATACAACAAGTAAATGTGAGGTTAGAGTACAAGACATGAGAATTACTTGTGAAGGAACCACCCATTGGTAGCACTTCAATGTCTATTTTAAGTTAGAAGGTCCCGTGGCCATCTTCTTTTCAGACGCCTCAGAGGATTATCAGGAATACATGGGGATGAAAGGCTACGAACAAGAGGATTGGTATGGGCAAGGAGTTTGGAATTAAAGGAGGTATATCTATTTCGGGCTAAATCTGCAACAAATGGGATATTGAGGTCTTTGTGTATAATTTTATTTGTGACAAAGTAAGGAGCATTAAGGATTTTTCGAAGGATTTTGGATTGCAAGGATTGGATGCGGGAGGAATTTGATGGTTTAGTGGTGCCCCAAAGCTCTATCCCGTATGTCCAAATAGGCCTGATAATGGTGATGTAAATGAGCTTTTTGTAGAATATCGGTAATTTGGATCGTTTGTCAAGTAAGTGTTGTATCAGTCGAAATCTACGAGCAGTTTCTTGTCGTTTCAGTCTTGTGTGAGGGTTCCATGTAAGGCGTTTATCAAGATGGAGTCCTAGATACCGGATCTGTTCGACAGGGATAAATGGTATATTATTAAAGGATACAGTAGGACAGGATGTAGTGGGTTTACGACGTAGGGTAAAGGTGATTTGATGGGATTTGTTGGGATTTATTTTAATTCTCCAGTTTTGACACCATTCTTCAATGGCTGTGATGTGTGACTGCAGGGTTTGAGATGCGATAAATGGGTCATTGTTCACTGATAACACACATGTGTCATCAGCGTAAGTAGTGAGGATGGTGCTAGGATGGGTTGGGATATCAGCTGTATACACCGTGTAAAGGATGGGGCCAAGGATACTACCTTGAGGTACACCGGCGGACTGAGAGAATAGTGATGAGTAGGCAAGATTATGATTTACTTTGAAGGTTCTATCGGTGAGGTAGGAACGGATTAATAGGAAATATGTTGGGGGAAGGAATTGACGGAGTTTGTAAAGCAGTCCCGGGTGCCAGACTCGGTCAAAAGCTTGTTCTACATCAAGAAAGGCTCCCGTGCAGTACATTCCGCGCTCCAATGTGGAGGATATCACATCCACCACACGATGACACTGCTGAATAGTAGAATGGGATGTTCGAAATCCAAACTGGTGGTCAGGAATCACTTGATTTAAATCTAGGATTGGGTACAGTCGTTTTAATATGAGTTTTTCTAGGATTTTGCCCATAGTGGGCAAGAGGGAAATAGGACGATAAGAGGATGGACATTCAGGTGGTTTTTTTGGTTTCGGTATCATTTTTATAATAGACAGTTTCCAAGGGTCAGGGAAATAGGTGGATCTGAGTGAAGCATTGTATATATAGGTTAGGAATAGGACAGCTTTTCGAGGGAGCTGTTTTAGGATATATGGTGTGATGAGATCATTGCCAGGAGCTTTTTTGGAAGGCAATTTCTGAATGATGTTAATTATTTCGGAAGGATGAAACGCTTTAGGAGGAAGGGACATCTGAAGTGGAACAGTTAGTTCTGCCTCAACATGTTCAAGATGGGTTGGGTTAAGGATTTCAGGATGAGGATTAAAAGTTTTGAATAGATATTCACCGAATATTTGGGATTTTTCCTCATCTGATCTTGACCAGGTCTGAGATTCAGTGAGGAGCGGATGGTTAAAGGTTTTGAATTTTAGTAGCTTTGCTGTAGTTTTCCATAATGATTTATCGTTAGTAGTTAGGCTCTCTGAAAAGTTCTGGAAATTTTTAATTTTGAATTTTCTGATTTCTATTTTTAATTTGTTGGTCAGTTTTGTATAATGAGTTTTGTCTGATGGGTATCTTGTTCTATGCCACCTCGCTCTTGCTCGGCGCTTTTCAGTTAATAAAATGCGGAGATGATGTGGTAAATTGGTTTCTCGGGTATTTCTAATTTTGTGGCGTGTTGTGTTGTCGTAAATAGTGGTTCCTATTGCTCTTGTGAATTCCTCAATAGCGTAATCGATCTGTGGTTTAGTTTTTAACGGAATTTTTAAGTCTAGTTTGTTTTCTAGATCGTACCGAAAATTGTCCCAGTTTACTTGTCCTGTAATCAGTGAAGAAGGAGAGGGTTTAGGAACAGGGTTTGAATGCAAGAGAAGCAGAACCGGACTGTGATCTGAGGATAGGTCATCTATGGATTTTATTGTGGATTGGAAGGAGGGTATCTGGGAAGTAACGAATATATCTAGGATGTCAGGGCGTTTTTTAAGGGATGTAGGCCAATAAGTAGGGTTCATGGGAGAGAGGATGGAATAACTATTGGAGGTCCTGATACAAGAAAGAATCCTGCCTCGAGTATTGGAAGTTCGACATCCCCACCGTTGGTCTTTGGCGTTGTAATCCCCTCCAGCAACGAAGCGCGGACCAAGGGATCGGAATAAGGCGTCAAGGTGGTTATAGGAAAGGGAATTACCAGGAGGACAGTATACAGCTGAGAATGTAATGTTCAATGGGTGGGAGGATAAGGTTATAGATGTTGATTGAATGATGTCGGTTGGAGTGGAAGGAATTAGGGAGTGAGGTAGGGATTTGTGTATAAGGATGCAAGAGCCTGCGTGGGATGTGTTGTCTGGGTGATCTGATCTGTATGTAATGTAGTCACGTATGTAAAAGAAAGAACGCGTCGTGAAATGGGTTTCTGTAACTAGAGCAATGTCAATGAAATTTTCATGGAGAAATATATCAAGTTCGTCTCTGTGATTCTGTAGGCCATTTGCATTCCACAAAAGGATAGTTAGGGTATTTTTGTTCATCGTGAGATATTGAGCGGGATTTCAGTTAGGACTCTGGTAAGTATTGTGATAAGAGGTCTTATTGTATCTTGAAGATCACGAAGGAATGATGATAGGATTGATGTTATGTCGGAAGGGTTTTGGCTAGGATAGGAGTAGAAGGCAGAGTCGTGAGGTGGAGGATTAATCTGCCTTGGTGGAGGTTAAACCCTCCTTTGGGATCGTTGTATGGGATCCACATTTAATTGAGCTTCTTGTGAAGGATAGGGCGACTGGGATAGATCAGGATGTTTGGGATGGTAGGGTGGTGGAATCTGTGGCGGTAACTTCACTCTTAGGGATGCGTTTTTCGATGAAATTTCATTTGTAGGTATTTTAGGCTGAGAATGTAAAGTCTGAGGTTGAGTATATGAGGTTTGTGACTGAGAAAGGGAGGTCTGGGGTTGAGAGTGGGAGGTCTGGGGCTGAGGATGGGAGGTCGGAGGATAAGGATGAGAGGTCTGAGGTTGAGAATGAGAGGTCTGAGGCTGGGGTAGGGAGGATTGAGGCGCCTGTGGACGAGGTAGATGTTTTGTTGTGACGTTAGAATATGTTCTTATCCCGCTCTTGGTGCTCGTCGGTCTTCGCTCTTCATTGTTTACTGGAATTCCCAGGTTCACAGGATCATTCCTCGTTGAAGGGCCAGGCATTTGGTCTTCAAGAATTGCATTCCTTTGCAAATTTCTTGCAACAAGAATTTTTTGTCTTTGCATGTTTTTATAAACACTGCAACCTTTGTAGTTTGCTGGGTGGCTTTCACCACATAGAGCACATTTTGCTGGGGTATCCCGAGGCTTCTGGCAAGTGTCAGACGCATGAGAGCCTGCACATTTAACACACCTGGCCTGATGATGACAGTAGGATTTGGTATGACCTAAACTTTGGCATTTAGTGCACTGAACAATTTCTGCTCTCTGCCTCGGCTCTTCGAAACGTATACACGAGTATACTAGCCTATTAACTAGAAATATTTCAGTATTGTTTGGTCCTGGCTCAAGGTCGACAAAAAACAATGGGAGTGGATATCTTTCAGTAGGGTGGAACACGTTGGAGATGCTTCTCACATTGTGCCCTAACTCTTCTATATCCTTCTTGATAGCGGTAGTGGGGGTGGTGGTGTGAAGACCCCTCAAGACGACTCTATAGGCTTTTTCTCCTTTTAGTTGAAAACAATGAAAATCGTACTTCTTTTCTGTCAAATGATTGACTAATTTTTTATAATTATCTTTATTCGTAGTGTTTATTTTGATGTCTTTTAATCGAGAAAAACATTTGAAATTGGTTTGTCCAATTAAATTTGCAATTTCATGGCCAAACGTCATAAAGTCTTGAATATTGCTTACAAATATTGGAGGTGGCTCTGGTTCAGAGAACTGCCGATGAGTGGTAGATTCCGTTATATTATTTAGGGCTGCAAACTTGTTGCTTGTTGGTATGGTAGGAATTGTTGATGAAGATTCTATTTCATTAGTTGCTGCAGATTTACTGCGGGTGTTAGGTGGTGAAATTTGTTTGGCTTTTACTTTTTTATTTTTTTTTTTATTTGGCGAATTCCCAGCAGAGCCAGGTGCAGCGTTTCGTTGACGCTTCTGGAGGGTTCGTCTCTTTAAATATTGCGAGTCAGTCTCGCTTATTTCGGAAAAGGCCGTCTCCTCATCTGTGTCCATATTCGAGGACTTATCCATTTTAATTAATATAAATAAACTGTAGAAATATAAAATTAAAATTTAAATTCTAAAAATACATAAACAAAATAATACAAAATAAAACATTCTATGGATTTACGGAAAAGAAAAAAAGAAAAAAAAAAAAGAGTAATAAGTCTGTGGATTCGAACTCGTGACGACCAGACGACGAGATCAGGTATTCGACGTCTAGTCCACTGAGCTACCAGAGATGTGATAACAGACTGTTCAAGGCGATGATAGCCAGAGACCAGGTGCGAGCAGGAACAGGCAGCTCTGCCACGTGGGTGATCTCTCTGGTCTATGAGCACAACTTCTCACTATTAAAGTTAATTACGGAGCACTCACCTCACTCAAGTTATTAAAACATTGTTCACCTTTGTATAAAATCGATGTTTACAAAGTTGCTGATCAATACACGCGCTAATACCACTATGATTACTGAATTAGTACAGAGCAATAACTAAGTATTACTTCAGTTGCGGCCATGACACCCGAACTCCTGAGAGTGGTTAAATTTTATTCAGCGTGAATATAAAACTATTAAAAGACGGTCATTTAAACACCTTTTTACTGATACGAAGTACTGAAAAATAAACTCCCGACAAATCAAATGTAAAAACATAAAGTAAACAATTATATTTTTCTAACTATTTGATATTTAATCTTTAGTTATTGTTTCAAAATATGTTAAAACAGGTTGTTTACTTCTTAAAAGCTCTCTGCAATTCCATAATTTTTCTCCATATGATCTTGATTTATCAGTAGAGCTTGCGAATTTACCCAGACAGTATTTTTTTTTTCACTAAAAATAAATATAATATACTTGCCTTCGATTACAGTTCAGAAAGTCGCACAAGCAAGTGCAAAAACTGCGAAAAGGTTCTGATCATTTATATGAATTTGTATCAACATTTGTATGAATAGACATAAACCAACTTGTTTTACCATATTTTGAAACAATAGAAAAAGATTAGAGATCAAATTGGTAGTAAAAATATAATTCTACCATGAAGGAAGGTTTTATATTTGATTTATTGGTAGTTTTTTTTTTATTATAACGTATTAGTAAGACAATGGTTATATGAATGTCTTAGAAAAAAATATTAAAAGAATTGAAGGTGATTCTATTTTATTTCACGGGGAATAAAATATAATTACTTTCGATTCGCTAGCTCTAATTTTAAGCAAGTTATAGCGTTAATTAAACGCCTTAATTAAATTTTAAAAAATATCGGGTATATGAGCAATTTCTGACATGACAGAAATTGCTCAAAAAGTGATACAATTAATAAGTTAATGACGGTTGATTTTAATTTCAAGTATTAATTAAATTATTATTTATTGTATTAATTAAGTATTCAATTAAGTATTCAATTTATGAAAATACATAAATGATAACGAATAATTTAAACTTCTATTTAAAAATCAAGGGATATATATATATATATATATATATATATATATATATATATATATATATGACCAAAAAAAAGATTTTCAAATTCAATCCATGGTCTCAACTAATTGTAAAATTAAATAATTAAAACTTTATAGCATTGTTATTTAAATCTATTTTTGAATCATTTTTCCATTTTAGATAGCCCATACATCATAGCTATGCTACGATCCCAAAGATAAGCGCTATAGTTAAGTTATAAAAAAGTTCTATATTTATGGCACTATTGTCAAGTGAGGTGCGTGTATTAGTGAACATTTTGCGTTTTACCTAAATCGGCAGCGGATGCAAATACAACGCATATTAACGGAATAATCGTTCAATCGTCTTGCATTTGTATATGAACCAGATATGGAAAATTCATCATATTCTAAAATTATGATTGGCAAAATTGATAAAGAATGTAAATTTTGACATGCACTTGCATGAGATCAATTTTTTTTTTTCTAACTTGTATATACTGAACATGAGAAAACCGGGTTTTCCAATAAAATTATCTTCGTGGAAACATTCTATGAGCTAAATACCTCGAAATTTATGGAATTTATTTTGAATATTCAAAATATTATGGCAACCGTTGTTCCTAGCTCAAAGCTGGTTCAGTTCATTGCTTAAGAGAAAACAATTTTCTACAACTTCATCTGCAGAACTTTTTTATACATACAATACCAAGGAGCCGAGGTACCGAATTTCTAAAGTAAGGTAATTATTCAACTGGTAATTGCTGAGAAAGGGGTCTCTGTGGAAAATTTGGAGAAGAAATTTGGTCATTTATGTTTTTGGGGTGCTTTTACGAATTTCAACTTTCTACCTCAATTTTTTTCCTGTAAACATATATATTTATCTAAAATAATATAAAATGGCTTCTTCCGGGACAAGATGTTCTTCACGTAAATGTCATTTTTTTACTGCAATTTCCAAACGAAATTTGCATTTTTTAGACAAATGAATTTCATATTTCAATAATGTTTGAATCAACAAAATGGTCACATTTATATTTTTAATGATAAATAGTCCCCCATGCATCCGGGATCTTTATCAAAGAAGACTGGAAGTGAAAATCGACATAAGTGTGGGAATGAGTGCCTCGGAGAAGTACGAGCACCTGAAGGAGTGCATCCATGCGGCAGCTGTTGCTACTTGACTACAGTGTCACGTTATAAATATAGAATTTGTTTATAATTTGACATCAGCGCTACTTATCGCTACCTAGCCATAGTCTCGAATAAACAAATATAATCTGTGTATATAAAGTTAATTGGTCAAGTCGTTCAGAAGTTACACGTTCACAAACAGATGCACCAACGATTATTTACCAATTATATGATTATGCGTATGTATGCTCAGTTGTAACTCTATAGTTGCTTAAAACTTACTCATCAATGGACTTAAGCAAAGCTTTCAGCTTCTGCATCACCTTCTCCACTCTCTCGCATGCGGCGCTGCAGTCTCTTGGATTGTGCCACTGGGTAATCTGTCTGTTCATCATTTTGAATAGTTTCTTTTTCTAACTGAAATATTTCACTGCTGTTTAGTCATTCGTTATTCAGAAATTACTGAAATTGTTGAAAATGATTCAAATATTTAACAACATTAATAAATTCGTATTTACAGTTTTACTTTTAATGTCACTGAAATGTTATTATTCATAAAAATATTTATTATTATTATTTTGTATTTTTAATATATTATAATAAAAACTTTTTAGAATTTATCAGACGTCAAGAAATATCAATTAGGATTATTAATACTAAATTTCAAAAAATCATCCATATCTTTATGACTATATTTATAACTTAATAAATTTATTATTGATCTCGGGCATATTTTTCCATTTCATAAAATTGCCTATTTATCGTGCTAAAAATGTCGTTCTTCAAATTTTTTGGAAAAACATTAACAGTATTCCCTAAACTCGAAAGATTTAATAAATTGCTATTCATAGATGTCTTAGAGTGAGGTACTGTCTCTAGTTGATGTGTCTTTTTAGGCTGTTGATGTGAGATTTGCTGGATTTTGTATGTATATTGATCTTATTGTTTCTTGTTGTTGCTGTTGATGCCTGAACACTGACTTGTTAGTTATTTATCGGCATTTTAGAGAATCGAGTTTTTGTGTGTAGAATCTTTCATTTATATACAAGCAAATTTAATGATTTATTTATTTATTTTCAATAAGAACTTTTAATGAAATCCAGAAATAAAATAGGTAATATATAAAAAGTAAGTTTATACTAGAACTGGATCGGATCGGAATCCACGGATGATTTTATCAATTGTGTAGAAGCAATAACTCTCTAGAAGAATTGGAAGAAACTTTCATCAAAAAGTTATTTCGAGAATTGGAGAAAAAGTGCGTGAACACGGAGGGAAGTAGGAAGTCAAAATCCGTTCTAACTAATGCCTCTCTGGAACAGGTTAAACTTTCAGTTCCCACCCAGTTTGTGGGAGATTAGAATTTTTTTTTCCTTCTGTGATACTTGAAATGAAGAATAATCCATGTCCCATGACATATGACATTCCTTAATAATAACAAGTGTGCGAAAGTATAGGCTTGCTATTCTGACTGTGTTTGCATACAGATACTAATTAATTGTAAATAAAATACATGGCCGTATTAATAGACAATAAACACACACACCTTATACAAATATGCAAGAGTAATAATAATAATAATAATAATGGAGTAGGCTGATAAGGTAACAACGCCAGAAAGGAGACCTTGGAGATGGAGATGAGTAAAAAACAATAAAAAAGTTAGCAGGGTTGATAAAGGATTTTTTTAAAGCTATTCTATGAGAATGGTGGTTAAGATATATTAGTCGGTAGATTAAATCTTGTATTCAAGAAGAGGTTGCATGGTTTTATTTGTTCTTGAGGATTGGAAAAAAAAGTAAAGGCTCAATACAAACAACTTACGGGAGTACGTTTTAGTTTGAGGGGGAAAGAATCACCCCCATCTATGTAGCTTCTAATTATCACATGACAAGCCTGTTGAGGAGAAATATTCTGAACTCAATAGAAATAATCGATTTCTAATCGATTTAGATACTGTGATTGACGTATAAAAATAACCTCCAACCTTAGTCTTGTGATAGTTTTGCTGTATATTGTTTGTAATGCTTTGTAATTAAGTCAGATATTTTTCTGGTTTTATGTTAAATTTCGAAGTGTAACTATATTAAATATGGAAATGGAAATTAAGTAATCGTATTGGGTCAAAAATCTCACGATTAAAACATCAAAGAAATATCATTTAAACTAAAAAATAAATACAAGCAATAATTAACTTACGAATTAGTGCACACGATTGAAATAAAATAAAATACATAAAAACGCTAAAAGAAAACAAAAAACATGGTCGTGGTTATCAGAGAATACAGGTTTCTGTATTCAAGTTTCAAGTTTAAGCAGTTAATGTAATGGGAGAAGAATTTTCCCTCCTTGAGCAAAACCACTCGGCCTAAGCTCCGCTCACAAGGTTCTCGCTTAGTTTGTTTACCTATGTTAACGTAGTAAATAAGGATACAACAACTCTGATTTCAAATAAAAGCAACCAAGGGCCTCCCTCCATCATGATGAGAATCATTAATCTCTTCAGGATCATTTCTGGCTCACCTAACAACTCAAGATAAATTTACATAGTCAAAGCAGAGAGACAGGGAACGCAAAACAAAAAAAAAATGGAAGAATGGATTTATGATCGTTTTTGTATTATTGAATAGTTATAAAATCAATCGAACTGAATGAATTGGTAATTTATATACATTGGATATCTTTGAGTCATCAAAGAGCTTCTCATTTGCTTGCGCTCTGATGGCCAGTTGAGTTTAAGAGTTATTAAGCACAGATAATAATCTGAATGACTTGAGAATATCCCTACCTATTTATAGATAAGTAGCGACATAACTTTCACTTATTTTTTAGATTTTTTTTTTTATATTCTATCCTGGGTCCCTTAATATTATTAGGGATTGATAAATTATTTTCCACTTCTATAAATTTGTTTAGTTGAAAACTAGTTTCGAATGTTATACATTCATCCTCAGTTCTAAAAAAATACACAAAGAAGCAATTTAAAATATAGTTAGGCATTATTATACATATTAAATTAGATGTAATATAAATCAGTATTATAAAACTTTTATGGATTATGGAAAAAAAATAAGACAAGAAATCAAATACATGTTGGTGCTCACCAAGGTTTAAATGGATTATATCAAACAGAAAAGTTTGTACTGGTTTCTTCTCACATTGAACTAACAATGAGCGAAAGGTAGGTAGGATGTTTATAGCTAAACGGTTTAAGGGTCAAGGTTTTTCCAGTAATGCCGGTGAGTAATTGGTTTTTCTGTTATAGATGAGAATAAATTTAAGATTGAACTATTTGAGATATTTATTTGGTCTTTAAGCAAAAATCTGGATTGGATTTGAAGGATTTTATTATTTCAAGTGCTTCAAATATATTTAATTTGCGGCTGTTTTCAACGTGATGTATACATTTAACTCCTGAGTCTTTGACGAATTTATGATTTTTTTACATTTAAATGAATTGCAAAGTTGGAATTCTCTGTCTTATTATTATATGCACGTATATGTTCCTTTAATCTCTGATTTAGCGATCTTCCAGTTTTTCCCGTGTATTTGACTGCACAATCATCACAACTTAGTTCGTATACTCCACTTTTTTGGAAAGGGTCTATTTTGTCTTTAGGAGAAGAGAAATATGAGGATAGGGTTTTGCCTATTTTAAATGCAGGATTTAATCCTAGTTTTTTCAATTCATTTCCGACTTTGGCGGAGATAGGGCCGTAATATGGAATCAAAACATAATGTTTCGGGATAGGCCTATCTTGGGGGGTTGTTGAATAGATATCATTAATTGTCTTTTTTTGTATTTGTTTTTTTTTAAATATGATTGATAATGGTTTTATTGTACCCGATATTTTTTGGTATGGAATATATTATTTCAATTTCTTTATTATAGTTCTTTTTATTTAATGGTACATTCAAAAGACGGTAAATCATGCTATTAAAGTCTGCGAGTTTATGGGCTATTGGTCTCTTAGCTTCATTGTTTATAACGACATCCGTGTGGGTGGGTTTCCGGTAAATTCCAAATTCATGATTTTTGTTTTTTACTGAGATTTCTAAATCTAAAAAGTTTATGGTTTTGTTTTTTCCCAGTTCTACTGTTAATTTAATCGAAAGGTGGATTTTGTTTATTTCCTTTAAAAATAATCCCTTAATATTAATTTCAGCAATGCCCCGTGGAATGATTCGGAGTTAAGGCGTTTTCACACGGTCCGATAAATATGACGTCGGAACCGACTCCAATTTAGTTTACACAGAAAGCATGCGTTCCTTTCACACGATCAGATTATTGCCGTTTTTGGATCCGGTATTTCCTGCAGTCCGACCCCCATCGGTTTAATATCTGATTTATCGGATTGTGTGGAAACGCTCTGAATGAACACTTCCAAAGAAGTTTGTCTTTGCTGTCGAATTTGATTGCTTCAGTACAAAAGGCTCATTAATCTCTTGAGCGGACGCCAGTCTAAATCTATAAACATTAAGCAGTCTTTTAAATCAAAGCGCTATTGTTGTATTTAATAAACATTTTAACATTATTAAAGCCAAACAAACTTAATTCAATTCAATGCTAAACTTTATCAACCTAAAAGTTTTGACACATTTCGATTTAAATTTAAATGGATATCTAACATAATAATCCCATAAAATTTGTTTTGTTGCTGCAAATTATTGTAAGAATACCATTTCCTTAGATACAGAGAAAAGTTCATTCTGACATTATTCATTTCAAGGTTTGGCTATAGAATGCAGTCCAATTTTCTTCTAGTACACAGATAATTTACAATGGAAAATCACATTAATAATCATAATGGTTCCATATATTGCATTAATTTTTTAACTTATCGTTGGAAACGTATTCCCAAAGTTTGTTGAACAAGCTATCTATGGTTATGGCCGATTGCATTGAGTTCAATGCTCTTATGTTTTCTAAAGCGCTGTTTACTCTGAACCACTTACTACTTACTTAAGTAGTTTTAGTTCATTGAAAATTGATTTTCATCAAAACATCAACATGCCGAGAATAATTTTTATAGAAGAAAAATAAAACCCATACATAATTTTGTTTCTGAACATTTATCTCTTCACTAACTGCAGGTATTTAGGAATCTTTTTTTTTTTGGGAGGGGAGGGGTGAGGAAGAGGGGTGATGGTGAGATCTGATGAAAGAATAATTTATTTAGGGATTTAATTCGATAGGAAGTCAAATGTATCGGTACATACCTAATCGACACTCCAGATGAATTTGTTATTAATGACATTGTCTCACTATATGGCGAGGGTCGATTTACTACCCATCCTCTATACACTTTTAATAGGACAATTAAAACCCTATTGAGTCACCGAGACTCAATCATAATAATTATTTTCTTAAGCTTATAGAAGCATTACGTACCTTACACATGCCTACCTGTAACTAAAAACGCTGTAAATTAGCCAATTATTCCAAATATATATATATATATATATATATATATATATATATATATATATATATATATATATATATATATATATATATATATATATATTACATTCCTTACCAAGAAGGAAGAAAGGTATCGTTATTTGGTCAAATTTTTTATGAGAAATTTTCAACGGATCTGTGCGTTTTACAACCCCTTGAGTCCAAAGAACAAACCATTGATCTTTGTGTGTGTGCCACGATTATCTCTTGAGCGGGTATACTGATTTTTTTTTTCTTTTATTAAATAGAGTTTTGTCCCCCAATGCATGAGCACAAAATTGGGCACCCAAAAGTGGTTGCGTAATAGATTTGGTGAAACTTGCCTAAAATGTTTTCCATTAAGTCCATCTAATTTTCGTGTAAAGTTCATCCTCCAGAAAAAGCAGGAAAAAAAGGTATAACGAAAAGAAAATCTTAATTGCAAATAACTCAAGTATACATCATCTGGAAGATTCCAGAGCCTTGTTTGAAAATTGATTAAATTGTCTACAAAACTAAAGGAAAAAAAAAATAATGCTTACATGACCAATAACAGCGAAAAATAAATCATAAAATTTTTGCGTTGGACTTTGCAAAGTCGAAAGAAATGTCGCGTGAGGGGATACACCATATATATATATATATATATATATATATATATATATATATATATATATATATATATATAAAGGTGAGAAGTAGGGAAAAAAACAGGTTTCAGGTGAAGTACCACTTTCGGCAAGTCAATATTAACATTTAAAATTGATTTAATATATTGATAAAAATCATATATACCAAATTTGAGATGTTTTTTTTATTATATTTTAATATAATTTTTAATGAGTTTAAAATGACCTTTGTGTAAAGTTTCATTTCCGGCAAGCCAATTTTAACCAAAATCTAGCATATTATTTTTATTGATATAAAACTCTCATATACTAAATTTATTAAGTTTTCCATTCTATTTTAACATTATTTTTAATGAAAGTTTATTATGACCTTCAAGTAAACTATCAATTCCGGTTTGCCAGTTTTAACCAAAATCTAGTAAACTATTAATGTTAATATATAAGTCTTTTATACCAAATTTGGATAGTTTTGCATTATAATTTAATATAGTATTCATGAAAGTTTATTCTGGCCTCCAAGTAAAGTACCAATTCTGGTTTTGTAATTTTAACCAAAATCGTTATACTATTAATATTAATATATAATGTTTTTTACCAAATTTTAGAAGTTTTGTATTATAATTTAATATAATATCGATGAAAGTTTATTCTGATCGTTAAGTAAAGTGCCATTTCCGGCAAGCCAATTTTGACCAAAATCTAGTATGTTATTTATATTGACATTAAAATCTTATACGCAAAATTTGATATGTTTTGTGTTACATTTTAATATAATTTTTTATGAAAGTCTATAATGACCTTCAAGCAAAGTACTGATTCCGGCGATGATGTAGTAACCAAAAAGAGAGGTTCACAATCAGATTTTATAACAATTCCAAATACAAAATTTTAACTTTCTACGGCTAACCGTTTTTGAGTTATACGAGCTACGAACGAACGTACGAACGTATGTCCAGACGTCACGACGAAACTAGTCAAAATGGATTCAGAGATGGCCACAAAGGATATTTTCGTTATAATCTGAAAACCGAAAATTTTTGCAATTAAAAAAAAGGGAAAACATTAGTTTATCTAAATCCTTCAATTGTTTACTTATTAAATTTATAAATGTAGTTCCAATTCATGTACGCCCTTCTTGAACTACCTACGTATCTGCAACTGTTTATTAATTTTTTAGCATAGATAAATGTTTATGAGTAAATTGCGTTAATTAATAAATATTTCACTAACCTTCTCATAAACCTAACTCAAACTCTATCTTCTTAGTAAACGAAGTCTTTCATAAGCTGAAATGGCGCCGCTTGAACCAGTTAATGATGAAATTGTGTTTTGTTTTCAAACTGAAAATTTTGATGAATTATTTGTGAAATTAATGTTTACATTGTAAAATAAATGCTTTGAATTTTGTTAGGTTAGACATATGTTATGATTATGGCAGTTGTATTTGTTTTCTAAATAATAATATTTTGGACGTAATAATATATTCTCTACATAGCTGATGGTTTTTGAAGATGTTATACGAAATGAATCATTTTGGATTATTATATTTAATAATGAACCTTTGTAATCGACCAAAAAATAATAATAATACTCCCTCTAAATTTGAAGTTTTGCGTTTCTGGATTCCTAGAATAAAAAAATAAAAAAGGTAGGCGTTCTTTGTGCGCGGCTATTCTTCGAGACTACAGGGCTATTTTGTTTTTATTTATGGTAGCATCAATGCCACCCCTGGATGATCCTCCGAACTCAGCAATAACATTCACTTCATTTCAAAATGGCCGCCGATCAAAGGTTTCATAGGTCCATATCTCAAATATGTACGAAGAAAGAGAACAAATATAAAGTAATTTGGAATCATAGTACAAAAGCCATAAAAAATAAATAAATAAAAATAATTTTTGGATTCTATTTTTAATGCATTCTTCTCTATTGAGAAAAAACAACTGGTATACTCCGATGCCTCCCACTGTTTAGCTATTCTATGTTGTTAAGCCCCAAAAAAATTAATAGTTTTTCACAATGCATTCTTCTCTTGGTCTGCAGACACATTTATCTTGAGTTATCCTATAAACTTCTCAGAAGTCCTATAAGTACTTCGAACTAGTGCCCTGAGGACTCTGTCATCACACAGAACTATATTCCCAGACAGTCCCAGCCTGCTTGCACAATAAATATAATACTCAGAACGACCTTTTCCTCTAGGACGGGCAAATACAGACCGCGGAGAACAAACAGTGAGTCTTTATTAAGGAGCAGAAGGCGGTCTATACTTTTCACCTAGAACTCCGCCGGCTAACATATTGAGTAAATAGGAGTGATGTACGGTCAACTATATTGCCTCCCAGCCGCAGACAATTTTGTACCGGCCCCCACCAAACAGATTGCCTTCATTCTGCGCGCCCCCCTCCGACAAATACTTTCTGTTCCTGGAGAGCATCTGCTCCTTATTGATCCTGTACTCTCTCCCTGTCCGGAACCCACCGGCGATCCTAGGAGGTCGTAAATCTCAGGGCTGAGGTCCTGGCCTATATATGGATCTCCATGTCACATTATCCTGGAGGGGCTCCATCATGGCGAAAGCATTAGGGTAAGGCCAAGGAGCGCCAACCTTCGCAGTTGAAATACAGATTTTCAATCCCTCTTTAATATAAAGTCACGGATTGTTCCGTAATAATTATATACAGCCGAATCCTGGTTATGGATAGCATAAATAACAGGATAGAAAAAAAAAAAACTAACATATATCCAGAAATGATATCATTAGTCCAAAAATTACCAACCAACTAGAGACAGTCATCCCACTCCAAAACATCTCAACACACAATGTAAACTGAGGTAATTTTAGGACTGATGGGGTAACTCTAAGACAATCATTATTTTAAATTTTAACTTTTTAATCCTGGAGTTGGCTTTCTTGTAGAACGTTTTGGAGCGTAGGATACATGTGTCCTCCACAAAATAAAAATCATTTTAAGCTCTTTTTTCTCCTTATTATGACAAATTAACAATGCATAGAAAGTAATACAAAATTTAAAATATTTTTATCAATTTAAAATTTAAATGAAAGCAGCTGATAATTTGGATTCAACTTATCATTTGTTTCCTTTTCTTCTTCAAGCTCTTTCAGCCATTTTTGGCATACATCAGTACTGCAACTAATATTAATGTTTGACATTAATAAAAAAAAAAATAACAAACTAAAAGATATTTATGACAAGAAATAAAACCAAATTATTTAAATTGTTTAACAAAAATTGCTTTTTGAAAAAGAAATAAAAAGAAGAAGAAGCGTTAAAAAAATATTCATAAAAATAATCAGTGTAGAAACCAACAAAGAAAGAAAAATTGAATAAAAGACAAAAAAATGGAATGTAGTTAGGCGACTGATTACATGTTTTACTCATATCTCTATCAGATAAATAATAGTGTTATGGAATCATTATAGCAAAGCTCCTCCCCCCTCTTTTCTCCAGTCCAAGTCCAGGAATACTGATTCCAAAATACTTTTAATAATGTTATTTATAATTAATAGTATAAAAATTATAAAAAGGACCATTGTATAATTGTTTGCAGGTTTTTTTTTCATTCTAAAATATTATTTTAAAACTATATAAAGTACGGTATGATTCCTTTTGCATTTTTTTAATTTCGTAAAACTTTTATTCCATTTTTTTTTAAATATTTAAAACCTTCTCAGATCTAGATCCAACAGCATTCAAGTAAATTTAATTTAAACTGAATGATTACAAGTAGTGCAGTGACCTTATACGTACTTGCTTTATTTAAAGCTCCAGACTTATTTTAACCTGCAAAAATGATATTTTTTAGTGGATCAGAAATTAACTATCGAATTTGAATACCCAACTGTACCCACAATAATAATATTTATAATAAATTCTTTTGTTTTTTTTTTACTCTATTTAAATAATTTTCTTCCTTTATGTTTCAGGTAAGATGAACTTATCTCACATGTTTTGAACAGAGCCACTGGTAAGTTAATGCTATTCGACAAAATTTAAATCAAATACGTGTAAGAATAAAAAAAAAATTGATATATAGTAGAACAAAATAATGCTTTGGCAATTCATATTCAAATTTTTTTATTTTTTTTTAAATAATGTTATCTATCTTAGTGATTTCAAACTAAATGCCTTTATTGCCTTTTTTTTTTTAAGTTTGTATCATATGAATTAAGAATTTTTTGGACTTTAGAACGTAAGGGTTTTTATCTCAATTCCTAAATGGCCTAGTTAACAGATATCAGTCCTTGAGGCTTCCGAAACTTTTTTATAGTGAGCAGTGAAAGTAGGCATTAAAAAACAAAAAAAAACTTTTTTTAAAGTTTTAATTAAAGTAATATAAGTGAGGAAAGAGATCTATCTTATCTCGAGGCTGTCAGGATCGTTAAGAGCAAAATCTTAACTGAGCTTGCTGACGAGGGAAAATATTTTAATTCCCAGTTTTTCTGGTAGGATGATGGTACTTTAAAAATGATTATAATCATTTTTATATACTATATATACATATATTAAAATTATATATATATATATATACTTTACTGAATATATGATATCACTTAAACAATATAAATTAAAACAAGAAACGAACGCAATAATTAATGACTAAATATACTCGTAATAATATTTAAGTAATACCAAGATTAGTATTTACAAATTTAACCAAAACTTAGATTAGTACTATTAAGGCTAATCTTCGAAAATGAAAGAATTACAATCCCATGAAGAAACCGGACTTTTGTGGTGGATCTGGCAAAAATGTATTCATTGATAAGAATGGTCTTAAATGTTTTTAATCAGGGTTGACTTTCATGTTAATAATAATTTTACATAAGTAAACATGTTTGAACAATAAAATTCTCACTCCCTCACATGCCCCGTTGCTTGAATTTTCTACATTGACTTTGTTTAGCTAGAAGAAAATCTAAACTTTCGCTATAAAATTAAATTAGCTACGCAAAAAAAAAAAAACTCAGTATTTTTATAAAAGAAAAAAAATATCATAGAATAATTACGTTGAAAATTAGTTATATTAATTACTTGTCCGTTTGCCATGTACCTCATTCCCTCACTTTTTTCAAAAATGGGCGCCAAGAAATCTCACAGCCTTCTACAGCTTAGGAGTAGGTAAGCTTCACGACATGCCTTCAAACCAAATTGCAACCGATGTTGAGAGAAACCTCCATTAACATGCTGGGTCTGTGAGATGTTTAGTAAAAAAATTTGATCCTCACCTGCTCATAGACTACAGAAAGTGAGTTAAATATTTATGAATTTCAATTGTAGTTCTTCAGGTTTTAAGGGATTTGGCGAGGTGTAAACAACGAATAAGCACAAAATCTATAAATTAAATTATATTTCATTCAATATGTCTATAGTTCAATTGCTATATTAAGTAACTAATGAAATTTATTAATCTAATTCGCTTTGTAATAATTTAATAATAATAATAATTTAATGCATATTAAACTAATGCAATAATTTCGCTAAAAATGATCGAAACTTAAAATATCAATAAAATTTTATATTTATTTTTATTTTATTGTTATTATTACGTTGTAAAATGTCCCTATCCCTTATTCGCCCACTCCTAATATGATCACTCCCTCATCTCCTCACTTTTGAAAATTGTAATATTTTGATTTATCTTCCGTTCTAGAAAAAATTATGATGAGATATTTTGAAAACAGTGTCTGAGATGCAATAAAAAATAATACAAAAAATTAATAAAAAATTAAAGTGCCATCTGCAATAATAAGGAAATTATTAGAAAATCTTCCTGTTGTTGAAGAATGACCTATTAGTGACAAAAATTAAAAAATAATAATAATGCAGATAGAATATTGAAAATTTACCTAAAATCTAAACGTAAAATGTAGCGTTCTATAGTAAAATGATCAACTCTGGATCACCTTTACCCGAAATAATGAAAACATCCTTACATGATGCTTTGCAACTAATAGTCATTTATAATTTAAATTGAAAATATTCATATTTTTCAGAATTAATAATCATAATGTTTAATTTTAACCGTTTATTAAAATAATAATTTATTAAGTAAATATAAAAATGATATATAAAATCTTAACAAATTCAAAAACTGCTTTATTTATTTTAGAATCAATATACGTTTCCCAATAAAAAATTGGTAAGAAAATTATATATATTATATTTATAATCGTAAATAAATTTTAATTGAGATGTACATTACATTTAGAACTTAAAATGTCTATGCAAAATAGTGTACATCTACAGGAATATTTTACCTGTCGCAATGATCGAGTTGTGACGGCTATAGGCATCCACTATTATTCATGAAAATTTATTAAAAAATAACATAGCTTCAGCCTATAAGTATGAAATATTTATTAAACTCCAAAGGATTCATTAAATTAAGCATTAAATAGAAATATTTGTTTTTGGCGTCTCTCATCGATTTCAGCATGAGCTTCAAATTCAAAGGGTCAAGATAGGTGTATAGAAATAAGTGTATGAATAAAATAGGTGTATGAATTCCTGATAATATTGGTAAAAACTTTTATACATATATATTATTGGTGGAGTGTATATGGAATCGTAATTATGAATTAAAAAATGTCCCACTGGCTTTTTTAATAATACGATTTCTTGATAGGATTCAACTGGATAAATTTAAATAATTATGCATTGCTAATTTTAAAGTTCGATGAAGGTAATACAAAAAGCATTGCTTGCGTAACCCTTCCCTTTACCGAATCCATCGGTAGCCGATTCAACAAGATCGAATTTAAAGCAATCTACGTTAAGGCCTGGTCTTCAGTAGTGACAGCAAGCTATTCCTGGAACAGTTGATAGCTTCAGAAGAAGTGTATAACTTTGATATAACAATAATATAAAATCTATCTTCTGCGACAGAAGTTTCGCTACGAAATTTTTACAAACGCCTACTATACTGAAGATAAGAATAGACCAATATTAAACAATAAAACTTTTTTATTGTAACAAAAATTTTCAGGTTTTGATAAAAGCATATTCCAAGCCCTCCCTCCCTCTCTCTCCCATAGCGCAATAAGTTATGCCGAACAGACTTCTAATCTCCTTCCTAGTCAGTTCACTTTCATAACTATCATTTATTTTTTTTATATACAAATCGATTTAGCAATCAGTGCATTTCTTTTTCATTCACTTAATTGAATAAAAAATTAAATATCAAAATGGCAAAAGAACACAAATCGTGGACATTTTAGATGCTGAAGAGAAGAGGCCGAAAGGAAATGAAGCGATGAAATAGTACCAGTTAATGAAGGCAGACATCATCACCGTAGCTTAAATATTATTGCAAGGATAGGGGTTCATTTCTTCTCATTTCTTTCTAAATAATGTAAATAGGTCTGATAAAATTTCCGTTGTTATACTGTTAAAGCTCCGTAATACGGGGTGATAGATAAATTTAGATTATTTTATTATTACTATTTGGTCTACTTTATGAATTATGTTTATATATATATATATATATATATATATATATATATATATATATATATATATATATATATATATATATATAAATATATATAAAATATTATTTTATGATATTCAGGTTAAACCTTTAGAACAGGCCTGTCTATGATTCCGTCCTGAAAAGAGGCTTATACGGATTCTTCATCATTAACTATAATCGAAACTTGTTTAATGTATAATTGAAAAAATCGGCTAATTTTTGATGAATTCATACAAATAATATCAAGTTTTATATTCTTATGGACAGAAATGTCGCTCCTACATTTTTATAGGAGGGGGCAAAATCTAAAATATCCCGATAATTTTTGACCGGATTTCCTAACTATATTAAATATTTTAATTTTCCCAACTAGATTATGAAATATTGTAATTTCCCCATTTCCCTCCAATCTTTAGAATTTGAACTTTGTACTTACCAATTGTAAACATTAGTAAGTACAAATATTAAGACATAGCATTGTATCGATGAAATCGCAATTTCTGAACTCAAAAGGTATTGGTATTGGTTTTTGGTATTGCAGTAACTCTTTGATTAAAATGTTTTAATACAATTTTTGATGTTTGAAGTACGTTCTCAAACCTCAAATTTCCCGACGTCTTGGATTCTTCTTATTTATTTATTTTTAATAGCTTATAATTTTATGATGAAATGCGTTTTATCTGTAACTTGCATATCTCTAGCGGGAGCTAAATTTGAAGATTAAGTTTTAAAAAAAAATTAAAAAGTTTCAACCACTCCATCTAAAAATATGGTTTTTAAGTCGTGATATTGTTTTTAATGGGCTGTTTATTTTATTAAGACTAAAACTAATTTTAATATGAAAAAAAATAAAATGATATTTTAAATTTTAGAACTTTCATGGCCTAAATAAAAAATAAGAATCGCCGTTAGCGGACACTAATTAAAACTGCTTAATCACTTCAGGTATTTTTAATCTAAACTTAAACCGTTCCTTTAGTAGTTATTTTTATGGATCAATTAGTGGATTGTTATAGGAGAAGAGTCTAGATTAGTCAGTATTAGAACAGGGCGGTTCACTGTAACAAAGGGGGCTGAAATCTCCTTAGGTACCACCCTCTGGTTCTCAAAGACCCTTTTCTGAGTATCAACTGAAGACAAAGGCTGAATGGTGCTGCAGTAAAATGGTCAGTTCCTGGAGGCGAGGTGTTGTGTGGGTTGTTGGCGAATTAATCAGTTCAAACAGGCCGGCTGATTGGCCTATTAGCTGAGGTGTGTGTTCAACAGGATCCCCCATTGGGTTCAGACAGGCATTACTGAATGATACCATGATGGGAGCCGTTGTAGGGCTTATGACCTGCGATCTCTAATGTGCAAGTCGTGTTAATCCTGAAATATTACAGTGGTATTTAACCTATCAAAAATATGACAATTATATGGATTAACCAACGCACAATTTCCATGTCGACAACACTAGTGTCAGCTAACAATCTCTGGGTAGAAGCCTCCCTGCACTGAACCCCGTCAAAATTTGCAAGCTCAGACTTTTTGCAAAAGTCTTCTTTCTTCGTCTCGTATCGTGTATATATATATATATATACTGCTGATTTTAGTTTTTTTTTTAAATATAAATACAGCATTACTCTATATATTTTGCAGATAGTCAGTAAATTTGGACAGTACCCAGCGAATTCATTAGTAAAACTTAGTAAAAAAGATGTTCAGGAGAGATAGTCAAGGTTAACACTATTTCTTTTTTTTTTAAATCAGTTTTATAATTAAATATTTGTAATTATTTTACCCTATTTTGCGTGTTAATCTTGATTTGGGTAACCACCACTCAAACCATCTTGTTCTTAAATAATTTCTAAGGTGAACTATTCAGCTTATAAACAAATAATTATATATACACATAAAAATAAATGAAATTATCATAGATTCGCGATAAAATTTTCCATAAAAAACAAATAAGAACCAAGAGAAGGGATCGGCTATTTCGCATTATTTTCAATTTTTCAAACAGCTAATCCTTTCTTTAATCAGCTTATAATGAGATCTCATAAAGTAAGTAGAAATTTTATAAACTGAATCATAAGAATATTTTATTACATAAGGAGGTGAGAGGATAGTAGGAAGCGTAACTAAAGAGAGAATATTGAAAGCTGAGCCGAAACCAAACGACCGACTGCAGGGGTAATTTACCCCTCCAGACAAATGGCCAATGGACGACGGCCTTGATTGCTGTCCAATATTTTAGGGCGATTTCATCCTTCCCCCCTCCCTCTTCCCCTTCTGAGCAAAGGTTTTATATTTGATTCCATATTTATACAGCTCCCCATCCAACCTCCTGTCTGAGTCTAGAATGTTCTTCTAAATTACAAAGTTTACAAATGGCTCAGAAAAACCCGAGAGAAATTCATAATTCTTAACTTCCAACAGCACTTACAACCAGGAGCAGTAAACATTTCACTCTGTCCCATCCCCCTCCTTTTTTTTTTAATTTTAGTTTCCTTCGTTATTTTCTACGCTTCTGTTTTTCTTTTCTTTTTTTCCTTAACTTTTGCTCTGCCGTTAATTTCTCATATGTGACTTGTAGTAAGCACTTAAAAGTTTTATTAAGAGACAAAAATCAAATCAAAGAGAGTAGAATATTAAACAGTTTTGTTATTAAAAATTTACTTGAGGTAATATTTTCAGAGTAAGTGCGTAAGCGTCGCGTTAAATCCAAACCCTGAACTGGCAAGTGCTGCCGTTAAGGTGCATGAATAATAAACTCTGAACTTTCACAAATCAGTCACGAAAGTTCGCTAAGGTGAAGTATAACGAGTTGCCAATATATTTGTTCAATTATATTCCACACCTCGCTTTCATGTGATAAATCATTGAAGATTGTAAAATGTGAATCTCTGAGAGTTTGAACTTTTATCAATGATTACATCAGTAAAATGATCCTCTTATTCTTTTGCAATTATCCCACAAAAGCATTGTGTGAATAACTTGTCTTCCAAATAACTCGTACACACTTATCCCTGAATGTAGGGATAATTGTGGACTAGAAACTGCTGAATTGAATCGTCAGTCTTATAAGAATGGACGCGATTGAAACGTGGGCTTGAATGTAATATTAAAACAAAAAAAATCTTCACAGAAAATTGTTTAACAAAGAAGAAAAATCTAGCTTCAAAAATAAAGATTTTTCAGTAATTAAAAGTCAAATTTTGTAAAATATTGTGCGCAGTTACCCCACATTACGTTACTTAAACTGTTCGATCAAAAAGATTCAGACATATTACACGAGCACCTTAGCGTGTTGCCATCAACATTTTAAACTGTGAATTAAAAACGCCAATTATCCGAGAATGCATTCAAACACTATGATCGTTTTCATTATAAATCATACGAACAAACTAACCTTCTTGAAGACACAATAATAACAACCAGCATGCATGAGAACTTCAGTAAAATGAAAATAACTTTTTCTTTTCTTTATTTATTTTGATTTAAGATTATGGAATTTAAATAGCAATATCTGTCTTATTTATTAAACAAAATATTTATTATTTTTCGCCAGGTTTTCTAATTTTCTTCTTATCAATCCATGAAAACATATATTTCAGAGATTCATTTTAATCAGTTTTACGTACCTTTATGGTATTTTTCAAGTTTTCTATTTCTTCTTTCCCTGAAAAAGGAAATTGTTTTAGTTAGATAATAATCAATTCGAGAAAACTAATTACCAATAATAAACAACAGTAAATATTATAAATAAATTAAATTAGACAAATAACAGTCCATAGTGTTTTTTGATACGTTTGTCCTTCATTTTTTGTAAAAAGTTTTAAAATCTGTGTTTCTATTTTCAATTTTTGTGTGTAAATAAGATTTTTTAAAAACTATTATTAGCAGAAATAGAGTTGTTAGAAAATATTCTTTCAATGGAACTAAATATGTGTCAATCCACATGAAATCATCCAATCTGAACTAATTTAGCCGCTCAACATTTATGATTTTCTTACCAGCTACTAGCTATTCGTAGTCATTTGGTGAGCTTAAAACCATGGGTAAACAATTTTTCAGGCTTGTACTTTTCATTTTGCAGCCATTTCAATTTAGCTGCTTAGCTGAAAACAAGTTTTGGAAACATATCTCTAACTCTGATTATATTGCAGATAACAAAACGAAACAAAATCTAAAATCATTATAAGGAAATGGCTTACATTTTTTGCCTTCACAACATATCATTTAAGTAGTGATGAAAGTCCTTAGGAAAAATTGGAAAAAATTAAATAGCACAGTAAAAGAGACTCACCTTTGATTTTTTTTCGCATATAGTTTTGTCATTGTATTACTTTCTGTAGAAATTTCAATTTCTAAATATTTACTTTTTTATTTAAATTTTCAAACATGGCCAAAAATCATTTTCAGCAATATTTAAACCTGGATATCTCAAAAGGGGCAATGTGAAAAACTATGAAACTAATATACTTTATACCTATATATAATAGAAACTTATGGCACAAATTTGGAGACTGAGAACGAACTGGTCCCAGAGTTGTAAATTTGCTTCCCATTAAAGAGGACGGTATGCAAAAGCCGACGATCGCGAGGTACCTTTGAGGTATATTTTTTGATATTTATATATTTATATTTTTTGATATTTGAGGTACCTTTGAGGTATATTTGATGTATTATAACTCGCAAACTAGCTGGTTCTTATACACTAAATTTGTGTTAAATATTTTATATCATGTAGCGGTATGAATTGTATTAGTTCCATAATTTTTCACTCAGCCCCTTTTGCCACGTTCATTAAATATTACTAAAAAATGACTGCCATTTTCGAAAATTCATTTTAAAAAATGGATAAAGATTTAGAGACTGAAATTTCTACAGCTATTAGAACAATGATAAAATTACACACAAAAAAAAATTCAAATTGAGTCTCTTTTCCTTAATATACTTTTAAAGTGCTAAATGTCTCGTTTTTTTTTTTTTTCTGATTTAAACAATAGTTAATAATATGTAAGGTTAAAGCAATTTTCTAAAAAAAAAACGAATAATTGAATTGTTATTTCTTACTAATTTTTTAAGTTCAAAGTTATGGACTGATTACTAAAAAGGTTAGTTTCGAATTTCATTCAGTCTATATTAAAGAAACTGCAAAAGTTTTTAATAAAATCAAATCCCGTCTCATTAAATCAAAAAATAAATTTCATTTTCTCAATTATAATTTTTTCAAAACAATTAACACTTCCATATAATGGATATAAAAAAGACCGGATTATTTTGATGAAAACAAGGATACTGAAGACGAGTCTGCTTCACTAGATTTTACATAAATAAATACATTATTTGAATTTTTTATATGGAATTTTATATGCGTTTCAAAAAGTACCTACCTAACTTATTATATTTTCATGAGCATTGGATGTAGTTTGGTTGTCCTGAAAACAAATGTGTTAACTATCTATCCATCTCTTCAATCCTAGTCATTAGTAACTTTTTATTATTATTTTTATTACATCGTACGTCCATCCATCCAAGAGTTAACGAACTCATTACGCTAACAAGACGCTTTCCTAGCCGTGAGGTTTATTAGAGGTCGTCGCCTGATTGAAACACGGCTCAGCATCCCCTGATTAGGGACAAGGGAGTCTTGTCGTTTTATGCAGATCCGACCTACGACCCCGGAGGCCTCTTACGGCAGGGCAGAAGTGGAAAATGGAATAAGTGACCTCTTTGCATGCGTCCTACCGCTCTAGAGAAATTCTTAGAGGCGTTGCTTCGGACGTGTAGAATTCAGTGTCAGTTTAATATTCCTTGATCTTCGTGTCCAGGTCTTTTCCTATAGAACTTTTTCTTATTTTCGTTAATGAATTCCGTGACTCTATTGATATGCTGTTCAACAAAATAAGACAATATATAGTGGTTCAATGTCTTGAACGATAACCATATTTTTGTGTTAAATTGTGAAAAATTTTAGCATAAAAATAATAGAGAAATAGTTGGACCATTGATGAAATCAAGGAGGTGATGGTTTGGGAGTGCGGTCAGAAATAAAACACATTAATAAAATATATTGTTTAATGTATGCCAACATTTCGACCTAAGCTGTAGGCCTTCATCAGGATTAAAAAAAAATATATTTCACTTTTTTACAAGAAAAGTGTTGCATATTCAAGTTATCCGCAAAAACTATATTTATTTATAAAGTACGTTTTACTTCTATAGTGTCATAGCTTAAACTTCATACCTTAACGATAGAGAGCGCTTTTGATAGAAATCAAGTTAATGCCATAACTAAAAAATAATATATTATGTCGCAAAATAGTATTATCATCAATTAAATCTTATCATAGTTAAATCGTTAAATCTATATAGTGAGGCACAATATTTCAAAAATAATTAAAAATCGAGCTTTTACGTTGCTTTCTCAGAAACTGCAATTTAAAGAAGTGCACAGTTCTATTTCCCAATGAATTTAACTTAAAAAAAAATCAATATAGTAGACCTATTTTAATACCAAATACCATTGAAAAACAAACGATGAAGTGCCATAATGCTATCATAATGCAGTGCAATAATGAAATGCAAGACCCTAATAAATTTGGGTACCCATAAGTTTTCATCACTGAGAAGGAAATTGAAATCTCATTTTGGAAATTTAATATGGTAACAAAAATTCATGGCCTGTAGACAACCTTGAAATGCTCAACTATGGGATTTTTGAGAATTTTAAATATGAGACCCTTTTATTAAAAATTTAAAATTGGAGACTAAAATACAATCAATGGATGCTGTTTCTGAATCTGAGATCAAAGTTCCAAAATGAAAAATACGAGCTTGACTTAAGCAGTAGAATTACCAGCAGGTCTTATATCAGGATCTATGGTTAGATATCTAAGAAGTTCAATATATATGAGTAAGTACATGTCATATCAGTGTATATAAAATTAAATTGAAAATTAGTTATTTCAAGTCTATATTTAGTCTGTGATAAGCTAGATATGATATATATTAATAAAAAAAAAATCATTATTTTTATTATTAACAAAAAAATAAATTGTATACCGAACCCGAAGGTGCTTGCCTATAAACCTCTCTCCACTGAATTCCATCCAAACTCGAATCCTCAAGGTCGGACCTGATGCGATACTCCCATCTACGTTTCGGTTAACCCCTAGGAGGCATGCCTGTCAGATTAGCGCTGAATATTTTTTTTGTGATTCTTACGCTATCCATAGAGACAACTTTACACGCCCACATCATTTACCGCTATTATAATTAAGCAAATGATAAATAAATCCCATTAAATCAGTTTTACCCTTCGTTGTAAACCTGTGATATCTTGTAATGCAGTTTCCTTTAATATCCTTCTACTTATTCATGTTGAACAAATTCATGTGCATAAAGCTTCTTCTGAGCAAACATATAACTTGACTCAAATGGCAAGAGACTGCTCGTCGTTTCAAAAATAACTCAGCATTAGATATACGCCCCAAACATAAAAAGTGTATTTATAATCAAACTTATTTAGTCATTCGGAGTTGACCTTCGTTGCTCCACTGAAACATCGAAAATCTCCAGTATCCAATCCCTGGGCCCAATTCAACCAGAGGAAATAGGTATGAAGAAGTCAAATAATCAACTAAATGTTTATAGTCGCTAACTTTGATGTAAAATTTAAGGATAAGCATAAAAATTGTATCATAAGCAATTGATAAAATTATCAAAATTACCAAATTTGTATTTTGTATTACTTAAAATACAAATCTTACGGGAGGGGGAGGATATATCCCCCTGATCATCCCCTCCCTGCGTACGGCACTGATTATGGTTTATTTAATATAACATTTACTAATCGTATTTGTAATACAGTAAAATACCAGTAAATGAAGTTTAAAAAATATTTACACAAGTCAAAGTTTAGGCCATCTTTGAGGATGGAGCAGCTAGAGTAGGTTAATGTCTACTAATTAGAGTACTCTAAAACTAGTTACTCTAATGAGTAGACATTAGCCCACTCTGAGCCAGAAGATGACCTAGAAAGTTTGGTAGAAACTTCGGCTTGTAGGAATAAGTTTCAAAAAAGTATGATTATATTATAGTTATCAGGAAATCAGTCAAATTGACTTAATTAAATAAATAAATCGTTGTTTTTTTTTTTATTAAAAGCCGATTTTCGGCGGAAACATGTGGGCCATCCTCGGGGCTATAATTTCAGGACTACAAGATCAGAGAGATTTATAAACATTAATATAAATAAGGAAAAATGAAAAAAACAATAGTAAAAAAATAAGAGGCAAAGATGATACAGATTACTGTCATATGATTTGAAAAAATATTAATATTGTGAGAGAAAGAACGGTTTAAATCACAAGGAAAAAAAAATTGTTAAAAATTGAGTGGGCTTCTTGAAAAATGAATAGTATTTGGAAAAATCTCAATTTAAAAGGTGGCCTAATAGATTTTTTGTTTTAAAAAATTAAATTAGACTGTTATATTGTAAAAATATTATTGTAAATACCGAGCATTAATTTTAAAAAAACGTTTGAACATTTAAAAACACAACTCATGAAGGATCGGGGTAGCTGAGTGGGTAAAGCACTGTGCTACTAATCTCAAGATCCCGGTTTCGAGACCGGCTGTGGCAGTTAATTATTGATTCTGTTGACAGTCGTGGATCGGTTCTATATATAAATAACACAGTTTTAAAAGTTTCAAAGTGGAGAAGAAATCAATATTCAATTAATTTTAAAGAAATAACTATTTAGGATTCAGAGGCATGAGAACATGTTTAGGAAAGGTTAAAATATGATGACCATGAACGTTATATAGAAGGCAAAAATTATTCAAATTGTGAAGTAGTATTTTTTTTTCTGGAGTTTGCAATATAACAAGTTCTGTATAGGCGAGAGAAATCTGGGAAAAATTCCAAATATTTGTAGTAGTCGATTCAATTAAAATATATATATATATATATATATATATATATATATATATATATATATATATATATATATATATATATATAAAATGTAAATAAATTAAAAAAAGCATCAAAACACTATTTAAAATCAATTTTTTTAAAATGCTAAAACAGTCTAATTGAATTTTTGAAAAATAAAAATCGATGTTTCCTCCATGTTTCCAAAATCCTTCGAGTGCCATAACTTTTTTTTTTGGCTCATACTTTCCATTCTATTTTTGTTGTTTTTGTTTTTTGGACAAGCCAAGTCAACCAAACGGTTATATATGTAACAGACGGTTTTAAATAATACAAAAGTATTTTTTTAAATAAGTTATTATGACTGATTTCCTTACAGCCGATAATCCAATTATACTCATTACAGTGAACTATCCATTTCTATTTTTTTTTAACATAAAAATATATTATTTATTTAATGTCGTTAGTTTGGATAACTAATTATTAGTTAATTATTGCTAATTTCACAATTTCGTAACTAATGAAGCGTAAATTTGGTTCAGTCGCAGGTAGAAAGCAACAAACTTCATCTTCGCAAATATTACTGTTGATCATTGTAAGTATTATCTTAAATTATCATCAGTCAGCGATTCATTATTTCGAAAATAAAATAAAGTTTTTCGGGTTCTAGATGTATAAACATGTCGGAAATCCTTTAACACCTTTCAAACAATTATTTTTTTGAAAAATTTATTTTGTTATGCAGGAGTATATAAAAACTAGGTATAAATAAAAATCTTGACTAGATTTAGCTCAGAGCGCTAAATAAACCCATTATAAGACTAGAGATAATGGCCCACACGCGTGAGGTGGCATTAAGTAGACTTTAAATATGTCAGTCAGGGCGGAGTTGAGTCACGGCTAGAAGAGTAAAAAATTAATGAAGCGCTTAGCGCACACACTTTAGCTGTGTTGACAAACTGCTGGCGGAGGGGGGTTCACTTTATATATCGCGAGTCTTCAGTGTTTGTTTGCCATCGCCAAACCATCAATTAATTATGATAAGATTTATTATAAGTCGGAGGGTGCCTCGTGGATTGGATGTTTTAGGGTTAAGAAATTGAACGTTACAAAGAACGCTAGCTCTGTATGCGTAATATATCAAACAAAAAGTTTTTTTTCTTTAAGAAAATTCCTCGACTTACCTCGAACTTGAAATGGATTCTATCTAAACTTATGACGTTATTTCATCTTGAAGGAATATAAAAACTATATAATTTAGTAATCTACTATATTAACTGAATAATCCGCGATTTTTCTAACTGTCATAAGATTTACAGTCAGAATTTAGAGTACACTTCGCACTATTATACTCATTGCCGTGACACTAGCACCACGAGAGAAAATTGCCATTGTGTTAACAAGATTTTAAAGTCTTCTGTTTTTTTTTGTTTTTTTTCATATAGAAAAAAGTCCTATTAATCTTGGGAAATAAGCTATAACATATTTCGAAAATTTCCTTATTTTCTAATAGCCGTACGTGCACTATTGACGTTAGCAATATTTTGAAATAAACATTATGCATTAAAAAGATCTATGTTCGAATTTATACTGTCCTTACACGAAGTTGCTAATAGCAACCAATTTTATTTATAGGTACTGCAACAAGATGAAAAGTAGGATGAACTATCTGGATAAAGAACGAGTGTCCCTTAAAAATAGCGTTGACGAAAAACACTAAAGCAACAGACGACATATTACAGTGCTTCAATTGAACCTGAAAACTCTAAAATGTCTTTGAACAATTGCATACATAAGCTTAAGACTCCAAACAGAAAAGAAAGCTGGAGTTGTACAAATCACATAGTTTAAATATTTATATTAGTTAAAATATTAAAAAAAAAAAATCAACAACAAACAGAAATTTAACAAAGTAAACTCGGGTCACTGTTGGACAATAAAGAAAAATCTACACATCTGTAGCTGACATCTTGACAGAGAGAGAGAGAGAGAGAGATTACACATGAGTCACATTTCTATTGTTTTATAATTTCACTCGTTCATTTATCTTCTACATTTGCTATTAAACGGTTTTATGTCAGCATTGTGTTGTCCATCAGGTCTGGAGGAATCTGCATATAAAATTTGGCATTCTAAAAAATAATAAGATATCAGCAAGGCATAAAATAAAATTTTCAGATTATTGTTGTGGGATACTTTTGTGTGTTCTCTATATTTTATTTTGTATATTAAAATAGTCAATGCCTCACTCAATATGAACGCCAAGTAACAGAGAAGTTACTATAGCTAAAAAACTTAAGGTAACTACAGGAAACAACTTATAGTGCGCATGGGCCTAACAATAATCTTTTTTTATTGAAATAAAAATCAACTTACGAATTACAAATTAATGTACGGGATTAAAAGAATGTGAAACAAATCAAAATCGTAAAAATAAAATTCAAGATGGTATATTTGACAAGGTAGCTATATCATGATATGTAGAGGGAGAAGGCTTGTTCCTCCTTGAGGGTAACCACCCTTTGCTCCGCCCACAAGATGCTCCCTAAAGTTGTTTTCCTATACATTATAACATTTGAGCTCCAATGTTTTAATTAATCCTATCGTTTTGACTTGTGTCGGTTTTATTTTTCCTACAAAGCGAAGATGATTGATAAATAGTTTTAACGATATTTTGTATACAATTTCGTAATATTTAATTTTAAGATAAGAGTAATGTGATAATTATTGCTTATATTTTATTTCATTAACCATAAATATCAACGTTTATTATTCTTTATTAGCGAATAATTTGTTCAATGATAATTGGCTCGAAAGTTAGTCGTTACTCATTATCTGATATTAACGCGGCAGAATAGTTTGCTACAAATTGAGCATCGGAATCCATATCAGGAATTACACAGTGATCACAATGAATAATTTATTTGTTCTGATTCAATTTCGCCTCCCACCAACATTCACAATTATCTCAAAAATTATCTATAAATTATAATTATATATAAATTATATGATAGCAGAAATTATATAAATATAATATAAAAAAATATATATAATATAAAATATAAAAAATAGTTATCGTAATAGATTGTTTCAAAACTTAATAATTTTTTTCTTATATTTTAAGAGTATCCAAAAGCTTCAAGGTTGCCATTTTTTCCAGCTCTTCCAATATACATATATTTTTTCTTTTAATTGATTTTATTGAGATTTAAGCATATGAACCCGATAATACTAAACAGTACTTAGAATAAATTATTTTAGTTTCAGAAAATTCATATAATATCACAACGACTGTTTTTTAAATGGTTTTTAATTGAAGTCTATTATTTTATAAGTATGAAATTCAACTGCTGGTATTAAAATCCAGTGAAACTAGTAGCAAGAAACATTAAATTATAGCAACATTATGAGGCTCAAAGGAGAAAATAATAATTTATAAAATATAAAACCTTCCCGAAACTTTAAAGCTTTCCGCTTCACTAAAAATATATCTGCTCTGTATTTTTTTAATTCGTTTTTTAAAGGCAAGGTCCCTGAATTTTTTTCAAGTACTCATTTATTCTAATATGACTTATTTTATATTTATTTTTTTCTTACCACTCTTTTATTAAAAGTTACAAAATCCACAATAACGTGTTCAAGGTAAAGTCCTTCTTTTTCCAAAAGCATTCTAAGGGTGGTTTTGTAGATCTTCTTTGTGCAGTGGTGCCATCAGTGGACAGATCTCTGTGTCTTCCTTCCGACAAGTAAGGATGGTTCACTCACATAGGGTAAGGTTTCTTTGATGCTCATCTTGTAGCTCTTCCAGTCTGCCTTGTGTAGGAGGTGCAAAAGGCCGAGTGCTAAATTTCAAGCAAGGTTTGCTGCTTGCCTGAAAGTACACACGCCCAGGTAGATGACATAATTTATTTCAGGAGGAGTAGGAAGCTATCAGAAACTATCACGTCGTCTAATGTAAAATAACTGATTAGCTACGGCACTTAGGTGACTGTCGTTTCCGAACAAGCCACAGAGTTACCCATTATCGCCATGTGTTACCTAAAGGTCATGGCCGAAGCCCCACAGCATGGCTTCGAAATAACTTTATTTTCACATGTAAAATATCTGATGTGGACAACACATGACTTCCTTGTACGCCTATTAAACTATAAATCGGTGGCTCAAAAAGTGATCCTGAATTTGGACATCCATCTATTGACACACACACACACAAATAGGGAGGAAAACCAGTTTTTTACACTACATTTTAACACTTAAAACAAGTAATAAAAATGTTTAATTGGATTGGAAACCAAATTGCGATTGTAACCTTTATTACCGAAACATATGATTTATGTATTTAATTTAAATATAATTTTTGATGCAAGCTTATTATGACCTTCAAGTAAAGTACCGTTTTCGGCCTACCAATTTTAACCAAAGTATAGTAAATACATTCACATCAATATAAAAGTCCTATTTACCAAATTTGAGATGTTTTACATTATATTTTAATATAATTTTTGATGAAAGCCCAATATGACCTTTAAGGAAAGTACCGCTTCCGGTTTTCCAATTTAAACCAAAATCTAGTATGTTATTTAAATCAACATCTAAGTTATAAATACCAAATTTGAGAAGTTTTTCAAAGTATTTTAATATAATTTTTGATGGAAATCAATTATGACCTTTAAGTAAAGTACCACTTCCGGTGATTAAGTAGTGACCAAAAAGGCAGGTTCAATACTAGATTTTACAGAAATCCTAAATACAAAATTTCAACTTTCTACGGCTAACCGTTTTTGAGTTATGCGAAATACGAACGAACATACGTACGTACAGACGCCACGACGAAACTAGTCAAAATGGATTCAGGGATGGTCAAAATGGATATTTCCGTTGAAATCTGAAAACCAAAAATTTTCGCGATTACAATACTTCCTTTACTTCGTACAAGGAAGTAATAATATATTAGTTAGGTTTCTCCATCTGGCCATTTATTATTGAGGTCCCAAATCAAGGTGTCTGTCAGGAACCGTAAAATAAACCAAAATTATTTTTATAACTGGAATATCATTAACGCGCCGTAGTGAACCGGCTTTTTAGATAAAGATGTAATCAGGGAAGAGGTATACCGTGAATCGAACATGTATTTCTAGGTCGTATTTACGCTTTATAATAAATCACTCAAAAGAGTGCAAACAAATTAAAATCAAAAGAAATAAATAAATTAAAACTTGAAAGTTAAAGGTAAAAGATTTTCGTAAAGTTCTCAGGGAAGGCAATAAGCGATCCGAGGGGTTTGAAACAATATTTGCGGGAAGAAGTGTCCAACTTTGTCGATAACTCTTGATAAGAAGGCTTCCATTCTAAACAGATTAAGTTCCTCCTCACAATATTTTCTTTAACAGATTGCCACTCGTAGCTTATGTTTCTTCGAGTGAAAATATTTCGAAAAACTTTTGTTCATTCATGTTACTGTGTTAGGTATTAAACGTTCTGCTGAATATTAAATAGAAATTACAAGTCGCCTGGTGTTCAAAATAAAGTCTTGTCATTACGCTGAATAAAATTGAAAATGAAAACTTAAATTATAAACGAGACTAATTTTATTTATTTTCGATTACAATGGTTCACTATTGAAAAGAATACATCATAATATATAATAATTACGTCATAATTATTAGATGTTCGTCATAATTCAGCAGTCAGCAAACACCATATATAGACTTATTAAAGATGGGCACTACACAGATAATCACACAAAAATAAAATAAAATTGGTTAAGCATTATTATATTTATAAAAATTAGCTGTATTCAAGTATTAAGTTCTCTACATACTCTCCTTCTTTACTATATTCAGACAATAAATGTCAGCTCTTCTCCACACACTTTTCAGGAACCCCCTTCCCCTTTAAATGGTTGTTTGAAAAGGCTTTCCATTTTCCCGGAGCTTTCCTTGTATACGCGGTTCGCTGAGAGCGAAACTTGTCGAGAACTTTTACTTCTTCCACTTTGACATTCATTCCTTTTTCACTTTTCTTCCCGACACACTTAACTAAATTAAGTTTGTGCATTCACGGCCTTTTTCTCGGTTCTTTATGTCTTGATTTATAGCATTTTCTCCATTTTCCTACGTAATAGTTTCCTTTTTAAAGTGATTTTTTTTTATTCCTTTGAGAACGCAGGACGATGAAGGGTTAGTCACTCACTTTGCCTAAATTCCTTAACAAACGCTATTCATAATAATTACTCTTTTCTTGCAACAGCTCTAGGGTAAAGATTGTTTTTTTAATAATTGTTCTTAAATTTAACCTCGTGAAAATATAGAATGACAGTAAATATAAAAAAATATCAAATTTCGCAAACAAATAAGTTAAATAAAATATGATTTTATTAATTAATACTATAGTTAATGTTAGGATATTATTGGAAGATTTCAATAACTAAGCCTTAAGCCTCTCAAATAGCAGTAAATAAATAATCAGTCAACATTTAACCAATTCAGGCATCATCGGGACAGAAAAATATAAGATCACATAAATCCAGATGAGAGATAGTTCATCTCATATCGACAATCTGAAAAATACTCACAAAATATATAGAGATAATCTATCACTCTAAGAAAAATTATGTGTTGATTTCAAAATTAACATTGCTATATTTTTGGCAAATTGCTTTTCTAAGGCAAGTGGTGATTTCAGAAACCGCATTTACTTAATTTATTGATCTAAATTATTCTCTATTTGCATCGGTTCCAGAAGGGAGCCGATCAATCAAACTGTATTTTAACTTAAAAGGCTAGAGACCATAAACCTCCCTGCTATGGTTACTAGGTTGGGATATCATAAATACCATTGGAGATCCTTTCCAAGAGTGTCGCGTTTACCAATTCAATTAATTAACCTATATCATGGCATGCAGGGTAAATACAATAATAGGTTTTGATAGAAAATCTTATTTTATTTAAGATAATTTTATTAACTAAACTATTGATTTACTAATTAACAACCTAAATTATTGTCATTATCAAAGAACCCTTGACTATAACATATCAGAGAATACTGGAAGAACTTGCTAATTCAAAATCTTACTCTGGTGCCACATAATATTAGGCAATAAGGTACACATTGAATGAAGGGACTAACACTTACGTTATTGTTGCCTTCGCCGTCTCGGATACGGGCCGCTTCGTCGGTCGCTGGTCTGGTCTTCTCTCCTCACAGCGGTCTTCTTCTCTGCCGCCAGACTCACGGACTCCGTCTCGGATTGACTGCTCAGCTGGACCCTCTGCTTCTACTCTTAGAGCCTTACTCTTCTCCCTTTTAGCTAGGACTCCTCTCGACTTCTGTCTGGTCTACCCCTTCTCTCTCTTTCCCCTTCTCCTTCTTAAAAGATATATTCTATCCCCACTCTCCTTCTGGCCTTCTGATTGGTTGATGCTTTAGGAATTTTTCGAGAGTCCTTCGAAATGTTTGAACTTTTTTTCTCTATCGTTCCTTGTATCTTAGGGCGGCAGGTTTTATTATATATTGTCGACCGGCCCACCTCTAGCTTTTATGGTACTTTCACGTTTGCTTATCTTTAAGACTCTTTAAGTGGCCTGTCTGCAATCTCGATCTGCTCCTCGGACCTTTAGGTATCCCGCTTTGAATGTATTTCTTTGTCCGAAAAAGAAACCGATTGATATTAATATTGCTAAATCGCGTGGCTTCACTTTAATTTATCCCTTATTTGATTATTATTATTTAACCTGAATTATTTCCTTCAATCCCTGTATTCTTAATACATAGCAATATCTATTTGGTTAGTCTATTTTACATTGTTGAAGTAAGATGTGCTACATTTAAGGACTTATTTATGTGGCATTACCTTTGGTTAGTTATTTATTCACATAAGGCTTTGTTTTATCATCTTCCAATAATATAATAATTAATGTTAATATAAAAATTATAATATAACATAATTAATAATGCAATATAAATGCTAATTATTTTTAAGACAAAAATTAATTTTCGGTACAACTACAGAGGAGCGGCGCACTTTCAGAAGAGTCTAGAGACTGAATCGAGTGTCGTCTCACTAGCGATCTCTGGGTCCATTCTTGTTAACTACGTGCCTCCTTTTTCAGCACTTTCTTATAAATTGGTTTTATGCTCACCGCTTAAAGCTGTTTAACAGTTTGCAAATTGATTCTTATTTGGATATAACTGTTTGTTTGTTTTTTTAAAGAAAAAAGTTACTTTTTATTTTAATGTATTTAACATCTTCCCCTTTTTCACATAAGAATATAAGTATTTCACTTATTTTTATACAATTAAATAATAATTAATCAAGTAATGTTTCTTTAAATGATCTTCATAATTCAAGGCCATGATTAATAAACATTTGTAATAATTAATTTCATTAATTTAGTTCTAATTTAATTATCTAAAAATAAGGTAAATAAATATGTTCATAATTAAAAATCATAAAATTACCACTTTACTATCGCAATTGAATTTTTAAATAATTAATTTAATTTTCTACAAAAATAAATACTGTTAATATTATCCATCATGATTATAAACGATTAAATTCATAATTAAAAAGCATGAAATTACCCATTAACCATCATAAATAGGTGCAAACTAGAATCTAATAAAATTAAATCACAATGGGTGTAGCAACTCGGAATAATATTCGTGCGACGTAACAAAGCGGGGTAAAATATTTTTTTTAGGGAGAGACAAAATTGAAATTCGTTTTTTACACCCTCCAAAACTACTAAATACGAATTTTCATAGCAATCGAAAAATTGCTTGTAAAAAAACAGCTTTAAGCGGTGATCATAAATCCAAATTTATAAGAAAGTGTGGAAAAAGGAGGCACGTAGTTAACAAGAATGGACCCAGAGATCGCTAGTGAGACGACACTCGATTCAGTCTCTAGACTCTTCTGATAGTGCGCCGCTCCTCTGTAGTTGTACCTTGTTTTCGTTCCTTTTGCCGAGTTTTTGCTTTTATTTTACTGCATTGGTGGTTTAGATTATATGTAGCTCTGTCAAATTAGTTATATTATTCATGTGTGAGCTAAGAAATAAATAACTACAATATATGCAGCAGTATTTTATTATTATTTTTTTAATGATAATCCAACTAATTTATTTTCTGTTTGAATTTAATTGTATACAAATTGCTTGTATATATCCTAAAAAATTCTTTGACAAAAAATTAAATTTATGCTATCAAGTTATAGTATATGTAAGCCGGAGCATATATATATACATATATATATTTTTTTTTAAATGTTAAAATCCTAAGTGATCCGATTCTTCTACTTGCGCCTGCATTTTTTACGCCCATTGCTAGATTTACTGTCAGGGCGAGTAGACTTTACAGGAAAACCTGCTTATAATTGCATATGTTCGAGTGTAAATACTGTTCTAAAGGTGTTTGTCGTGAAATATGATCGCCCAAGTCAGCTCATTCCGTTTACGTAGCTACATGTTTGTAATTCGAGCTCCGGTTAATTTCGCCTTTGCAATATAGGGCGGTAGATAAGCGTGCATTAACGTTTAACTCAAATATTGTTCCATACTCGGAACGTGTTATTAGCACTGCCTACAAACATGGACCATCCTGGGTGTCTAAATTATACACGTGGAATCGACAAGATACACATCAAACTCGTAAATTATCGATAGTTGCTTTAGAAAGTTAATGGTATTTGTTTACTCGGTAATTAAATTATTATATCACATCAAAGAGAAAGGCAGGATGTTTGAGTTGTAAATACTTAATCCAGATGTAAACCTTATTGAAGTACTACAGTATGTGTTGTCAATAAAGAGACTTCAAAATTTACCTCAATCGCTTCGAGAATTAATTATCGTAGTTCAGGAAACGAAGAAAAATATATTTAAAAAAAAAAAGAGGAAGAGGGAATTGAGTTCTTTGGGTTATGATTTTTGAATATGTTAATTCGGTTAATTACAATAAAAATCCAAGTTTTCGACCTCGACATGCCATTTTAAGCAATAACCTACAATTTTGTTATTCATTTATTGCTCAATAATTTAATAATAGGTACATTAAAAGCCATTAATATACAATTTGAGACAAACAAGTGACTCATTTCTCAATTCTCTTAGTTTCCTATTGACCAATATTTTTAGCTCCACAATCTTTTAAAATAAAACCGACAACAGTATCAGAGGAAATGCAAGAAATTGATATTAGAATTATAATCAAATAGAAATTTAAACAAAATATCTCTATGCCAATGGTAAACCATCGTAAGTTTTAAAACATTTTCAAAGTTTTAAAGAAGAGAAAAAATAAGTTTAAGATTGCACTGTATTGCTTGTTGTGGATAGTGGTCAATCTTAATATATATTTCAAGTGGTCTATATTTTATTATCCTTTAAGCTTAATTACGATACTTTTACTAGAGAAATTGGGACAAAATAATTCAAATACGATAAGAAAATCAAAATCAGCAATCCGAGGTAAATTCCTCTCCTGGAAGGAATGCATAAACTCGTAACATTTTGAATGATTTTCCCTATGACATTTTCTACTATTCGAACAATAATTCAGGAAATAAATAACTTCAAAAATGCAAAATGTGAGACATTTTTGATTTTTTGGAATGTTTTTTGGGTTTAGATTTACAATAAAAATATCAATAAGTTTTCAACCGTGCGCCATTCAATTCAAATAACAACCTACAATTTTCGTTCATTTTGTAATTTATAACTCCATATCTTGTAAAATAGGTGCTGTATAAAACACATTATAAATCCTTTATTGAAAGTATAGTAAATTTCCTATGATTTAAGTCTTGAAACAGCTCTGGTATGTTTAATAGTTCTCGAGACACAGTTTTCGTTTACATCTCATTATATGTAAATGGCATATCTTTAGGTCTTATAAAAATCGATCTAAAATAATATCGAATATTAAATATATAAACTTGATGTTATAACCTTGAATAAAGGTATAAACTATTGTGTTTTTAGATATAAAAAACTGATAGTAAAATCATGTCTGATACCTTTTAACATGGATAGCTAGTATTCAATAGGTATTGTGATATAAGGGAATCGATATCATATTTTTCCGATTTAAAAGGATACACCGTGATTTCTGTTATCCTGATTGGACACGTAAGGATATGCCAATCCGATTACGCCGCTCCATGGATTAAGATTAGGGATTATCGGGAATATAGGGTTGCCGGGACCGAGATAAGATCCGCCCAGTTAATATGGAATCCAGTTTTAATCAGGCCGCTCTAGGGAATATCATTTTCTTACTAGCTTCGAGATAACGAAGAATCTTCCTCGTTCAAATTCTTCCTTCGATGAAAATTCTAAGAACTTAACCTCTACGGGGCTTCTAAAGCAGAAATTAATGCTACGGCTTGAGAGGCTTTAAAATTTGTTTGAACGAATTTCCTATATTTTGAAATGAGAGCTTCTTGCATAACTGTTCATTGCTAGCAGATCAATTACTATATTATATAATATTCTATAACATTATAAAAAAATTAGGAGGTACGAAAATTTGAAGCCATAATTAGAACGTTAACTGTAAAAAATATGAACTATAAATAGCAGTCATAAACTTAAAATATATTTAAAGGTAATTAGTCTCTAGTAATAAGTACTTTTATTTAGATATAACTTTTCACCGTATTATCTCATTTCACTTTTCATCATACACTATCTGATCATTTCATCATAAACTATTTGATGACTGAGGTGGCTCCCTAATTTGTTAAATTTTTTTTTTGATGTTTGACAAGTTTGTATAATAGGACTTGGTCCAGTAATGTATTGCATTGGATGCATTTTAACATCTTTTACAGACCTTCACTCTGGGTTTGAAAGGTGCCCTACTGCTGTTTAGTTTCTGATAGAAGATTCTAACTTCAGTCAGGTTTCCGTGCTCCTCTATTTACTCCAGTCACTTGTGTTTCCATTCTTTCTTCTTCTGACGATGAAGTCTCTTTTCTTGTCTTCTTCTGTCCCTATATTCTTGCGATGCCAATCGTGTGTATTTCTTCTGCACCATATTTGTTTTTGCCTTGTTCTTAGCATCCGTAACCCTGGCGCACTCATCGTCAAACCAACCCACTCTTCTACCCTCACCGCATCCTCAGTAGCTTTTCTGACTACCGTTGATCATCTGTTCCATCGTTCCTGAACAGAACTTCCAAGTACGTAGCTTACAAGTGGTTCATCCAACCTTTGCTTGTATGGAAGACTTCTCTCCGCGTCCTTCAGTTTGGATTTGGCAATCTTGCCCGGTATCTTGACTGGTAGTTTTCTTGCATTCGAGATTCTAGCTCTAATTCTGGAAAATACCAAGAAGTGATCCGTGTCTATGTTGGTCTCTCTGTATGATCTTGTACTAATAAGATTAGACCTGTGTCTTCTGCTGACGAGGACATGGTCTATTTGATTCACAGTGCTTCCATCCGGGGATCTCCAAGTTCCTGTTTATTTGTATTTTATTTTATTTTTTACAGTTAAATTGAAATTACCTCATGATGAGATAAACTCTATTATTTGCTTATAGAATTTATTCACAACTCTTGAACTTAACCTATTGATATAAAGATTTGGCACGGTATAATAACATTTGTTTAAAGTTTTATATTTTCTTATTTTATCCTTTGATATCAAAAGAATATTCAACCTTTCGAAGTTCAAAATTGTTTATTACTTAATAAAATCAACGATTTTAGAATAGGCTCATTATTTTTTAGGAACATACCGTTCAAGGGTCAAAACACAAATTTGATAGAATTTTTATTTTTTTGCGAACCTTATGGAATGGGATGAAGCAATGCCTTATGTTTAGATGCAGAAGTTATAGCAGAATTATAAAAAAAAAAATACAATAAAAGCAACTATTAAAATAACGAATTTTTATTGTTTAATTATTAATTATGTTTATTGTTTAAGTCAAAGAAACGAATTGTTTTCCCCCAATGGATGGGGAGTCAGGAAATTGAGAAATTCAAATTGGATTTTATCATTTAATTACATAAACGGGTCACGTGTGTGTATTGAAATTATGCGGTATAACTGAGGTTAATTGTTTATAGCTCATAAATAAATTCTCTACAGAATGTTTAATATTGCTAGGCATTTGTGAAGTTAACGGTTAACAGACTTTTAAAAGCTTTCAAAATGATTTTTAATATTTTAAAGTCTTAATTATATTTGAATGAACTCGACTCTTCCACCACTCTAAATAAAAGAATCCTGTACGGTGCGCGCGCATCACACATTTTTCCGTTAGCAATCTATAATAATAATCTTTTAAACATAATTTTTAAAAATCCACATATACACTATTTGAAACAAACTCTTCTGTATGCATTTCGTCATGTCTTCTCTTGCAATAAAATATTTGTATACAATTCCAGTACGACAATTCGGTACGCTATATATCTATGGTTTGTCAAGCTGACAATATATTTTAGAAGTTTCGGTTTAATAGCACATTTAAAATTCCGTTTTGTTTTCATTGTCTCCATTCGGCGCGCTCGACTTTCCATCTAGGATCTTGTAGTCGTCATTTTTGCGCTGTATCTTTGCTGATACAGTTCCAATTTAGATAATTTTTGGTTTTTTGTTTAAGATAATTTAATTACTTTTCATACGATTGTACACATAATTTACCACAAAATGCATACTTTTTGAGTTATGCGCAAATTAAATATTCTTTTCATGATAACTTTTTTCCTTATATTTTCTTGAACACGTACTACTTACAAAAGTTAAAGGAGAAAAATTTAGGCAAGTTTCATAAACATAGTTAGAGCCGTTTTGAGAAAATTATAAAAAAGTATAAAATCGATGATATAAATTGGTACTTCTGGTAAGTCGATTTTGCAGTAACATCACAGGCATATACCTTTATTAAATACGTAATTTAAGTTTCGTACAACTTTTCAGTTTTGAACTAAGATGTTCACATATACATACACAGACACATAGACCATTTTGCGAGACAGTTATTTGGACTCATGGGACATTAAGCGTTGAAAACTCGAATTCGAAAATTTTCACGATCGCAATACTTCCTCTGACTATAGTCATATGACTATATATATTTCTTATGTAGTTATGGAAAGTAAAAAACAAAATTGAAATTTCTCAAAAAATACTAGAATCATTAGTTATTAGTCTCACCTGATTCCTCAACAGTGTTCATTAATTATTTATGTTAAAATAATAGGTGTAAGTGATGATAAAAAATGTAAATTATAGTGTTGTTTTATATATTTTTTACATAAATCATTTTACTATACAGGGTGTCCCTTAAGTCACGGAATATATTTAAAGAGCGAGAAGTAGAAGTTAATATGGACCATTTTCCGATTCCACACAGTAAAGTAAGAATTTTTGCTTTTTTTTTTTTTTTTTTAAGCATCACGTTTTTTTGTTGAATAGGAAGTGACAATTCAAGAACTACTTATTCAGCCAACGCCCATCCTTGGCTATTCAAAAACTATTCAAGGTAATTAAGCTCCAATTGCATTATCGCAGAGCAGACAAAATTCCCTATAAGAAATATATTTTGGCATTATAAATCCATTGTAATGGAGGTTTTCGGGAGGAAAAATAGAGACAATTTTGTTTACTTAATAAGATCATTCTTATCTTCCCTAATCACTCTTTGTGTTCCTTGCAGGACTACAAAGAATTCAGTTATAGGAAAACTTTTTATAGTCTTTAATTTTGTTTAAATGAAGTTTCTTTTGGGATTGGTCCACAATTGGTTCCTCATTGGTCAAAAAGTGTGGTGTGAAATTAGTCTTCTCTTACAAGGAAGTGTTATGAGAATGAAATTTATTAAATTCACTCTAGTTTACTATTCACTCTAGCTAACTATTTCTAGTGATTTGTTTTTATTGAGATATAAAAAAAATAAACATCTGTTCATAAATATGTCACATATCATAAATATGTTAAATAGAATTTTCAAAGTGGAATCCAGGAAAAAGTATAGTATCCATGGTACGCTCAATGTTACTGAAACAATCAGTGGTCGAAACATAGACTTTCGCGAACCCTAGACAGTTCCTGAACAGTTGCAGGACATTGTTTCAGGGCGGCCCCACTACAAAGGGGGGAGGGCAAGAATGTTCCCGGTGTGGACTTAGCTTAACAGATGTTCATACCAAACCGGTAGCAGCCAACAGGGGACAGACCTTATTCAGTGCCTCTGAACCACAGAATACAGAACACTCTCTTTATGTATTCTGTAACCTGAACTGTCTCTATAAATCTTTTTTAATTATTATCAATTAAAATAGTGAAAAAATAAAAAATTCAGCGATCTTTTGGAGAGAAAATGTTAAGATCATATTAATGTAGACCTAAGACACATACCACATCTCGGCAGATAACAACCAACCTCGGTATGATGTGCTGTTTCTAATGTATGGGTCTTTTTTAGACATGAAGTAGGTACATCCCACACCAGCAGCCTAATAGAGACCAACCAAACAAAGATAGTACGTCATTTGTAAACATTTCAATATGTACTGAAGAAAAAAGTACGAGCAGCAGAGTTCCGTCACTAAGATCGTATTTTAAATAATCCTTTTTAGTAGTAATACAAAATATAAAATACAAAATTGAAAATAACCAAATGGTGGGCGTCAAATAGAAATTCTAAGACCCCCAAGACACTTTCCTAACATCAATTCAATTTATATACAAATTTTCATTCCTCTAACTCACTTTAGAGGCATTGTGGAAAAACTGCGAAATGACATTTGGACATGCCGAAATTCGGACTGGAATTTATCCCCACTTCTATGGCATTGTTATACTTAAAAAACAACCATACAATGAGGCTATTATTTTGGGTGATAATACAACAAAAAATGGGGGGAGACATTGTTTATTAAGACTAATTACGTTGTTACGAACCTTTCAATAATAATTTAATTATAATTTTAGTTTCATATTTTGAGTTTAACTCAATTTATTTATATTAAAATAATTATAATCAAAATTACAGCAGAATTTATTATAGAGAGAATTTTTACTTTATTTTTACTTTACCTTTACTTTTTCTATATGTTTATACCTGACTATAATCACATAGTCGGCTGTCTTTAATTATCAACACATCTCACATCAACAGATAAAAGAGACCCATCAACTTGAGGCAGCACATCATTGTTGCAGCACATCAGAAGTTGGGTATTTGTTGAGATGTCTTGGCGTGCTGAGTTTTATTTAGTAGATTGGGCTTTTTTGGTCTCTGGTCTGCTATTATGCAGTCTTGTCTTTTTCTGTCCTGATGATGCTGTCCTGATTACGCTTATTATTGCGCGATTATAGTGATCGTGAAATATTTCGAATCCGAGTTTTCAATTAAAATTCACGTTTTATTGAAAATTTTAAATTTACGTTTTTGCTCTGAGTCCAAATAACCAAGTCTCGCAAATGGTCTGTGTGTGTGTGGTAAGTCTCAGAAAAAAACGAAAAGTTCTACGAAACTGAAATTGCGATTTAAGGTAGGTAGTTATAATTCTTTGATGTTACAGCAACTTTTTCGCCTACATTGACTTACCGGAAGTGTCACTTTATATCATAGATTTTATAATTTTTCGAAATAGGCTACAACGTTATATCAATGTACATTTAAATGGTATTTAATATCAGCAAGATCTTATTCTCATTGGAATAGTCTGACAGGGATTAATTCCAGAATTTTCAAAATTGCTTTTTCTTAAAGTACCTTTATTTTTATTTATTTGAAAGAATTAACCGTAGTAATGAAAAAAATATGAATATAAACTATGAAAGAATTTGATCATTGATAAAGGAGAATCATTTTCCATGTTGAAAACAAATTTTCGGAATTAAAAGTAGTAATATAAAAAGATAATATACCGTTGGAATGCTAAAGATTTTAGAAAAATTAACTTCTAAAACCGAAGAAGGTGATGGAGAGTGATGAAAAAAGCATTAACTTATGTAATTGTTAACGCTAATAATTTCCGCTAATAATTTATATTATTTAATGAAAATTAAGTGTTTCCATGGAATTTAAACAAAATTAAATTAAATAGAAAATTTATTTCAAATAGCGTGGTAAGTGAAAGTTGCATAATGCGCGAACCACTCCAGATTTTTTTTTTTCGTAGTAGCAATTCCAGATTCTATTGTGCTTTAGGAAATCAAATAAAAAGTCCGCTCCAGATTAGTAGAGGCCGTACAGCACAGCTCAGCATCCCTAATTGCAGACTTGCCTAACTAGTAGCCCCCTACCCTCCCCCCAGGACAGAGGAGCAAAATATTTACCGAGCGGAGTTCCTAATCAGCGGGGCTCTTTAAGAGATCTCGGAGCCGACGTGATCTGGGATCAGAGTCCTTCAACTCGTTCCTTCCGATAATTCCCTTAATTGGAGGGGATAATCTCGGCCTTAGTCTGTATTCTTCTAAGGAATTCTGCTATATTTGCATCCTTACAGGAACGGGCAGTTTATCCTTTTTGAGGAAATTATCCGAAGAAGAGTATCCGAAAATGCTGTAGATTTCGAAGATTAATTCACTGTCTAGGATTATTAGACCCGTTTTCCTTTCGAATCACTCTAGTATTTTCTACTCAGTTGGTTATTACATTACGATAAACTCCATTCGATTTATAAATTTCATTTAGTTCCTGCTTCACGTCTCGTTTTCCAGTTGATCGCCTTAGCCTCTTCTACTCTACAGTAGTGCGACATTGATAGATTATCTAATTTTCCTTCATTCAGGATAAAATCCACGGTGCTCCGAAGGGAGGACCCAGTAAAACTTTATTAAAAAAAATCGATACAGTTAAAAAGTTTGTTAAACAAATATGCAAATTAAAAAAACATTTCAATTTATAACAAATAATACCACATACCCACTTTTTATCTAACTGACAATCAGTGCCATCTTTACCCCACGAGCTCACCGGACCTATGAAACGTGCATAGGCCCCTCTGCCTGTTATAAATGTTTAACATTTTTTTTGTCACTTTTCATATATTAAATAAAAAATGGCTGACTACTATGCTGTTTATTTCCGGAGAAAATCCAAAGTTGTTCGAAAATGAATTCTCTATTCAGAAGGACTCCCATATTTTAAAGTGGCACGGACCCTCAAATATTTGAGGTATATAAACCCTCAGGTATATAAAAATATAAACCCTCGGTTAATATTTGAAAAATAACAAACATATATGAAACAGATAGGAACATTAGTTAATGGAAATTAATAAAGGAAAATAAACATTAATGAAACACAAACGAAGAGATTACGAAAACGAAGATGATATACTGATAAAAATGAAATAAATAAATAGAATGATTCTATTATTTATTTTGTTAATAGTTTCTAGACTTCTAGTCGCGGCCTCGAATAAATATAACCTTAATTTAAATAATGACTTGTTATTTACAACTTAAAGCTGCCTAAAATGCTCAGGTATATATTATGGCGATAGTGGCCAATACATATAAGGTAGAATTTACCAATACACCAATGACTGCCAGAATAAAGATAATACTAAATATATCCGAAATATAGTATTGATAGAACACCATTCTGAAAATGGGCACAAATTTGATTTCCAAGATTTATAGATTTTTATACAAAAAAAAAAAAAAAAAAAAAATTCAGAAGAAAATTATTAGACAATTTTTAGTGCAAGATACATAAAACAAAAACATTTTGTCTAAAAATATATATACATCATTTTATTTTTTAATCTTAATGTTTACTTCTGTTTTTAATAAATATTCTGACTGTTTGGCCATACTTGTCGAACAATAAGTGGTTTAAGAAGAAACTTTTAATAAATTTAAATGCTCAAAAGATACTTCTAAGAGCTTTACATATAACTCTATTTTATGCTCACCAGTTTTATTAAATAAATAAACTAAAAAGGTTTAAAAACGACCAAAAATCAGAAGCGCGAAACGCCACATTATTATTCATAATGTAATTTAATATTTTTTTTTGTTATTTTAATAATATAATGGATTTTTTATTAATCGAAAAATATGATTATTAAAAAAAATATAAAATAAATAAACGTTCTTTAAATATTACTCTGGCACTAATAGAATGGAAAACAAATAATATAAATACCTGATTTTCTATTTGAATTTTAAAAATTTGGTGCTAAATTTGTGTAAAAAATGAAGGAGTGACAATATCAACAAATTTTCTGTGTTGAATACATTGCTTAATTAAAATAAATACTATATATATAGAGGATATTCATCGAAACTTCATTCCAGAAGAATCTCATCATTCAAGTAGTCCACGACGGATAAATTATTTCCGACTAAGCCTTCTAAAACGGTACATGTTTTAATTAAATGCCTATTTCGCGAGGGTTCTAATCTGACTCGCAGAGATAATCTGCAGGATCAAGTCTGGCTTAAGATTTCGGCTTGGACAGATGGCCGAGAGTTGTAATAACCGAGGAATTAGAAGGGTTTGTTTTAACTGCCGCTCCGGAAATTTCGGGGTTCCTGGCAAATTGTTTGGCTCTCTTTTAAATATTTTATACAATCAGGCAAAGCAATTACTATGTCAGTTTTCAAACATACCCCTTATTGTGTTAGATAAAGGATTTCAAAGGACAGCGCTGCTTTGAAGTATCACTAACGAGCCAAGGTATTGATTTTAAATACTTACCTAAAAAAAATATTTCCTCAAATAACTTGTGCAAAACTAAAATAAGGCATACTTCTTAGACCTCAAATATGGAAGCTTTTAGGTTATATTCGTCTCCAAGAAAACTGAAATGAAGAGGAATCTGCAGCTTGGTAATGTTTTGTAACTGTAATCAAAGGATTCCTGGGCAACAAGAAAGATGAAAACCTCATAGTTAAACTCTTGAAAGCCTATGAAGTGCCTACTAAGGTGTCGCATATGCTTAAAAATTAATTTTTACACTCCCATTTTGATTTTTCCGAAATTTTAGGTGCAACAAGGAGAGAAATTACACCAAGATCATCGAAACAAGATACCAGGAATGCTGGAACCCATCTGTGTTGGGTGACTACCGCTATTAAAAAAGAAAAAAGAGTTTAGATTTGAGATCTATGTAATACATTCTTCAATTGCATAATCCCCAATAACGTCTTTGCAAAGGCTTAACACGTTTTACATGTTTATATTAAATAAAATACGTCATCTCCTGTTTTTGGTTTATTATTTTCAATAATGAAACTTTGCATTCGATCAAGAAAAAATTATTTAACCCTCCGTCAAAATTTGAGGTTTTAAATTTCAAGATACGCAGATTCCAAAGGAATAATAAAAACAAAATTCGCATGTCCGACCTAAACGCCTTTATTTCCGAGACCACAAAACCGATTTTCTTGAGATTTCGCACCAAAGTTCCAGGTCACCCAAGGATAATACCCGGAACTCGACATTACTATCCGCCTTTTCGTTTAAAAATGCCGGCGGAAGAGATTTGGAACACCCGTATCTCAGCTATTTATAACGATTATCTCGACTACTATAAAATACGGAAAAACTAATAAAACTAAGAAAATATAAATATAAATATTGAATATAAAAGAAATATAAGAAAAGAAATACAATTATTCTTAAAGGAAATATTGCCAGCTTTTATTATGGATAGGACACATTTTTCTGTACGACGCATAGTTTTCGAAATATTAGTAAAGAACCCAAGAAAGAGCTCAATCTACCTCCCCTTCCCCCCCATGAAGCGGTAAGGGTAAGGATGGGTATCTTCAGTACTTGTTCTGTCTATCTTATCCTCCTTGGTTTAATACAGCTACTTTCGAGCACTCTCTGTTTACGGAAAACATCTTGGGACAAACACTAAGTCCTTTAGGCCCATAATTTTAATTTTATTGCTTTAGACAATATTTGAGATTCGAAAAGTTTCAATTTTGCATAATAGGCTCTATTAACTATTATTATTATTTTGTTAATTTCTTTTTTGAACTTTGTAGATATGTTTTATAAGTATTCTACACATATTCCTATGGAAACCGGTTAACCTTTGGTTAGTTATTTGATAACTCGAAAATGTTATATTTCTCAGAAAAATCCAGATGTTCACTTGAAAGATAATCTAATTGAGTGGACTCTAAACAAAAGCGATAAGTAAATTCGTGTGTATGGACACACCAGGTATTTTTAAATATAACTATTTGTAGATAATAAACTATTATGAAACAATTTGCTGCGTTTTTTCCATTACTACTCATCCTCTGTAACAAAAACAAAACAACTGTACATATTAAATTAATTAACTTATCATTTTCGGATTTAGGATTACAAAATAATTCATTTATACTTCTTTTCATCAATATCACTTCAAAAAGTTTAAATTTTTTGAGTTTTGTAATTGTTCAGTTGCTGTATTCCATATACTCCAAATATTTTAAAGTGTTATTAAATTTAAAAAATAAGAAAAACCTTTACTAAATGGGAAATCATAATTATACTTGTTCACAAGCATACCATCTTGAAGGAAATCATCATTTTAATTCCTGAGCCCTATATTTACCAAACCCTTTGAACTATAAGTACAGCTCGTTAGATCCCTTCCTTAGCTTACCCCTCCCTCCTACCAACCCTACAGAAACCAGTAAACACACCCCTGCATGTGACACAGATGTCGGCTGCAGAACAGTCATTAGGAGGTCCTGTACATCAGCCAGTGTTTGTCTTGGCAACTCCTTAAAAATAAGACATCCAGAATAATTTCTTGAGAAACATAAGAAGTTTAAATATTTTAAGGAATAGTCTATTATTAGGCGCGTAAATTAATACAGTCTTAATTCCGTCATATGCACTTGGAAGTTTAAAACTGAAGAATCAGTGGCTTCTATGGCTCCCCTTTCTCAATTTCAATTAGGATATTTATGAAAGAATCCTAATTCATAAGGTTAAGTCTCTCAAATCCAGGCCAAAACTATAGTTATTTCATATTTTTAAAATAAATTAACTAAGTATTTTATTTAGTAAAATAAAGTAAATTATAGTAATGAATTATAGGACAAAAATATTCTAATATAATATTGTATCTATAAATAGTTATATACCATGAAAGCTAACAGGCTATTAATATTGATCAATCAAAGGTCGGGTAGCAAGGCTTTGATTGTTGGCCTGTGACGTGGCTATGGCTGATTGGTCAGAAGTAAATCCCTGGTATATTGTTAACTCCTCTCCTGCTCCTCTCAGATAGATTCTCTCCTTTACTTCAATAGTCCATCTTGCTATTGCCCGTCTTATATAATATAAATTATTAATATCTTTAAAAATAAATTATTAAACATTTTATAATTATACTGAGTGTTCATTTTAATGATAGAACATATTATATCCTTCCGGAAGGACACAAAGTACTGCCGTCAGGACTCATCTTTGCGATAGTACAGAGGAATTTTTGTCCTGGCAGGACGACCAACATAAACCGGAAAACAGGTGCAAAAAAAAAATTTCAACGTTTAATTAACCTTTCGGCAAGACTTGCCCTCTACGTTCTATAAAAATACTAAATGGCGCTTAAGCCTTTATTATTTTTTTTTTTAATATACATTAAACTGGCTAACCAAACATTTAGAAATGGATGAACGTAGGTACCCTAAATTATACTCCCTCAAGCTCCGAAGTATACTGAATCCAGCAAAGTCTACACTCTCAAAATACAATTGGTGTTCCCAACTGAAGGGCCTCATGGAAACGACTGAAGAGGGAGATTTCATTTTTGAAAACGATCCTGCCAAAAAAAAAAAGACGGGTATCAATAGAATTCTGAATAAGTATTAAAGCTACCTACATGAAAAGGATACGGAGCTTCAGGTTACAGTGAACATTTGAATATTGTTGGCAACAGTTACCAAATCCCACAGTACTAATTAAGAATGCCCGCTAACTTCAAATGCATTATGTTATTAATGAAAATGAGGCTATCTAGTAAACACATGATAAAGATGTCAATAATTAATATAATAGTCAGAATTGATCCCCAACAATAATGTAAAATGTGCAACAGAAAAAAAGAAACAACATCATATATTATTTAAGTGCCCTGTATATACCAATTCGAGATTAAGACGAGATTAAGAGAAAATTTTAATGGACTCGGAATATTCGAACCTCAAACAATAGATGAAATGTGAAAAACGTTCATTGCTGGAATTACAAATTATGGAGAGTTGGTTGTATGGATCAGATCAAACAAATTCTATGTCTATCTGTAAATGACTTTATAATAATTTTTGGGTTTATATTTGTTGTATTAATAATACATATTTTTTAGTAGTCTAATTTAATTTTTAACGCTCTTATGTAAATTGATTGAAAAAAAAGCATATATGCGTTGATAATTAGTTTTTATCGCTGTTACTAATAATAGTTTTTAGCTTATAATGGTTTTTAATCTTGTTACGTATATTATTTTAATAAGATGGCTTCTGTCTCTGCTTTTATTAACTTGACCTTTGTATTTGTGTTTTAAAAATTAATATTAAAGCATATTGTAGTACAGATCGTTTTATTTGTTTATTTCTTATCTAAGTTTTTGCATCCTTATTATAATTTTGTATGCTTATATTGATTGTCATAGTTTTTAATTGTTATTTCTAGTCTGCAGTATGTTACTTGGTGTAGTGTAGAATTAATATTTGAATTTTTTTAAATAATGAACAAAAATTATGTGTAATAATAATTGTGATGATGATAATTTAGTGATAGACTCTATTTGTATAGGGTTCTTATCTGGAAACGAATGTAAATTCGTAATTCTAGCTTTTTTTTAAAAAAACGACGTCGATGTGTTTTATCGATAACCTTAATAATTCATCAACATTGAAATAATGAGATCCACCTATTTAAAAATAATGTAATATCACGCTATAGGGTAATGAATCCTTCATATAAATTCTCCCAAATTTCATCCCTAAAAGCTTTTGTAAAATCCATTAATGGTGCTCATAATTGCACTAAAGTGTTGTAAAAACAAAAAAAAATAGTGAATATTTCATGCTTTTAAAGTAAAATATATACATAAAAAAAAAAAGAAGGAAATATTTGTAACGTTCCCTGTGTTCTATTGATTATTATATTAATATTTTAAATTATATTAAATATTTGATAAGAAACTTTCGTATATTGTCGGTGATGATGTTCAATTGGATTTCTGTAGTCCAAGTGCGATAGAGAAAATAAATATATTCATGATTTTAAATATATTTCCAATGGACTTGCTGTGAATGGTCTTGTTTTGAAATATATACTCAACGTGATCATTAGGAGAAAAATAATAGGAAAAATTCGGTACGCCTTAGATAAAATCGGTATGCGCTCTAGTGATAAAAAATCATAAAGTAAGGAAAAGTGTTTTTCATCTTTAAGATGTGAACATGTTTTTAAGAAAAATAGAAAATATTGCGTTATAGCGCCAGAAAATGCGGAAAAAAGGAGTTTTAAACAATTGAAGTCGGTTAACAAATTTTTGCAAAAAATAAAAATAAAAATCGCGAAATATGGCCAATATTGGACATTTGATTACAGGGCTTGTAATTATAGCAGGAGCTTGTTTTGGGACATGAATTGTGGCTTTTGTTAGTGCCTATTCGTAATAAAAATTGTATATCAAATAAAATAATAACTTTTCCCTGAAATTGAGAAAAATGAAAAGCGGGTGCTCCCGGAGAGAAATTTGAACAAGGGCAAAAATGGTCCTGGAGCCCTTTTTCAAAGTGCTATTTGTTCCTCAGGAGTTTCTCTACATCTCTATTTTCAAGTAATGTATGTGAGGCTCGACTAAATACCATGTTTGAACACAGGGCTCTTTCTCTCTTCGGCCGCTAGTATTGAGTTAGTGCATGGGAAGTGAGAAATGAAGGAGGAAGGCTCTCTATATCTCTATCCAATGCTCGAACCCGACCGTCACAGAGCCTTCCTCCCTTTTCGTCACTTCCCTTTCTCTACCTTGCCAATAGTGACCGGAGATAGAGAAAGGGCTCTTTATTCAAACGTTTTTTTTAGATATTGAATCTAATCTCGTATATATTTAATGAAAATAGGGTTGTAGAGAAACTCCTTGGGAACAAATAGCGCTCTGGAAAATCGCTCAAGGATTTTTCCACTTTGGTCCTTGCTGAAATGATTTTTCTCAATTTTCGAAAGTTATTATTTTATTTGCATAAACATTTTTTATAAATAGGCACTAACAAAAGCCCCAACTTAAGCTCCAAAAGTAGTTCCTACGACAATTATAAGTCCTGTAATAAAATGTCCGAAGATGGCCATATTTCGTGGTTTTTAATTTTTTTTTGGCTAATAACTTTATTGTTTAAAACTCTTTTATTCCTTTTTATTTAACTCTATAACCTTTTATATATATATATATATATATATATATATATATATTTTTTTTTTTTTTTAATTTCACTTCTTACACGTATGGAAAACACTTTTAGGCACGTTTATGATTTTTATTTTTATAAGTTGCTACCTTTCGATTTCATCTAAAACATATTCAATTTGATTCTATTATTTTTCTCCTAATTACCACGATGAGAAAGTCCATTCATTTTAATTTTATTTCTAAAAATATACCAACGTATGTAGGACTGTAAATAGGTTGTTTTTTTTTCATAGGTAATCAATTCAACTTAAAGTAAAGAAGAAAAAATTGAACAAGGAGTTTAATATTTGATTTGTTTGCTAGAGAGAAATACTTGTGCGTTCCTGCACCATCTTCATTACTACGCGATGATGATAAATATTTTTTGTATGAGAATGCTTCATGGAGTTTAATTATTGGTTCCTTCCCTGCCCAGGGGTCGATGAATACACAAAATGTATCCAAAGGGGGGAGGACATCGGTAATAAATGGTGGGCGGCCGAGCGCGGAGGTAAGGTGGGCTATGACACCTATTGGAGTGCATAATTTCTGCCATACATCATGGATCCGTTACCGGCTATTGCTAATGCATATATCATCCTTTCTCTTTCAGATTATATCCCTACCAGTCCTGATGTCAAACCGGTAAGCTTTTGAACTATCAGTAAAAAAAAAAAGCAGTATAATAGTTACGATTAACATCGTTCCGTGATTAGTATTAAAGATCTACAATAAAAAGTACGTATATATATATATATATATATATATATATATATATATATATATATATATATATATATATATATTTTCGGTTGGCTCTATAGACCTTGTAGATCTTTGGCCGCGCGATGTGGTGTTCTTACAGACATTTATTGCTTGCGGGAGCACAGACAGCCTGGAGGGGGTCACCCAACCTCACGTTGCTGCGAACCATGGTTTCCATGGTGCAGCGGCAGGCTGCCCATTGCTCCATAACCGGTCTCTTTGGGGCCAATTCGGCAGTGTCCTTCCCACCGACTCACTCGGGTTCAAGGACAGTGACAAATTGGTCTAGATCCACGGATTTTGGCTGTTCGGAGTCAGCAGGCGCACGAGGACCTATATTTCTTTCCCCGAGACAGACCGTCCATGGACCAAACCTCTGGGCGGCTATTTTATGTCCTGGAAAACCATAACGCGATTCACAATTAAAGTACACGGGGTAGGGTCATCACTCCTACGTCCGGTCTGTGTGAGTAGCCTCCAGTATACTGACGACCCTCACGTACCCGAAGGGAGGGGTGATAAATTTCTTGAATTATTACTTTAATTAAATTAAAGTAGTGCCGATGCCGGTATTCAAACTCACAACCTTTGGTTTTGTGAGTAGGTACACTTTTGCAAGCGCGCTAACCCGCTCGGCCACCCCGATCCCCATATATATATATATGTGTGTATATATATATATATATATATATGTGTGTGTATATATATATATATATATATATATATATATATATATATGTGTGTATATATATATATATATATATATATATATATATATATATATATATATATATATATATGTATATATATCATATATATGTGTATATACATATATTACATATCGTGTATATACATATATACCCAAGTTTTGATACTACTCTATTATGAACATTATATGGAATATGCCCACTCAGTGAGAAGTGCACAGATGGATTAATAGAAAATATTCATTAAAAATATTATTTGGAAAGAAGTCTACCTATAGGTTCTGGCACATGATATGGGAGGGAGGGGGAGATGGCAATATTTAGGTTTGGAAATATTCAGTCTGGTGGTTCAACATGAGTAACAGAAAAGTCTGTCAGTAAGACAGGATGTAGACAAAAGCCAAGTAGATGCATCTCTAGAGGCAACAACCTGCCATCACATAAAAAGACATATCTCAATTCAGACATTTGATCACACGTTGTGACTCTCCAGCCAGACAAAGATACGCCTTTTAGTCATGGAGTGCAATTAATTAGTCATGCCATGTATGTACGTGAGGTATGTAGCAGACGGTATGTAAAAGAACGGTGAACATTTGTACTAAGTATGCAAGGATAAACCTTTCAAAGGTTTATTCAAAGGTTAATCCGCTTTATGAGGATGAGTGATAAATTAGTAGCCATTAGATTGAAAAATATGGATATGAAGGGGAGGCAGATTCTCTGAATAAAACACTGCGCGATATCTTCGGCAATTGGGGATATTTGTTGTTTATGTACGAAATAATGACCTCGTTATATCTTGACTGAAGATCGATTAAATGATGTAATGGAGTGGAAAATAAAGAGTTTATTAACGAGATATAGCAAAGACTGGAGACAAATAAACACGGAACTGGGATAGAATTCTGAGAACATCTGAAAATTGTATAGCTAAAAACAGGATTCTAGGAAGGGAAGCAGACGCGTACCAGTTAGTCATTGGAGTAGATACCAAATATCTCTTCTTTTAGGGTCGTTAGAGCTAACGACAAAGTTATAAAAGCCTTGTTATGATAAGCGAGTAGCTACATAAATAGGAAATATGTAAATATGTTATAACTACAAATTGATAATGAAAATATTTTCTTTTGATAAGAAAAAACTGGTTCTGTTTCGGAATGCTTAAATAAACGATTAATCTGGTTGCTTAATTAAAAACAACTAAGAAAAAAATTAATTGTCCATTTTTTTAAAATCGACGATCGACCAACTTTTTTAATTGGTACCTAATAACAAAAATTTTGAGGCCGACCCACTCCGAAATATCCAAGCCCTAAAAAAACGAGTTTAGAACGAGATTGAAACAATAGTCGTCAATATGCTACATCATTTGCATATGTCAGTAAGTCATGCTAAACTTCCACGTGCGAACGAAGAATGCAAGACACTGTGGCGTTGATTATAACTTCATCAAACTATGTCTTTCATTTACCTTTTCAGACGGTTTTGGTTTTGCATTGTATTCAGAAATTATTAGGTCTGTTACAACACGAGTTTTGATTATCATCAAGCTGTCTGGCGATTGCGCAGTTCGGTTTTTTCGTCCCAAATCCTGCAACCCTCATGTGCCCTTCAGTTTTATTATAGTCAAAATTCGTGTTGGAATTAAAGACCAATTAAGGTTCTGACTAAGCTCGCGGTTCTGTTCAGCATTTATAACCGACTTCAACAAAGGAGGAGGTTCTCCAATCGATTTTTTTTTTGTTATATGTATGCTCAATCATACTATAACCATTTTCGGACCCGATTTCAATGATTCTTATTTTAATCAAAAGGGTAGTAGCATATAAATTTAATCAAAATCCGATGAAAATTTCAAGAGATAGTGATACGAACTCCTCAAGCAACAATTATTGATAACTGAAATGGTTTAGTTTACACATTTCTAAATCTGTTCGTTTCTTTTTCACCTTTTCTATAAATTATTCATAGATTTAAGTCTCAATGGTTGAATAGATGCTTTTATTCGTTATACTATTTTACAAGTTTAACTTTTTAAGAAAATATTTGTACCCTTCTGCTATTAATTATAATTATCATAGATACAAGTACATTTTAATATAATAAGATAATGATGTATATAATTATCAGATACGGAGTACGTACTTGTTGGACGTTAGGGTTTATTTACGATCCCAGAGGGCACTTGAGCCCTGAGCGCTACGGGACACTCGCTCTCCGGTAATCTTCTGCCAAGTAGAGTAGAAAAATTAATGAGATCTTTTACCGGACAGCTGGTCGGTTCAATTTAGCCTCAGTGTACCCTAGGGAGCCCACTTTCTATTAGTGTCTTCTCCTGCGTTCAATTTGTGGCTCTACTTGCTCGGGATCAAATATTCAGCAACGAGTGAGGATATCTTACAGGGCGTTCATTATGGCAGGAAATATTAGAACCCTGTTTAATTGCTGTCTTCCGGATAAATAAAGGCGAAGCGCAGTCTTTAACCGGTATGAACTGAAAAAAAGAGGTTAATGATGTATATGTAATGCATTTCCAAGATAATTAGGCAGTCGAATAGAATAGAATAATAGAATAAAATAATGTTTATTAATTATTAGGTATAAATAATTTCGATTACAATTCCAAACATTACTAGGCTTAGTCTTTTGATCGTTAGCTCGGAGTAGGCCTTGATTCCACTTCCTAGTTATTAATCTTAGATAACTAATAAAAAATAATTTTCTAATATAATGCTCAAAAAAAATATTTATAATAAAATAAATACAATCTTCCATATAATAATAACTATACCTCTTAACAAAATAATAAAAAAAAAACCTAAAAATAAAAAACTTTTTCTATTATAATGCACAAAAAAAATAATATAAATATAATCTTCTATGTAATAATAAGTATACCTCTTAAGAAAACAATAAAAAACCTAAAAATAAAAACACAATTATAAATGCAAATATAAACAAATGCCTTTACCTATAAATACCTATATAAACAAAACCTTTACATAATTCAATAATTAAATTCCTTAATAAATTCAGATCTATATTTCCATCCGATTTAGCAGTACTTAATTAAACTTAACCAGTCTCTAACATTCAAATATACTATTAATTCGTCATACCTTTAATTGATCTTTATTAAAACAACTTCTGCGAACCTCTGATATTAGGCAATATTTCAAATATAATAGGGATTGATCCATCTATACCATCATACGGATGTCAACTCAAATATAATAGGGATTGATCCATCTATACCATCATGCGGATGTCAACTCAAATATAATAGGGATTGATCCATCTATACCATCACGCGGATGTCAACTCAAATATAATAGGGATTGATCCATCTATACCATCATGCGGATGTCAACTCAAATATAATAGGGATTGATCCATCTATACCATCATGCGGATGTCAACTCAAATATAATAGGGATTGATCCATCTATACCATCATGCGGATGTCAACTCAAATATAATAGGGATTGATCCATCTATACCATCATGCGGATGTCAACTCAAATATAATAGGGATTGATGCATCTATACCATCATGCGGATGTCAAATCAAATATAATAGAGATTGATCCTTCTATACCATCATGCGGATGTCAACTCAAATATAATAGGGATTGATCCATCTATACCATCATGCGGATGTCAACTCAAATATAATCGGGATTGATCCATCTATACCATCATGCGGATGTCAACTCAAATATAATAGGGATTGATCCATCTATACCATCATGCGGATGTCAACTCAAATATAATCGGGATTGATCCATCTATACCATCATGCGGATGTCAACTCAAATATAATCGGGATTGATCCATCTATACCATCATGCGGATGTCAACTCAAATATAATAGGGATTGATCCATCTATACCATCATGCGGATGTCAACTCAAATATAATAGGGATTGATCCATCTATACCATCATGCGGATGTCAACTCAAATATTATAGGGATTGATCCATCTATACCATCATGCGGATGTCAACTCAAATATAATAGGGATTGATCCATCTATACCACCATGCGGATGTCAACTCAAATATAATAGGGATTGATCCATCTATACCATCATGCGGATGTCAACTCAAATATAATAGGGATTGATCCATCTATACCATCATGCGGACGTCAACTCAAATATAATAGGGATTGATCCATCTATACCATCATGCGGATGTCAGCTCAAATATTATAGGGATTGATCCATCTATACCATCATGCGGATGTCAGCTCAAATATTATAGGGATTGATCCATCTATACCATCATGCGGATGTCAGCTCAAATATTATAGGGATTGATCCATCTATACCATCATGCGGATGTCAACTCAAATATAATAGGGATTGTTCCATCTATACCATCATGCGGATGTCAACTCAAATATAATAGGGATTGATCCATCTATACCATCATGCGGATGTCAACTCAAATATAATAGGGATTGATCCATCTATACCATCATGCGGATGTCAACTCAAATATAATAGGGATTGATCCTTCTATATCATCATGCGGATGTCAACTCAAATAAAATAGGGATTGATCCATCTATACCATCATGCGGATGTCAACTCAAATATAATAGGGATTGATCCATCTATACCATCATGCGGATGTCAACTCAAATATAATAGGGATTGATCCATCTATACCATCATGCGGATGTCAACTCAAATATAATAGGGATTGATCCATCTATACCATCATGCGGATGTCAACTCAAATATAATAGGGATTGATCCATCTATACCATCATGCGGATGTCAACTCAAATATAATAGGGATTGATCCATCTATACCATCATGCGGATGTCAACTCAAATATAATCGGGATTGATCCATCTATACCATCATGCGGATGTCAACTCAAATATAATCGGGATTGATCCATCTATACCATCATGCGGATGTCAACTCAAATATAATAGGGATTGATCCATCTATACCATCATGCGGATGTCAACTCAAATATAATAGGGATTGATCCATCTATACCATCATGCGGATGTCAACTCAAATATTATAGGGATTGATCCATCTATACCATCATGCGGATGTCAACTCAAATATAATAGGGATTGATCCATCTATACCACCATGCGGATGTCAACTCAAATATAATAGGGATTGATCCATCTATACCATCATGCGGATGTCAACTCAAATATAATAGGGATTGATCCATCTATACCATCATGCGGACGTCAACTCAAATATAATAGGGATTGATCCATCTATACCATCATGCGGATGTCAGCTCAAATATTATAGGGATTGATCCATCTATACCATCATGCGGATGTCAGCTCAAATATTATAGGGATTGATCCATCTATACCATCATGCGGATGTCAGCTCAAATATTATAGGGATTGATCCATCTATACCATCATGCGGATGTCAACTCAAATATAATAGGGATTGTTCCATCTATACCATCATGCGGATGTCAACTCAAATATAATAGGGATTGATCCATCTATACCATCATGCGGATGTCAACTCAAATATAATAGGGATTGATCCATCTATACCATCATGCGGATGTCAACTCAAATATAATAGGGATTGATCCTTCTATAACATCATGCGGATGTCAACTCAAATAAAATAGGGATTGATCCATCTATACCATCATGCGGATGTCAACTCAAATATAATAGGGATTGATCCATCTATACCATCATGCGGATGTCAACTCAAATATAATAGGGATTGATCCATCTATACCATCATGCGGATGTCAACTCAAATATAATAGGGATTGATCCATCTATACCATCATGCGGATGTCAACTCAAATATAATAGGGATTGATCCATCTATACCATCATGCGGATGTCAACTCAAATATAATAGGGATTGATCCATCTATACCATCACGCGGATGTCAACTCAAATATAATAGGGATTGATCCATCTATACCATCACGCGGATGTCAACTCAAATATAATAGGGATTGATCCATCTATACCATCATGCGGATGTCAACTCAAATATAATAGGGATTGATCCATCTATACCATCATGCGGATGTCAACTCAAATATAATAGGGATTGATCCATCTATACCATCATGCGGATGTCAACTCAAATATAATAGGGATTGATCCTTCTATACCATCATGCGGATGTCAACTCAAATATAATAGGGATTGATCCTTCTATACCATCATGCGGATGTCAACTCAAATATAATAGGGATTGATCCATCTATACCATCATGCGGATGTCAACTCAAATATAATAGGGATTGATCCATCTATACCATCATGCGGATGTCAACTCAAATATAATAGGGATTGATCCATCTATACCATCATGCGGATGTCAACTCAAATATAATAGGAATTGATCCATCTATACCATCATGCGGATGTCAACTCAAATATAATAGGGATTGATCCATCTATACCATCATGCGGATGTCAACTCAAATATAATAGGGATTGATCCATCTATACCATCATGCGGATGTCAACTCAAATATAATAGGGATTGATCCATCTATACCATCATGCGGATGTCAACTCAAATATAATAGGGATTGATCCATCTATACCATCATGCGGATGTCAACTCAAATATAATAGGGATTGATCCATCTATACCATCATGCGGATGTCAACTCAAATATAATAGGGATTGATCCTTCTATACCATCATGCGGATGTCAACTCAAATATAATAGGGATTGATCCATCTATACCATCATGCGGATGTCAACTCAAATATAATAGGGATTGATCCATCTATACCATCATGCGGATGTCAACTCAAATATAATAGGGATTGATCCATCTATACCATCATGCGGATGTCAACTCAAATATAATAGGGATTGATCCATCTATACCATCATGCGGATGTCAACTCAAATATAATAGGCATTGATCCATCTATACCATCATGCGGATGTCAACTCAAATATAATAGGGATGGATCCTTCTATACCATCATGCGGATGTCAACTCAAATATAATAGGGATTGATCCATCTATACCATCATGCGGATGTCAACTCAAATATAATAGGGATTGATCCATCTATACCATCATGCGGATGTCAACTCAAATATAATAGGGATTGATCCATCTATACCATCATGCGGATGTCAACTCAAATATAATAGGGATTGATCCATCTATACCATCATGCGGATGTCAACTCAAATATAATAGGGATTGATCCATCTATACCATCATGCGGATGTCAACTCAAATATAATAGGGATTGATCCATCTATACCATCATGCGGATGTCAACTCAAATATAATAGGGATTGATCCATCTATACCATCATGCGGATGTCAACTCAAATATAATAGGGATTGATCCATCTATACCATCATGCGGATGTCAACTCAAATATAATAGGGATTGATCCTTCTATACCATCATGCGGATGTCAACTCAAATATAATAGGGATCGATCCATCTATACCATCATGCGGATGTCAACTCAAATATAATAGGGATCGATCCATCTATACCATCATGCGGATGTCAACTCAAATATAATAGGGATCGATCCATCTATACCATCATGCGGATGTCAACTCAAATATAATAGGGATCGATCCATCTATACCATCATGCGGATGTCAACTCAAATATAATAGGGATCGATCCATCTATACCATCATGCGGATGTCAACTCAAATATAATAGGGATTGATCCATCTATACCATCATGCGGATGTCAACTCAAATATAATAGGGATTGATCCTTCTATACCATCATGCGGATGTCAACTCAAATATAATAGGGATTGATCCATCTATACCATCATGCGGATGTCAACTCAAATATAATAGGGATTGATCCATCTATACCATCATGCGGATGTCAACTCAAATATAATAGGGATTGATCCATCTATACCATCATGCGGATGTCAACTCAAATATAATAGGGATTGATCCATCTATACCATCATGCGGATGTCAACTCAAATATAATAGGGATTGATCCATCTATACCATCATGCGGATGTCAACTCAAATATAATAGGGATTGATCCATCTATACCATCATGCGGATGTCAACTCAAATATAATATGTTCTACCCTGAATATATTCTATTAATTTATATTAGCTAGCTAGTTATCTCTCCTTCGTACAAGAATGATAACATTGAGCAAAGTCAAAGCTTTACCCGAGAGACCCCGGGTAAAGCTTTGACCCTTAACACACCTTTATTAACACACCTTGTGTGTCTTTCCTCAAGGGAGAGTGGTCCTCAGGAGATCCTAAGCCTCTCTATTCCGTTTTATCTTACCATCCATGGAAGGGATCGTTTTATTTCTGGCTTAGGTAATGACAGTTGACTTCGGTAGACGCCTAGATATCAAGCAGTATACTTGTCCTTAAATCGACCAACGCGTTCTTTTCTTATTAATTTTTGAATTCAAAAAAGAATATTAAATCAAAATGGAGGGAGGGGGTATTTTCACATGTCTGCACGAAGAGTATTAAAGACAGGCCTCTATTGATATTAGGCGCATTAATATGATTGTTTGATAAAGAAAAAAAAATTGTCTCGTCTTGATAATAAAAGAAAAAAATGGTTTTACTCTAACTTTAAATTAACATTGCATTGTCTTCTAATTCATTGTTCTAGAACTTGCAGTTATCCGCACGGCTTCATGTAAAACATCCTGATGAATCTTAGAATCTGACTTATTTGAATTATTTGCTATAATATATCCTACTGTTGGAATTATATATGTTACTTGGTAGCAATAATACGTCCAAATAATATACATGTATTTATGGACAAGAGTATGGGTTATTCTTTGTGAAAATTGATATAATTTTTAGCAATGTACTGGGAAGAAAAAATTTGTTTGTGGTCCTATATCAACAAAGGTATTTTTATTACGTGGTATGATTTTATGATTTAAGAAGAGAACATATTGCAATTGTTTAATTATTTTGCTCAGATCATTCAAAAACTGGTCGGATTTTAATTTTTTTTTGGGTGAGGAGGTTGAGCCCGACGTCACCCTCTTGAAACCGCTAGTGCCTAACAATAATTTTTAGTCTCTCTTTTTTTTAATTTTTGTTCTTTTTTTGTTACTAAATAATTTAATAGTAATTTTTAAAAAAATATTGAATTTCAGTTACCGTCCACTTCTATTTGGTACCTAAACTCGGTTCCAGGCTATCAAGCTCCAGTATTCCAGTTGAAGTCCATTACTCTTGAAAAGTAGAAGTAGCAGTTTCTTGCGGGACCTGAAATAGGCTGGCCGGCTTTTTCTCGACCCCCAGTTCCACAGTTGCCAGTAAATCGAGTCGCGTAATGAGAGGAATTATTTAGGAAGCCTGTTAGCTGTCAGTTCACTTCCCCTCCCCATTCCCTCACACTCTCTCTCTCTCTCTGCCCAAAATCCCAATAACTCAGGCTTACTTGTCGAGTCAAATTGTTTTTTTTTCACTGTCAGCTCTTTAAAAATTCCTAAAGAGAAGTTCTCTCTGGTTCGCTGAATCATGGTGTTTTAAGGTCATTAGTGAGTCTAAATGTAAAGTAAAATATTTATACAAAATTTCGTTTTAAATCATTACAATAAATGCCAAATGTTAAAATTTTATTAACTTTTCTATAAGTGATCGGCCAAGTCGCATTCTTAAAAAAGCTCGTTTTGGGCGCATTAATTACTCCAATCACCAGTTCATTCCTGAATATCAAATTATTTTATTTGAATGACAATACTTTATCTCGCAGAAATACAATTTCATTGCTAAAAAAACAAAACATGAAAAATAAGTCAGCTCTTCAGCCAAATATGAAAGTTGGCTAGACGATTTGTTTACTAACGTATCGCTGAAACGGGTGGAATTTAAAACAGTAGGGCAAATATAAGCTTGTATGAAATCCTTCTTTTTAATTCTCATAGCCAATATTGGCCGCACAATATTGAAACAGAAACGCATAATCGATTATTGCCGGATCCAATTATAATGGAATTGGATACCGGATTAGATCCGAAAATCTTAAGGAAAACGCAAGAGCTATTTGAAACAATATTTTAAAATAAATAAAGGGTCTTATGTTCACTGCTTGATATGTGTCGTTCTTAAGAAAAGGACAATTTTGATATATCAGGCAGAATTCGTCGACGTTCTTTTGAAAAAGGGTTAAGCGCCGAAAATTCGTTAACACCGCCTCCATCGATTCCCTCTCACGATATATCGAGAAACAAAATTGGAAGTGATAAAAAAATCTACTGTTGATGACGTAATCATCAAATACTGACGTCTCAGTCGTTACTCTCTGGCCTTGACCAGTGCTAGAAGCCTTAAAAATATGTAGTAATTATAAAAGTTTTAAACTCCAACATAATAAATTCCTACTATACACAATAAATAAAAAAAAAATTGTTATTTAAGGAAAAAACGTTTCATATGCTTCCTGTAGTTTTCTGAATAGCCTTTACACCTTTTCTTAAAACACGTCGATATCTTCAGAACTATATGCCCTAGAACCTAGGATTTAAAAAAAATAATTTTCTATTTATATTCAAGTGCTCAAATCGGCCACAATTTCGGTTGATTTATATTATTTAAGGGCTAGTTTCTTTTTATAAACATAGAAAAATTCCATACCGAGGGTGTATCCACTACCGCTTTCAGATTTCAAAATCCCATTCTTGGCTTCAAAATATACAATGAGCTAGAAAACATTTTTGTTCCTGATAGTAGGCTACTGGAATGATAGTAATAAAGGTTAATCTATTTATTTCAAAAAAGTTGTATTTATGTATGAGCTAAATGAATTTTGAATTGAAGTAAGTCCATCTCGTGATTGAATAAAAAAAACTCTCTCCTCATTTTTCAGTGAGAATTTTACGGTGTCATTTTCTTGTTACAAACCTGTTTTCTTTCAATAACCTTTCTTTGGTGGTTCCCAGGCCTCAGGGGGCATATTATTAGCTCGTTCATTATTGTGTATTCCTCTCAATAACATTATCTGGGGGGCTGGATTTATTTTATTGAAAGCTGCTTAAATAACTCATTTTCGTACTCTAGTAAATTATATTAATAAATTCTTGAATACTAAATTCTTGAATGAGAAAAAACAAAAAAAAAATTCTATAAATGACGTGAAAGCTCGCTCACTTGTCGCATTTGAGTTTTGTTACGCTAACCAGCAAGACGACATACTCTCAGAAACAATTCCTTCTTTCTGGCCGGAAATTTTCTCAATTCTTCCTTACCTGATCGTGGAAACAATCGTCTATCGTCAGCAAAGTTCAGATTCTAACTTTAAAAATAAAAAATAATAATCACTCATAAGAAACTACAGTCCCCTTGAACAGTAGTTATACAATAATGTGGCTTGACAAGGGTCACAGTGAATCACTTTGTTAACAAACCACGACCTCCACTCCTACTTAGACCTACATTTTCTTTCAAATGAAAACATGTTTCCAGCTAGGTTTCCAATTTTAGTACATCGAAAAATAATGTCAGCGCAAAACTCTTAAAAAAAAATCTGAAAATCTGTAGATTTTAATACCTATAGAGATATATAAATACCTGCGATAAAATGTGCTTAGTCTCCGTTGATCGGGGCTTGATGGTGCAGTCGGTGCGAGGGATATTAACCTCCACCCCCGGTAGCTAATATTGTTACGGATTAAGCACTTCATAAATTGCGGGCTTAATCTCCTTATGGGAAGTTTTAGTTTGTACACAGGAGTTCCCGCCTCTGGTCTTAGGTCGTCTTAACTATTGCGTCCCGTCTCGGCAGTAACTTTTTAAGCGAATAATAATCCCACGCTCTCAACTAACTAAAGCAGATAAACTTTCCTATTTGAATTAATTAATGTCAAATTGCTTTAAAAAACGGGTTTGGTTGACCTAAATCTAATAATTTATTTCCCATTACCTGCTTTAATGTCAACATTTTTTTTTTCGCGCTTTGTTTTTTTATTTAATTGCGCTCATTTAAAAAATAAAAGGTTATACAAGTTTTTATTGGGCTATTATTATTAAGAGAAAGAAATATATAAGTAGATTGAAAACAATATATTAATAGCTTGCATTAATTTATAGAAAAGTATGGATTGCTTTTTTTAATAAAAATAAATAAATAAAAGGCCACAGGTTGCATCCTAAAAAAACTACAAATTCAGATTTTAGGAACGTCGCAGTTGGGTAAAATCTTCTGGATTAAATGAAATTGGCCAACAATGGGAAAATGCTATTCGATTTTCACAAAAATTCTCCCAATGACGTTTGTCAAATTTAAACGATAAAAACCCGATCCCCACTACGGTCCAGTCTGTCTGTTGTATTAGCAGCCAATTTGTCCAGGCGTCCAAATCCGCGATAATGGTTGATCTGAATAGAAGCTTTCGGTGGTTTTTCCAACGACTGGCAGGCCACAACGACCTCAGCGGGACATTTCATAAATAATTAGCAGAGCTTAGGGGAACAGGGCTCCCGACCACAGGACAGGCCGAACAGGCTGTACAACGGTACAACAGGCCATCGATTTGTTGTCAATATCAGGCCACTTCCCTGCCCAGTCTTGTGTCATCCTGTCTGCCCCTTCCGATAACTTTATAACACAAAGAATCATCCGTAATTAATATCCAGCATATAATTTAATATATTATACATATAATCAACGATAAATTATATGCTCATGCATTACTTTCTCTTCCACAAAAGTATAATATATCGTAAATGAATATTTTATTTTATTTGAAGTCTCATTTAATTTATAGGTTTCAGAATTCCAAAAAAGTATGTTCTAAAAAGTGTGAGAAAGGGAGAGAAAAATAATATGTGTGAGGCATCCTCGTTCTCCGCCCGAGGCACATCGAGGCAAAATTCTACACACTGCATAATTTCGCCTTTTTAATTCTGAAAAAACAAAAAATTGAACGTATTCTTTGGACCTAACTATATTTGAATCGCTGAATGTTAAAAGGGCCGTTCTCCAATTATTTAAGGCAGGAGTTGCCAATCCGTAGCGCATTGCATAATAGCGGCTAAATAAGTTAGTTTTGACCATAGAGGCGAATCTATACTCTTAGGATGTCGTCTCTATAGACGCGAAATGAAATCAAATGTCGTCACATGGAAGAGTATACAGAAACTTATATACAATCATTAAATCATTATGTCTATAATACTTCTATTGAAAATATTATTAAACATATACCAGGTTCTGGACTCCTTGCAAGCAGATGGAAAATCCAAGTTCCAAGCTGGTCTGGCTCTCAGGACCAATAACAAAGCTTCGACAATCTTTATTTCTAGCTATTTTAGAAAATTATTTAAATCAAGTATTCATAATAACGCAAATAATTGAATGGGTTAATAGTGTTTTTATTTCTTCCATATAAGAGATAAGTATCCTCAAAATTTCAATTTGTAATAATTGAAAATAAAACGACATTCGAATGAAAAAAAAAAAAATTTGAACTTGAATTGAACAATTTACGACTGCCACCATAGCACTTTTTCAGACCCCACTGGAGAGGGAGAAGGGAAGGAGGCAAACCTATCCGAAAATTATAGCAAAACAGTATTCAAGGAAACATTAACACATTTCCACCTATGGTACTTTGTCCCTCCCCGCTTCACTGGGGAGAAGCAGCTTCAATATGTGCTTGGGAACATGAAGAATTTATATCCTTCACTTTGGACCTTTAAGACCAGTCTTCTAAATCCCTTGGAGGCCTCACACAACGAGAAATGGTACTTACAATATCACTTGCATCACAGTCGAAAGACTAACCAGTGCAAAACCAGCGGTTAGTGTAAACTTTTCAAAGAACTATTGTCTAGTATTGTGAACATCGGTGAACATAAATCGGCTCCTGCTTAAAATAAATCTTTAATAAATTTAATTTCAGACTAATAAAATATCTTCTTCACTCGATAAATATAATTTAGCTAGCCCGTGCTTTGCGCAGTCTTAGCCCCATTATAACTCAGTAGACCCCTCAAAATGGAAGTCCATATGGGACGAAAGTCTCTAACCACCCCCCTCTCTGAATGATTTAAATTAAAACGCAGTCTCAGGGCAGATATCGGCATAAAAAAAACATCTTATTAAAAGCAACTACCACAAGCATCACCGATATTGCCATTCTTTCGCTTGTGCATATTCTGAAGGAAATATATATCATTATATTCCGAGTATGAATAGAAGAATATTGATCGGAGAATTTAACTTAAGCTCTTAATGACAACGATGCTTCGATGAATGAATAAAAAAAAATAAACTTTACTCTGGGACATCTTGTTCCCATAGAATAATAATATTTTACAGTTCTAGTAACATTTTTATGTCTTAATAATAATAATAAGATAATTAAATTATAAAATAAAAGGGAAGGATATGCAATAATTACAAATTATAATTGGATATCAAATTTATACCAATTTTCATTAAATTTAATAAAAATAAATTGATAAACAAATGAAGTAAACATATAAACAACTTTGATTCTTACATTTATGTAAAGCATTGATAGTTAAGGAAGTGGAGAAATAATTAATGCTTGAATGTTAAAGTTGAAAGTTAAAGCTAAGGTTTTACGAATGGAGATGGGTAAGGAATTCCAAAATAACATAACACGAATTTTTTAAAGGATTTTTTTAAGGAAGCAGTTATATGAGAAGTATTATTCCACAAGTTTTTGGGTTAGGATCTCGTATTTAAAGAGTTGGTAGAGGAACACGGGGTGTAAACATTTAAAATATATGGGAGCAATCACATCAGTATTTAATTTTTTTAAAAACACTGTATCTTATCTAAATAATGAAATTTTTTTCTGAATTATTTTGACAGATCAAAGCATTATTATTTGTTTATATTTTTTTACTATATTAATTATTGTCTATCTTAAATTTGTATTTTTTTTTTTAGTTTATCTATTTTACGTTACTTTAGTTTAATTTAATTATTTTTTCTTCTTTAATTAGTCCAAATCTCTTTCAAATATTTATAATTCAGAAAGGCCATAGGCTTTGAGGACATATTGGTTTTACGCTAATGAACAAATACAAATAAGAGTATGCTCACCCACATACTCTTATTTGTTTTTGAGAAAATATTTAATCAGTCATCTCATTCGTAAAAACAAAAGGAAGCGCTTAAAACAAGAATTTGTTCAATTTGATTATTTCTAAGCGCGCTCGATAAAGTTAAAGGATTTATAATCATAAAATAACTATTCAATGGACCAGATCTCTTTATTCCAGTTTCTCTATCTCAGTTTCCTAGATACAATCTCCTTCCATACACTATTAAGTTTATGTATTTTATTTCAAATATATATTTGCTCTCTCAGTATTAAACACAGTCGGTATGGGACTTGGAGCGGAAACAGTTGTGCGATTGTATTGCTATTTCTGTCTCAGAAAATATCAGATAGAAATATATTATCACCTTTTTTTTGCAGGCTTTCTTGAAATATTTTATTTTCATTTTCTACTGCTCGTTTCTCATATATTTTTATTTTCTTTCTACAACTTCTTGACCTGCTTTTCTATATGTCTTATGATAATGAAAAAGCTTGTATACAATAGAATACAAAATATAACTAAGTTGTGTGTTTCAATGCTAAATATAAATATATTCGATAGTAGACATTTTAAGATAATAATACATTTAGTGTTCTATATTTATTACTATTACAGTAATCTATTAATAGCATATTATTAATTTTAAAATATAATTAAAATGGCTATCAAATTTGTCATGGTATTGGAAAAATATCCTACGGACTGCGGAAACTTTATGGGCACAACGCCTGTTGGTGGGCTGTGTAAATAAATAAAAAAATAAAATATGACAGCGGGATAAATTTAGTAAATATAGACATAATATTAGTGCATAATTATTCATCAAATCGTTATCTCTTATTTATTTTTTTTTTTTATCAGAATCGAATAAATCTATTTTGTAACAGAATTTAGAACTTTCAGTTGACATCCGCATGATGGTATACAAGGATCAATCTAATCACCGGAAATTCCCATAAGACCAATCGTTACTTACATCAATAGCCCGATCTATAAACTTGCCCATTACTTGAACAATTTGTTCAAAACCAGAATCTCATTTTCTCCAAAACACACGGTAAGAAACTCTATAGAGTTAGTCAACAAAATTAAGAACATAGTAATTCCGGATAACTCGAAATTAATATCATTCGACGTCACAAATCTTTTCACAAGTATCCAACCACTAGAAACAATAGAAATTTTAGAACAGCTAATATTCCGATCGAATTTAGCACCGATAGAAAAACTAGATCTTTACAATTTGATGTCTACTTGTATAAAACAATTATTTTCAATTTGGTGGAAAATTCTTCTAACAGGAAGAAGGCTTACCGATGGGCTCCCCTCTCTCACCCCTTCTGGCAGATTTATTTATGGACAAATTAGAACAAAAAATTCTCAACTAGCTCAGCATGCCATATACTGGTATCGGTATGTAGATGACATTATATGCCTATGGTCTGGTACGACAAGAGTTATAAATAATTGTTTAAAGGAAATAAACGAAATTCATCTCTCAATTAAATTCACAGTAGAACTGGAAAAAAACAAAACCATAAACTTTTTAGATTTAGAAATCTCAGTAAAAAACAAACATCATGAATTTGGAATTTACCGGAAACCCACCCACATGGATATCGTTATAAACAACGGTGCTGTAAGACCGATAGCACATAAACTCGCAGCCTTTAATAGCATGATTTACCGTCTTTTGAACATACCATTAAATAAAAAGAACTATAATAAAGAAACTGAAATAATATATTCCATAGCATAAAATAACGGGTATAATAAAACCATTATCAATCATATTTTTAAAAAACAATTACAAAAAAAAGACAATTAATGATATATATTCAACAATCCCCGAAGATAGGCCCATCCCGAAACATTATGTTTTGATTCCATATTACGGCTCTATATCCACCAAAGTCGGAATTGAATTGAAAAAACTAGGATTAAATCCTGCATTTAAAATAGAAAAAAATCTTATCCTCATATTTCTCTTCTCCTAAAAACAAAATAGACCCTTTCCAAAAAAGCTGAGTATACGAACAAAATTGTAATGATTAGCAGCCAAATACATGGGAAAAACTGGAAGATCGCTAAATCAGAGATTAAAGGAACATATACGTGCATATAACAATAAGACAGAGAATTCCAACTTTGCAATTCATTTAAATGAAAATAATCTTAAATTGATCAAAGACTCAGGAGTTAAATTAATACATCACGTTGAAAACAGTCTCAAATTAAATATTTATGAAGCACTTGAAATAATAAAATCCTTCAAATCCAATCCAGATTTTTGCTTAAATGGCCACATAAATATCTCCAACAGTTCAATCTTAAATTTATTCCTATCTATAACAGAAAAAACAATTACTCACCGGCCTTACTGGGAAAACCCCGACCCTTAAACCGTTTACCTAAAAACATCCTGCCTATTTCTCGTTCATTGATAGTACAATGCGAGAAGGAACCAGTACAAACTTTTCTGTTAGGTATAATCCATTTAAACCTTGGTGAGTACCATGTACTCTGTTTGGATAGAGATTATATTATATATTATATATATGGTTTATATATGAATAGAGATTATATTAGATATTTATATATACATGTATTTGATTTCTTGTCTTAAATTCATAATTCATAAATGTTTTATAATACTGATTTATATAATTTAATATGTATAATAATACCAACTATATTTTGAATTGCTAATTTTTGAACTTTTTGTGTGTTTTTAGAACTGAGGATATTCGAAACTAGTTTTCAATAAAACAAATTTATAGAAGTGGCAAATAATTTATTAATCCCTATTTAGAACTTTCGTTGAAACGCTGTTTAAAAATTTATGATTTCCGTTTTACGTATTTATGATACATATTTCATTTTTCGTTGTCCAAAGCTTGAAATTTTGTGGGAAAACTTTTTACGCGTATCAAACGAAATCCGGAACTGCCCGGAGTTTCAGAAGTCAGCTGAGTTGAAAAAATAATCAGTTTGTTGCCAGTTCGAACTACAAACCAGTTTTTTTTGTTTTTGTTTGTAATAAAAACAAACAATAACTATAAAAAATATAGTTAAAATATATATATATATAAAAATATTGCCTTGTATGAAATCATAGATTTTCGGTAAAGACAAATACAGATTAATCAAATTAAGTTTCTTTTAGATAATTTGAACTGTCTATGAACACTATCTCCATTCGATCAGCCTGTATTAAGCTGTTGACGTGGGATGTACTACCTTTTTTATTCATTTTTTTTTTTTTTTTTTTAAATATTAAATGCCTAGGATATTTAGTTTCTCACATAACTCGTTCCCTCTTACTCACATAATAAGGCATATATAATTTTTTTTATTATTATTTTTTTTATATATTTATCATTTGTCTTGTATATTAATTTACGCTAATATTACAGCAGAACTTCATTCCCATAGTTAGTGAAAAATAAGTGCTCTCCTGACCGATGTATTAATTTTGAATGGCATATTGTTTTGCCATTTAAAAGTATGCTTAAACATTTTGATTTCACACAATCAATTTCTCTTTCATAATTGCGGAAAAATCATTTTAGAAAGAAATGTTTTGCATTTTGCATAAAAATTACTGTATCTGAAGGTTTGGCAATATATTTATAAATGGGTAACCGAAATGTTAACGTTCCTGTATTTGATGAACTTTCACACATTTTTATTTTTCTTCTTTCAGTTATAAAGATTCCTTAAACTGACGGGTTGTTAAATAAAAGGTGAAGCTCGCGCTTAAGACGTACCACGTGCTTCCTCCATGTGCCAGTTCCTCGACTTCGAGATCCAAGAGGAAGATGGCTGAAGATCGATGCCCGCTAATTTCCCTTATGGTCGCGAGTCAGATCGGCGCCCCCCTCAACCAATTTGGATTATCTCTATAATTATAGCACCTCGCTTCCAGTTGCCAACTAATTACAAACTCGGTCTACAGCCCATCAGCTCACGGCTTTCTAGATTTCTTACCTCATTAGCTAGTTTAGTAGGACTTTTTTTTTGGCTTCCGTTTTCGTAAAGCGGAAGTTTCTTTCACTTCCGAATCACGTTCCGGATCACCAACCCCTAGTAAATTAGGATTAAACGCTGTAAATTGGTTTCTGTATTATCGGTTGTTAATAAAAGTAGGTTTTCTATTGCTTAAACATTTACGGTTTATATAATTTATATTTTGGTTGTCATTGACTTTACAATATTGTCTTCATAATCTAATCAATAATTTCAACATAACTTTTTGGCTTTACTTTCTTTAATTTATATCACTGATAATAAACAACTCGCTTAGAATGATAACTTTTATTAATAATTAATATTTTCGCGATAATATTTTGAATTGACGTTTCGGAGTCCTTTCGACATCATTAAATAGACAATTTCTCAGCAATATCTCTTTTTATTACTAATATCATTCTAGCAATCGATTAACGACATTTTATTTTAAAATTTATTTATATAATACAAATATTATTGCTTTAGCCTTTCCAATTTATCACTACACATTTTTCTTTTCTTCATGACTGTATTGATTACTTAATTTCTTCATTAAAATGGCTTCTTAGAAATTAGTTAAAATAAATTATCCACTTTTTTCCTTTCTTGAGAAATTTAACTGTTGTTTTGATGCTGCAGTAAAATCATTATTTGTTCTTTGAAACTACTTCTGATTGCCTTCATGTGATGTCCACTTTTCTTCCGGAAGGTTAATATGTATCAAATTTTTTGAAATTAATGAAAAAACTATTTAAAAAATTGGTAATTTTGAAACCGTTCTCATGACATCTTTATATATGTGGAAACAAGTTCACAGCAAAAAAAATAATAAACCAAAAAAAATTTAACAAGAGTGAGTGTTATTAAAATCGGAGATTAAAGAAAAAAATAAGTGTAAAAACATGATGCTTTATTGCCGTTTCGAATTTTTTTTAATCATTTTAATCCTGTTTCTAGAAAACGTTTAAATGAAATTAGACGAATTCTAAACAATGCAGTCGATTAACATTAAAATCGTTCACCCCTTTGGTCTAGGAATATTTAGGTACAGTCAAAATTTTTGTAGGTAACCGGTTGTTTCGTTGAAATTTCTGGTAGTCCCCATAAGAGTTCTAATAATTGAAGCATAGAAATGCAGAAGAGTCTATGCGCCTTTAGAAAATGTTTTCAGAATTCAAGTTTCAACTTAATTAAAGTTTTATTTAAAATTATTACAGAAATATGACACTTTATTCTGATAGCCAATGGCTGTATAAGTAATAAAATGACATTTGTAATAGTACTAGCTTTACAATACGAAAAACATTTTTTTTTTTGTAAAAAAAAAAACATATTTTTTTCTTCCTTTTCTTTCATTCCATATAGCCACAACAAAGCAGGGGTATTGAATTGATTGTGTTTCCTCGGTGAATCAATGTTCGCTATAATACTTTTATTTGCTTTCCCATTACTTTCATTTAGCAATAAGTATGATGATATGCAATATATAGTTGATGTGTTAAAAAAATAAATAAATAAAAAGTATCTACAAAACACCCGGTGAGCCCCGTCACTGGAAAAAGATGCTTAAGTAAACAAATAAATAAACAAAAACTTCTCTATTCCACATCCCTCTCTTAAAATGTACCCTATACAGGAGAAGAGATCAAATCCTACTCCCCGTATCTCAAACCCCAACATCCCAAAAAGGGGCTAAGAAAAAAAAAAAAAAATTTAAATCAAAGTTAAACTTAAATCTTTTTTTTTTTTTAAAGTTTTGTGTAAAAGTTTTGTAAAAACTTTACAGTGTGATAATGAATGATGATTAGGAATGATAACAGCAATAGTTCTGTCTTCTTTTACTCACATCATCTTTTAAAAGTTAAACATAAAAACTTTAAATTTGAGAGGGTATCAAACTCATACATAATTCTTTTCACGGCAACAGCTAGTATTATATAATATAGGAGACATAATTAATCATTATTATTTCTTGCCGAATCTGAGCTATTTCATTTGAAATACTTAACCTTATTATCTATTAGCTTCGTTTTATTACGATCTGTCTTCCTATCCTCCATGTATCATTTCCGTAAATTTTACTTTTGTGTAAACTTTAATTTTGTATAATTAATATTAGAGCAATTTAGTCTTCTTTGTTTACATCATTTACTTATTTTTAACTAACCTATGACATTTCGAGATCGCAATAACCATCTTCAGACGTTATTGTAAACTAATTGCTGGTGTTCTTTATGCTCGTTATTGTCATATATATAATAGTATAAACTATTATACAGCAAACATAATAAAATCTATTACCAGAAACAGCATTCAAGGTTCAGACAAGAAGAGAGTTCTTGGAAATAAATGTCATAATATTACAGTATAACAAGTGGCTTTAGAACACTTAAAATCATCGGAATACTTCCTAGAAAATGGAGAGCAATATATAATTTTAGTTTAGTATAGCATATAGACCACTTCAGAGATGATGCAAACTTACTCTAACAATTTTCTTTCCTCAAACGTAATACATATATGCTTGGAATATTAGTCCAGTAAATTTATCATATTTCATTAGAGATATATTCTCTCCTCATCCTCCTCCCCCTCCGAAATTCGAGAAAAATATGATTTTCATACCCACCAACCTAAAGTCTGTATTTTGAGTAATATTTTTGGTAAAATTTAACAATAATATTTGGTCCAATTTCTAAACGTATCCTTTAAACTTGCGCCGAATTCGGCGATTATAGACATTTCGGTGATTATCCTTCTTCTTCATAGATCCTGTCCGAAAAAAAATTTACATCCCACCTCGAAAAAAAATTCTGGCCACTGTTTGTCGTTTATGCCTATGCGCGAAGGAACCAATAATAGTGTGATTTATAGGTTATTTTGTTTTAGGGCCAAGTTCATAACCTGATTTTTCGTAAAAATTATTTGTGGTCCATAATTTTGAAATCCGTTTATAACAGATAGGGAATCTGTTTGTTCAATCTCTATTCATTTCTACTTCTTTGAGCCACAAAACAGCACCCCGCACTATTTTCAGATTTAAATCCATGTGTGAAAATTATTTCATGATCGAGGAATTGATTGCACACGATTTCATGGTATCTCAATTCAACTATATCTGGTGAGTTGCTCTTAGGAAGTAGGTGGAGTTCTTTAATTATTGGACGGAATTGTCCATGGAGGTGAATCCTCCATCTTATAGAATACAAAAACCACTGGCACGGCAATTTTATTATTGTTTTTACTAAATCATGTTTTAATGGGTTTTCTTTTTAAATAATAATATTTTTTTCATTGTTTTCGATTTATTTTTCCGTTAAATTAAATTCTGTAATATATCAATTACCTACAAAAAGGTAGTATATCTAGTAAGAGCAGAGATAAATTAGGCTTTAAATAAATTTTTCTTTAAGGATTTACTCTCTATCCGGATGTTCGACCCTACCACTAATGTCGATCGATATATATCTGCCTTCCACGCCTAGGGATTTATCTTCAAAAGTTCAGGTCGGGCGCATGTTGGACGCATATTGATGATGTAATCCACCGTGAGATTCTGTGAAACATAGAAATAGATACATCAGCGTCCGATGACACGCAGGATGATGTGACGCAATTTAGTGCAACCATGAAGGTTTGTGTTCCTGGCGCAGTTTCACACTAGAGACTGCGAACTGGGACGGAAAAGTTGCAAAAACAGTCCATCTCGCAAAAATGGAATATGACCATTGTTGTTTATTTTGGGGCGCTTGCATAAATGATTTTTCACAGTCCATCGGACGATTTTCGCATTGGACCCTCCAACATCTATTGATTCCTTGATGTATCTATGCAAAACTAAAATAAAATGTAGAAAATTGTTCACGAGTTACACTGAATCAGTTCCTATGTTTTTCTTTTGAAAATTCATCCTTGAGGACGGATTCTTGGCGGGTTCTCCCAATATTATTTAAATAACTGCTCTTTGGAAGCTTTTCAAGAAGTACTTAATATTGTACTTATTCGATCTTCTCGAGTTCATCGGGATATGCTTCATATTCTAGTAATGAAATACCTCATAGGTACGCAGTTGCCCTAGAACTTCCAAATTTCGCTCTCTCTGCGCTCAGTTGATTGAATCCTGCTTCTCAGCGTCGCACTGTATCACCTTACCAAGTTGCGTATCAATTTGCTCCTGGCTCCATTGTCTTTCTAATGATTTGTGCATCGTTCAAACGATAACATAACACGCCGCAAAGCTATTACTTTAAATATGGTTCCCTGAAGAAAATTATCCAATTCATTTTTGTGTAGTCGACTGCCTAAATTCTTATCTGCATAAATTCTTCAATCGTCAATTTATTTTTCGGATTAAATATTTTATTTATTTCTCCTCTCTCACTCTCTCTCTCTCTCTCTCTCTCTCTCTCTCCCTACCCTCCCTCTCCCACCGAAAACCTAAAGTATCCCTTCATCACTCGACAAAATCGTCCACGTTTCACATCTTGTAAATAACAGTAGAAAAAATAATAATCTTGCAATTTTATACTTTCAAGTTTCGGGACAGTTTGCCAGAAGCGTTCGATTTAATGACTGAAATTTTATTACTACCAAAGACCCTATATATTCCATATTCAATAAATGCAATGCATATTCATGAAATTCAAACCCATTCCATTTTATTTCTATATTAGCGACATAAACGCGGTTTCTATTATAAACTTAATTTTTTTATAAATATTTATATGTATGTGTGTGTATATAATACACACACACGCATAACGTATATTCTTCTAAGTTGTGCCAAAGTTAATTGTAGGACTTTCATCTTTCACATTACTGCCTTAACTTTCTCCAAGAATCCCTCCACCCCCTCGTCGGATAGGATCCTCGTAATAGAAGTTGGCCAACTATCCGGTAGGAAGAAAGGAACTGCAATATCATCTGAATTTTCCGGTCTTATATTAGCCCGACAGAATTTTATGCGTGTCTTGAATGTATGATATGACACGGCTTTGGTATAAGACCTGCTACTTAAACTTTTAGACAAGTCGGGAATTTTATGTTTAAAGTGCTTTGTTTACAGCTAACATAAAGTTAAAAGTTCTTTTTCAATTTTCTCTATCTTTTTTTTATCCATATTATGATTAATATTTTCATTTTTATTTTCGTTTGCTTCATGGTGAAGTATATGTTAAAATTTTATAATCAAATATAATACATGTTTAGCAATGATGAGTTTTACACGAGCAAATTATTATAAGATAAAAGAATTGATAATATTTTAATAAAACTCAATGATAAATTTATATTCTAATATTTTTTAATCAAGTTTCAAATTTTTTCTTTTATAATTTTATTATGTTTACCATTATCTCAATTTTTATTAAAATGAAACTCTATACGACCCGTTTCGAGCTCGATAAATATAAAAGGGATGCATTGGAAAGGCCTAATATTCCGACAGATTTTCCCACTCTCGCAATAATATATTCAACATGAAAAAGCCGTATATTGATTTCACGATTCAGTTGGATTGGTCCATTTATAATAAAAACAAAAAAGTGACGGAATGAATCTGTAGCAGCCCAATATTCCAAAGACAGGAGTTCTGAAACTTTTTGTCGGCACACGACGTTGTTAAATAACATTAATGATATTGTTAAATAATATTCATTGTTATTTTATTTATTTTTTTCTTATAAATAAAACAGATATATAAAAATCATGGAGTTGTAAAAAAAAAAAGCAATATCAATTTCTTATAATTGAAGACATGATTGGATGGAGGGAAGGTGTCATGTAACAAATTTTCGAAAATTGATTTTTTTTAATTAATGATGGTTTTATATGCATATCATCGACTTGTAACATTAGCAACTCAAGATTCTTGGCTAATCGTATGATTTCTCAGTGATTGGGCGGATCATGTCTTTAAAAAAATACATGAAAATGACATTATTTGTTATTTTCGCAAAACTTTAAATTTATCACAGAACACCTTCATCCACTCATGTCTTCAATTATTTTAATTTAATTTAATACTCCATTTTTTTATGTTATTTAATAATGTAAAAATTTGACGGTACCTTTATGACTTGCTTGTGGTAACCATTTTGAAAACCACTGATCTAAGATATAACCTCACTTCCGCACTTCCAAGTTAAACTAAAAAGTCTTAGTAAAATTAATGAAACGGTAGAGTTAATTTTCGAATTCATATCAGTTTCGCTCCATGTATTATAATAAAATATTATATCGTTTATATTCTGCTATTTAAAAAAATCTGATGCGATAATCTCCTCACACAACTTTCACATTCAACCCTACTTTTAGTATAAATTAATTTCTGCTAGCAAAATTTTAAAAGTTTTCATTTGGTTTCCATGGAAACATTTAATTAACATAGAAGTAGGAGTTATTTACTACAAAAATCACTTTAGCTTATGCGTTTTTCGCCATTCTCCATTAACTTCTATGGCTTCATATGGTTGATATTAATTTTTCTAAAATATTTAGCTTTCCAACCGTATTTCATACATCTATATTACTACTCTTATTTCTGGAAAATTTGTTTTCACCAGGAAAAATATTTCTTCTTAAGTAAATTATCAATTTTTTTCATAGTTTTTATTTATCCATTTTTATAGCTACTAACAATGGTGGGTGGTTAATTATTTCAAATAAACAAAATTAAAGGTACTTTAGAGGAAGCCATTTTGAAAATTCGGCAATTCAGCTCTGTCAGACTATTTCAATGAGGATCAGAGCTGGCTGATATTGAAGATTATTTAACCCTTAAGTACTGAGCCATGGTCCCTGGGACCTTTTCGTAGCCATTTCCAGAAATTTCCCAAACTACCGATTATGGCAAATCCCTGGATGAATCAGTAGCTTCCTATCTTATTAGAACCTTATTGGATGTGAAAGTGAAAGGATGTTATTAATGTTACTTTACAAAATATAGACAACATCTAGTCCCACGGACCAAACGTCAGTACTTGTGTGACTGATTTTTTCAAGGTAAGTTTTCATTTAATGTTTTATATTTATTAGTCAATATTAATTAATGATACTTTAAAATTTATAAATTTTATTAAAATATAAACTATTTTTCTTATTCTTTTCATTATTTTATTTTTTAGTTCTGTTACAAATATGGAACCCCAACCTAGCACATCGAAAATAGTAATTTCTACTGATGATCCGATGTTTGGTGACAAAATTCGCCTCTTATTAGATAAGTTGGAGAAAGAAGAAGCTGATATTTTCGAATCAGATCTTGATGACGGAGCCTACGGCGAAAGTGATCACGACACAGCATCAGAGCTGGAAGACACCGATGAGGAGACAGAAATGATTCGAAATAAGAGTGGCTATTTTTATGGGAAGAATAGATTCAAAAGGTCTAAAACAGAACCCGGTAAGCGAGTTCGAGTTCCATCACACAATATTCTGAAATTGCCAGGACGACGAAATCGCGAAACAGAAACCAACGAACCGAACGAGTTGTGGAAAAAAATATTCAGTGTTGATATGGTGGAGGATATAATTAAATGGATGAATCTAAAACTAAGTCAAGTAAGACCAAAATATTTAAATCCAAATAGAATAGAGCTGAGAGACACAGAACTGATAGAGATTTACGCTTTCTTGTGGCTTCTCATATATTCAGCCGTGTTCAAATCCAATCACGAGGATATTCGATGTATATTTTCTATTGATGGAACTGGTCGAGTGATATTCAGGTGCACAATATCCAAAGAACGATTTTCTGAGCTTCAACTCGTATTCAATTTTTTTCAAAATCGCCATACCTATATATTTCATACATAAATGAAAGAAAAAATGAAGTGTACGTGTTGGGGGAATATTCCAATACCATATACATATAGGTATATGTATATGTGTATGTATATATATATATATATATATATATATATATATATATATATATATATATATATATATATATATATATAAAGAAACTTAGAAACTTGAACTTTATACAGGAACGTACTCTGTAATTAATTAAATACACCTCAGAGGTTGCTAAGAAAGTGAGAGACCTCTTGAATAAAAAAAAAAAAAATTCAACTTGAGTCGCTACCTCCATTAAAACTTTATTTGGTGTTCTTTTATTTTTAATTATATATCTCATTAAAAATAATAAAAAACAGAAAGAAAAAATTAAGTTGTTTTTCAGGGGCGTATTAAAATATGAGTAGTGACAGGTGTTGTTGCTAGTTATTTTATTTCTGTATACTGAGTGCACATTAAATTTATTTTTTCTACTCATCAACTATATTGTAGTTATAAGGATATGGCAAGAATCTTGTTTTTTTTTTCCAATTATAAAAGCTGCTTTTGCTTGCAATAAATAAAAACGGTTTTATTTATTTATTATTTAACTTTATTTTTAAATTCACACCTGTCTATGAGACAACCAGTGAATGTGCTGGCTAGGAACATGTTAACGTGGCATGAAAGGCATGAGAAAGAGTAGTACCCAGCGGCACCTCTTCCTGTCATGATAATCGGATATAGTTAGGCTATGAGATCCCTCATCCAGCTCATCTTCAGCCTTCCGCGTGTGTTGTCAGGCATGTTGGTTGTCGCCATATCTTGTGTTAGGATGTCCGTGTAATCGAGTGATTCGATAGACTTTGCAGAGGAAGAGGCAAAGATCTCCGTTGGGCCAGAAAACTAGCAAGGAACAGAGAGGAGTGGAGCTCGTGCACTCCCCTATGCTGAGAGGCACAAAAGGGAGAAGCGAAAGAAGAAGAAGAAATCATCATATAAAAAAATAATTTATCCAGATAAGTAGTTTTTCATATTTTTTAAAGCTTGGTTTAATGCATGATTTCGGAAAACTTTTTTATTGTTATTTATTTATAATAACTGTAACCTCAAAATATGATTTGCATTATAAATAAACGTTTCAAACTTTACATTCATCACATCAAATATGGGCAGAACAGTGATTTGTTTAGAAGGAGTATCTATTTGAAAATAATAAACCATTTTGTAATGATTTGCAGCGTTTTTTATCTTATATTATTCTTACCTTCCCCAAAGGAAAGATGAATATGACCTAAAGCGGTCGGGGCAGGGTCCAACCATTTTGTGATAGACTTCTGTGAGAATTTAATCATTTAAAAAAAAATATTATTCAATGTTAAGGCAAAATACGAAATTCGGATAGGATCGACAGTTACTTACTGAAATAAACACACACAAAAAAAGGATAAACGATTTTATAAATCATGCCACTTACTACTGCTTAATTTTCTGTGTCTTTTGATAGCAATTGAATATTACTGACAGATACTCAAATACTGTGTGCGTTAGTATATATAACTGACACGCACACAACGTATACATACATACATATATATAGAGCCAGTAAGTGGAGCGGATGGAACAATTAGTTACACAGTAGATGGTGTTGGAGGCTCATTAGTTGGGTTCTTGCTAAACAGTACGCCATTATGGGCACATCAATAACCATTAGAGGATCACTACAGTCAGTCACTACAGCTTAGTGATCTACCTCTCCTAACTGTCCCTACGCTCTGTCTCTCTCATTCTATTGAATGCCATTATATAATTTAGTTTATTCTAAAACATAGGTATATTAATTAAATTAAATTAAATTTGAAAGAACATAAACTTTATCTAGTTAGTCTATAAAACAGGATTCCCGATTCGTATATTTTCATAAAGGGGTTAATGAGGCATAGTCATTATTTGATAAATAAAAATTAACGTCACAATCTAGTTTGGTTTAATATTGGATTATTTCAGCAGGTTGATATATTTTTCAAATCGTTAGGCAGAAATACGAAAAGTAAGAGCAAGAAAAAAAAGGGGTTAAGAGTCATTCAAAAAAATTTCATTTTGAATTTTCCGAATCATTTTTCAACCAAGTGTTTATTCAGGAGCGTTACGACTTTTATATTTTTCATATTTCATTTTCAAAATATTTTATATTTTTTCACTCATATGGAAATACTTTCTTGATTCAACAATAATAATTATATCCACTGATGATTAATGAACGATTTAAAAAACTGTTGGCAAAAACCTGTCAATTTCGACACTCGCTAACAAAAATTGAAGATATCACATATGACTATTGGATGATCACACTAAACAAAAATATAAATAAAAATAACAAAACGTAAAATTTGAAATATGTAAACTTAATTTTAATTTTGAAAAAGAGCGAAAACGTTTGCATGGAAAAAAATCCAAATCAATGAACTCCAATATCTAAAACTCTTGTGATTTTTTTAAACTTAGCTCACAAAAACTACCTATATCACAACTGCCTAGGAACTGTATAAAAACAAATTCATTTAATACTCAGTTTCTCATTCCTATTTCTTTATTTACTAGTACTTCGCATGGAAAAAGCTCTCTCGCTCTTGACTTAAAAAAAAAATTATAGGAGACCCAAATGAGACGTAGGATATGTCCTCTCCATTCGTTTTGAATAACGTATTTTTCTCCCTAACTTATTATAAAAATATTATTATTGATTTTTGAACTTTATTCTAAACAGAAGCCATAGGCTTACTTATAATTACTGACTGAAACGATGGAGACTTGCTGAATTTAAAGAATGAAGTTCAAAAATACTTTTCAATTAAAAATTCTCAGAAATGTGACAAAAACACCACCATAGGTATTCAACGAAACTTTAAATAAAAAAAAAACGAATATCAACTGTTAATACCCAAATCCATGCAAATAATCAGCAATTCCTACTGCAATTCCAACAAAAATACAACAATCTATCCTAGACACAGTGAGGAGGAAGCATAACGGACTCTCTGGCGGGAACGGATTCCCAGTTCAAGCGGGTAGGATGTATCAAGACTTGCAATCTCCATAATGCCACCACAATATGCCATTTTAAATCTCTTACATCACATTCATAGATTGCGTTATTCACTATAGTTGTGAATATAAATTTCCGAGGCAAGCAAAAAAAAAAAGAAGGTGAATACAAAGTCACAAACACTTTGAAACTAGGCAAGATTAACTGTGGAATAAAACAATATATTATTTAAATTCACTTATCCATAAATGAAATATATTGACGGTAAAAACGTAACCCCCAAAATGAAAACATTATAATAGGCGCAAACAAAATTGAAAACTGTGATTTTTATGTACAAATTTTAATGTTTTAACTAACAAAAAATGCATTGTGGGCCACCAACCAAAACTTGCGCCCATTTGTCATAGGCTGGAGGAAATCGGAAGGGGCCGTTTTGAACTAAAAAGTGATTTTCCATTATTTTGAGGGCCACGCCCATTGAACCTTATGCCGTCGGTATAGTAAGGGAAAGTATTTTGTTCGTGAAAAAATTCGAATATGATCTTTCAACGAAAATACACGGTTTAAGGTTCTCTGAATCCAAATCATAAAGTCAAGCAAAATGGTGTGTGTTTGTGTATGTGAACATTCTTGCACAAAAAAAAAAAAAAATTGCACGAAACTGAAGCTCTAAGGTTCACTAGAGACATCATTGATTTCACATATTTTTACAGTGTCCTCGAAAACGGCTCCGACAATTTTAATTAAACTCATTAAACCAACGCACATTAAATGATATTTATAATCAGCTAGGTCCTATCCTCATTGAAATAATCTGACTGGACCTATATGCCGAAGTTTCAAAATTTCTTCTTCTAAAGTACCTTTAATTTTTTTTATTCGAAATAATTAACCGACTCTTCTTGTTAGTAGTAATAAAAAAATGATAAATATGAACTGTAATAATGAATAATTTGATACTTAACAAAAGGAATAAAATGGAGAAATAGTTTTCCGGGTGGGAAACAAATTTCCGAAAATACCAGTAGTAATAAATATGTATCATATACAGTTGAAAAGCTAAAGATTTTAGATAAATTAATAGCAAACGTATAAAGTCGAATCAGGTAATGCAGAGCGACGTAAAATGCATAAACTCAACTGATTATTGTAGTTAATAATTTCTACTTTTGAATATTTAGTGGAAACTAAATGAAATTTCAATGTAAATTAAATGAAAACTTAGAAAATTTCATGAGCCCTACCTTAGCAGAAATTAACTTCTACTTTAATTAGGATAGTGAATGAAAATTCGTACCGTGCCAGATTTAAAAAAAAACAAATTTAACATAAATTAATTTGTGAAGAACAACTTTCCATTGATCTATAACTTTATATTATGTATTTTAAAGAAAGCAAATATCCTGATGATAAAGAAGTACTTAGAAACTTCGTAACCAATATTATAACTTTTTTTTTTTTTTAATATAAGTATAGATCAATGGGAAGTTTTCCTTCACAATTAATTTATTATAATATATTAACTTCCCTAGAATTATAAATTATTTAATACAACAAATTTATCGATAAAAGAGTAATGATTTTCCCAGTTTTATTAATGATTAAAGGATTGACATTATTTTCAAGTTATGGTTTAAAGCTAAAAACCCTATTTCGACTAAGAGTATTTATCAATGACAGGCTGAATAAATATTGATCATAAAGGTAAAATGTTATTAAAGGTTTAATTTAATTTATTTTTAATTTAATTATATTTAGTCCATGTCGAATAAAATGGCGATATTAATTAGAGGTGCATTATAATTGGAAGAGGAGATGAAATGAGTTAAATGAAAGAGTGAATTTGATTTCAGTTGCCAGGTAGGAGAGGCTAATTGATTCCAGCGGTAATTCACTTAGGCTACACAGACATGTTTGACTGCCGGATAAAATATATTTGCCTCCAGTTCCCGTCGAATTTGTTTTATCATCATGTCGGGGCGAACATTGGTGTTATATAATGTAATCATTTATATATTTTCTATCCAACAAAGTTGGCCGTACTTTATTCCTATAACAGAACATACATTTATGTTTGTATAGCTAAGTCCTTGTAGCTTTAGGTAAGTGGCTTCTGTTATCATTAACAAAATGTTAAATTATCTCAATTAATTCCGTAGTCGTTTCGAAACAAGTACTAAGTATTAAAACGTCAGGTTAAACAGTAAATTCACATTCTAAATATTTTTTCGTAGACAATAGTTAAAGCTAGGAGATAATAATAAAGTAAACTTTAACAGTGAAAAGCATTGTAAGTTAAAAAAAATCATAAAAATCATGAATCATTAATCATTGTGTGCAGTGGTTCTCAAAGTGGGTGCCGCTAGAACACTACAAATACATACTTAAATAGATTTCAAAATTAAAGTATTAAACATAAAAATTAATTAAACAAAATATAAAAAATTAATATTGTCTTTTTTATTACAATTCTATCTTTTTTATCCGTCTATTTTATTCGTTTATTCATTTAGAACTGAAAATACATCTTATTTAAATATTATTTAAATTTATTTGTACAATTAATGTATTAATGTTTATTCAAGTTGCCAAAGAAAATTATAATAAAAATAATTATATATATATATATATATATATATATATATATATATATATATATATAATATATATAATAATGATATGCATAAACTATATTCCCTGGTACGATAGAGTTTTCTTTAACTGGGACATTCCCCAGAGCTACGTAATGTACAGCTACCATACTGCTTTTCTATAATTACACAATCACCTTTAGTAACGATTCACACAAATATACATTGAACCCCCAGAAGCCTTGCCCAGTTTTTGATGGAACGACATTACCATAATTTTTTATCAACCTTTCACGGTAACAGAATCCGATATATGCCCAAATTAATTAATATTTCCCCAAATTATTTGTATGGGATCCTGACAGCACCCACTGAAACCCAGAATGGCTAAATTGGTTCTCAATTGTATACATAAAATATGTATTTTACAAGGTTATATCCTGAATCAATTATATAAATGACTGTAATATATAGATATGAAACAAATTAAAAAACATTTATAAAAAAAAAAGGCTGAATGGTTGTTAACTTAAATATTAGTATCTAAAATGAATAAGCATTATAATTCAATGATTATTACAATTTAGTCTTTTTTAAACAGTCTGTTTTATTACCGTTATTAATTTATAATGTTAATATTTATATTTTTATATGTTTTTTTTAATATTAAACAATTGTTTTATATTAGTCTCAAGGCCAATATAGGTATGATATTACTGTTCTGGCTAACTCTATTAGTATGGAGATTACTACAAAAACAAATAAATGCATTTTTTTCTTATAATTATGATGTACAAAAACTTATTTATTCATTTAACGTAGTTAAAAAAAAACTTACCCAACTTAATTATCGTACGTTAAGGTTGAAGTATTCAGAAATGAGCCTGAATGCACTTTGGATAACAATTATGAAGAAATTCCCTGTATAGAGTTCAAAGTCATAATATTTTATTGCGGTTTTCCACTACACATCTCTGAAAACCGGGATTATCTCCATTCGTAAATATTAAAACAAAAAAGAGGAGAAGAACAAAGGCCATTGAAAATGAAATGAGAGTATGTCTTTCAAAAACTCGACATAATATCAAAAAAATGTGCAAACAAAATCAGGCGCATACTTTACATTTTATCACTAGATATATTTATGATAAATTTTCTTTTGAATTTTTTTATATTATTCAGAGAAAAATCTTTATTTTTTACAGTACTTTTTATTCTTCATATTATTACTAACTGTAAAAAGCAAAAAAAAAAATAATAAGAATAGGGATGCTGTGAATTTTGTATAATAATTTTAGTATGCTGCCAGACAAAATGTTTAAGAGCCACTGAGCTACTGTAATACACTTATTCAAGTAATGATATACACTGATAAATAACAACACTTATTATAGAACATTTTAATATAAAATACTTAAGTATTGATGGTAATAGCACATTTGGCTAACCAATGTATCAGGTTATTAATTAACTATTTTTATGAATTTAATTTTTTTCATGAAAAGGTAGAATTAATGATTAATACTCGGCCAGCCGATTTCCGTGAAGTTGTCTTAACTGAATCAAAGGGTAGCTTAGTTTACTAAATCATTTGGAATGAATAATCCACACTCGCCACTCAGTTTTAGTGAGTGAGAGAGCAAGCAACTCTTTTTTTAGCGAATCACGATCAACACATCCAGCCCTACATTTTCTTAGTGACAGTATGTGATGAGATCTTTGCGATGAGACAACCAACCTGATCTTAACCCTGTTAAGACCGGTTTTGGTCATTCTTAGTTCTGACCATTGGTTAAACCTCTTTACTAGCCCGATCTCCCTTATGAAATATAAGATGATCGGCGAGAAGAGAGCGATACAGTGGGTTGGTGAGATGGATTAAGGTATTATGAAAACAAACATACTACTACATTATAATAACAAGAGTTAATTTTTATACATAATAATGTATATTTTTATTAATTATTTAATAATGATAGTATAATTTAATAACAATTACTTTGATAAAGTATTCATAAAAACACTAGATGAGCTTTAACTTCTATTTATTTACATCAATTGTTCACTACAAAACTCCTTCTGTCTACGTTTCTGCGAATGTTTACATAATCGAGTCAAAATTCAATGTTCTTGCTAACCTAGACCCAATAGACAAAATTTTCATTTGTCTTTAAACTATAAGCCACATATAAATTTATATATTAGGATACACTTTCAGATTATTATAAAAGTACATGATATTAATTATTATATATTGAAATGATTTTTTTATTTTATTATTTTATTTTATTTTATTTATATATATATATATATATATATATATATATATATATATATATATATATATATATATATATTTTTGTTCAACAAACTTTTTGACAGTACAGATTTTTTTGTCGGATTGTACATTAGGGCTCTACAGTGTCCCAGCTTACCCTGGGGATTTTGCTATTTTATAATTGGTTTAGTTCTTAGAAACCTATTAAGGGGCTAGTCTACTATAGATCAGCCATGAGCAGACCTCTGAGTCAATTGTGAGAATAGTGAGTCCGAAAGGATCGAGGAGGATTAGCTTCGACGTCTACGAGGATTGGATAGGCGGAGATTTTCGTAAATCCTCTACCAGTATTCTGGAGTTTACCTTTAATGAATAGAGTCCTTACAAAATCCACTATCAGCTCTCTTATCTATTATCGTCCCACTATAGTTATATATTAAAAATAAAATAATTTTAAGCAATTTTTTAAAAATATATTATCATAGAATTTAAGACTTATTGGGGTCAGAGATTAGTGTTAAGCAGAGCTCCAAAATAACTGTGCACATTTATTTTGAAAACGTTCTAAATCAAACTTTTTTTTCGAAACTTTTTTTTTAAACAGTTCCTGCAAGAACTTTTATGCAAAAACATTGATTATAAGTTCTTACAAGAACTTTTTACTCAAAACTTATATAGTAAAAGCTCTTTGAGAACTTTATCGTAAGAAATTTTATATACAAGTTCTATATTAAATAAGTTCTCGTTGGAGCTTTTGAGTGAGATTATATTAAAGTTCTCATTATTAGTGTTCCAATTAAATGTGGAAAAAGTATTATGGAATTGTGTCTTGAAATGTTTTCTTATCTTACAATGTCATTTCTTTAAATAAAAATTCTGTACCATAGATGATTTTATTACAATCAAAGCAATTTTAATTTAATCAATTGACAGAAATTTAATAAAAAAAGTTTTGGAAAGAATTTAAACTAACACGACTTTTACCAAAAACTTTTGATTGTGCTATGTATTGAGAATACAGAGATTAAAGGAAATATTTCTGATTAAGTAATAGTAATTAAATAATGGTGCCTCCTGGTTCAGTCAATATTAATAAAAATAAATTGCATTTTCGAACGAAGAAACAGCGGACTTGGGATCCTTGAAGTCTATACCTAAGAGGGCCGGCATCAGGCCGGAAGGCCGCTCAAGGAGTCATAAAGATAAGCAAAAGTGAAATCCCCATAAAAACTAGAGATATGCCCGGTCGACTAGGTATAATAAAACCTGCCCCCTAGGACACAAGGAACAATAGAGAAAAAAGTTGAAACATTTCGAAGGTCTTTTAAAAAAATCCTTTTGCATCAAACAATCAGGAGGCCCAAAAGGAGAGTGGAAACAAGCTGTACGTTTCAAGAAGGAGAAGGGGAAAGAGAGATAAGAAGCAGCGGACACAGAAGTAGGAAGTTATAGCTTGAAGGGAGAAGAGTAAGGCTCTAAGAGAGTCCAGCAGACCAGTCCATCCGAGACGGAATCCATGAGTCTGGCGACAGAGAAGAAGACCGATGCGGGAGAGAAGACCAGACCATCGAGCGAGGAAGCGACCAGTATCCGAGCCGCGAAGGCAATGCTGAGATAAGTGATAGCCCTTTCATTCAAATGAGTACATTATTGTCTCATATTATGTGGTACCATAGTAAGATTTTAAATAAGCAAGTTCTCCTAGTATTCTCAAAGACATTTGTTATAGTCAAGGGTTCTTTGATAATGAGAGTAATTTAGGTTGTAAATTAGTAAACCAATAGTTTAATTAATAAAATTTTCCTATTATTCTTTGTGCCCTACATACCTAAATATCTATTATTCTATTTACTCTGCATGCTATCATATGGGTTAATTAATTGAATTGGTAAACGCGACACCCTCGAAAAGGATCTCCAACAGTATTTATAATATCCCAAGCTAGTGACCATAGCAGGGGGGGCTATGGTCTCTAGCCTTTTAAGTTAAAATACAGTTTGATTGATCGGCTCCCTTCTGGAACCGATGCAAACTAGAGAACAAATTAGATCAGTAAATTAAGTTAATACGGTTTCTGGAAACTCCATCTCCTTAGAAAAGCAGTTTGCCAGAAACATTCAAAGGTTCTTTTACCTAGATTTTTTTGTTAATACTTTAATTGTAAAAGTCCTAGTTAATCAGCTAACCTGAAACTTCTTGAAAAAGTTCAATAACTGTTTCGAGTCTTCCTAAAAATTGTCGCTTCATCATTGTTGTCCGTAATACAGTAAACCTTTGGTTTTCCTAAAAACCGAGTATACTATATGCCTTTCATACCAAATGATCAGTTGGTTCTACTAGGAACTGATCGTACCATATGATAGGAAATAAGCATACCAAATGATCGGTTGGGTATACTAGGAACTGACCATAGAACAGGTATGATATGACCTAAGCGCTGTTATAGACATAAGATTGATCTACGGCTGGGCAGTCAGTCATTAGAAAACACTATCGCCATTGTATTGGAACAATAGGCTAGGTGGTCTGGCAGTGGCGGTCTGTCATTATTAGGCGGACAATGGTCACTCAGTGGGAGCAGTCGGGATCAGTGCAAAACATTCTGTATAATTTATTGGCTCATACTGTTTTTTTTTTAAAGTCGTTACCGAACCCTTCATATCATTCCAGCACACCAGGGGTGTGAAAAGAGTCGGTATTTTGATGAAATCTTTTAATGAATGGACTAGCTTGCTTCAAAGTATCTTCATAATACCGTCAAACTTTCAAATATTATTTTTCACGTTCGAAAACGTTTTTTCGCTTATTTTTTACTAGTTTAGAACAGTTAACAATCATAAGCCTAACCTCTACAAACTCTGGGTGTTAAAAAACAATGATATAATCATTGGCTTAGATAGGTATCTCCAGAGGGAGGGCTTATTCTATCCCGGATAACTGGCAGTCCCCTCCTCCCCCCCCAAAAAAAAGCTGAAAGAATTTGGTTAGCTATGTCTTTATATGGCTTCAAGCTCTCAGCACATTGACGTAGATACGTATCTTCGGATAAGAGAGGGGCTAGAAAATTTGGATAGCTAAGCCAATAATTGAAATACATTATTTTAGCACAACAGCAAATATTCATATTCATTAATTATTTATATTCACTTTGCCTAATATAATAATATAAATATGTAATATTAATATAATATATAATTCATATTATATCTATATTATATATTTATTTATTTATTATAATGTATAATATTATATATAAACTAATATCTCAAACAGGAACATTCATCATAAAATATATAACATAGGGCAGTGTATGACTCATTTTTTTTTTCAAATTTTTGATACATTAAGTCTACTTAATAAGCTTAATAGTGGGAATCTGGAAAGAGACCAAGATTGCTCTTAATCAAATAGTATACCAACCACCCATTACATACTGCTGTGAATCGTGGACTCTGACAAAGAGCCTAATCTAGGCATCCGAAATGTGTTTTTGAGGGATAGACTAGGCGTGATAGGGAAAAAAATAATCATTTTTTGAAATAAATTTCCAATGGACTTCCTCAACATGATAATTAGGAGAAAAATAGTAGAAACAAATTGTACCTATATGCTTGTATGTGTAGCAAAATGGTGAAAAAATTCATAAACGTACTGAAAAGTAGATTTTTTCACGTTTAAGATATGATTTTTTATTTTGAGAAAAATAATAAAATTTAAGAAATTGCACGTAATAGAGTTTTAAAAGACGGAAAAAAAGAGTTTTAAAGAATCGATGTCGGTGAACAGCTATTCGCAAAAAACAAAACAAAAAAAAATGAAATATAGCCACTTTCTTATATTTAATTAAAGTATTTGTAATTGTCGCAAGAATATATTGGTGAATATAAATAGCAGATTTTAGTAATGTCTAAGCAATAAAAATTTCATGAAAAAATAATTAAGAAATTTTCTTAGAAAACGCGAAAATGTATAAACAGGAGTTTTCGAAAAATGGTGTGAACAAGGCCCAAAATGGTCTTGTTGCGAATTTTCAAAGCACTACTTGTTCGTAAAGAGTTGCTATGCAAAACTATTTTCATGAAATACATATATGAGGATCACTTTAATACCTCAAATCCGCGTTAGAAGACGGAGGTTTTATTGTTTCGGGTTTTCGGTGATGCGAATGAAGGGGAAGTGTTACGAATCATGAAAAGTTATTATTATTTTTATAGGTGATTTTTACTATAGATAGGTACCATTAAGAACCACAATCTTTTTAAATGCTATTATGTAGCTATTACTTTACTCAAATAAAAATTGTTCACATCTTAAGCGTAAAAAAACAACTTTTCGGCTGGTTTACGAATTGTTTTCACCAGGTTGCTGATGAACAGCGATTTTACAATATACAATTTGGTTCGAATAATTGTCTCCTAATTATCACGATGAGAATATCCATTGTCTACTTGTTTAAAAAATAAACTATCGCGCCCGGACATTAACATAAATGAAAGAACTGAAGAGGACAGGATCGGATATCTATGATCCAAATGTCGTTGTTGTTACAGTCTAGAATATCGTATGGTTCGGCGCTGTTAAACCCAAGGATAGTTCTAGGTTAAATATATGACACTGATAGCTCTAGGTTAAATATACGGTACTAAAACTGAAGACAGGAGACCGAGAAGTAGATTTAGAAACGGAGGAGAATGAAGGAGCCAGTTTAGATGGAATATGGCCTGGAAGAGACGAATAAGGTAGGTGCTGGGCAGGTAAAATTACCTCGAGCTACTGCTGATAATATCTTTTTCCGGGAACCTCATATACAACAGCGTCCTGATACAACAGAGCTATAAGGAAAAAAAATGGAAATAAATGTGTAGTGAAGTGCTTTGAGAACGATGTTGATGCTGATCATGATATTTTAGTTTTTTTTATTTCAAATGACCATTTAAAAAAGTACTTAATCTATTGTTTAGTGCTAACTTCACGTGCTGAAGATCAGTTAAAAATAATTTATTGGCTTATAGTGCATTGAGACTCGTAACGTGACCCAATAACTCGAAGCAATTATAAACTAGGTAACTATTAATCTCAATCGTGTTTACAGTAAATCGTATCACGATTCAAACCTGTTATTTTTTTTCACAATAAAACGTTTAATGTTTAGGGTGATATTTTTATCAGTTCTAGAGCATGATTATTTTTCTCTTACCGTAGCGTTGCAAGAGACCATTAAAATTTTAATTTTCTGTTGTATCTTGATTGAATCGGACTAGTTATCTAATGTTTCGTCTACAGGAGATTTACTCAAATCTTAAAGCTGAGATCAAAACATCAAAACTGTCGATTTTTTAATAAATATATCCTTAGTCCAAAAATATATGAAAATCAAAGGATATCCGAAAAGAGAAGTTATAGAGCAGGATTGAGGTTTGTATTCCAGCTGCTGTCTATGAATTCATTTCAAAATATATACAATTAGCTTTTGGGTTTAACCGATATTATTTTCATTAGAGTAGGACAAGACAGTTTTGCTACCAACTGACAGTTCAGGGACAATTTAGTATGGCAGTCCAGTCCTGCTGTTGTAGACAGTTTCCTCCAGCTGCGACAGTCAGTTAGGGTGTGTTCGGTGTAGAGTATGTTTACACACTAATCCATCACGCTGTCCTCGGTAACGGTAGTAAACTATGATTAGACATTCTAGTAAAGTTACCAGAAAGAAATATTATATATATATATATATATATATATATATATATATATATATATATATATATATATATAAACTATCATTGATTATTTGCCAGAGATTTGGTTTTTGCACACCCATATCAACTAACTTATAGGGGTAACTTCGTTCAGCACTGTTTTTCATTCAATGACACGATTTCGGTCAGCGGTTCTGGTTTCCATATTCTGTAATAATATGTATTGATATTGGACAATATTATCGTTATAAAATTTAACCAGACCAGGTGCGAACAAAAGAAATAAGGGACGAGCAGGTAGAGAAGGGTAACTGACAGGCGATGACAGATGTCACCACATAAGAGATATGGGATAAGTTAACACTGTAACAAAGCCAAAAGCTAGGATACCTAATCAATTTTAAGAATTGTTCCTCTTAGGCCTTGGCTGTCCTCGAGGAAAAAGTGGAGACCGCCTGGAAAAGGTATGATTAAATTATACTAGTTGGATAATGGTTCGCAGATACCGACTGTCAGGACAAGGGGTGGAGCCATCCGATGAAATATCAGAATTTCCTCCCTCTATAAAACTAGTCGGCCAATGAACAACGTTTTCGACCCCATCTTAGGCAGAATAAGAGAGGGGGATAGAAGCAAAGAGGTGAAAAAGAGGTACTTCTGAACTGACCGAGGCTGAGGGAGGACGTGGATACTGAGACCGGATGATGCAAGACGAGCTCCTCTGAACCCTGACCTTGCATGATGTAAGCCTACAACCTTCGCCTTTAAGCCTTCGCCTGAGGAACCATCAACACCAATTAGTACAGATAAGAGATATATGTTAAAACAATTAATGGCTAAGTCTAGGCTGAAGCATTCCATGGTTAACTTTTTATTGTAATAGTTTGTTGTTTTAATTTTGAGGAATAACGATAAGTGTTAGCAAGGAGGTTGTTCTTTAGTAACCGTGCCCATATTTAATTTGAATATATTTCATTAAGAAAGCAGTAACTTTGATTAACATTAATATTAAAATTAAAAGTAGGAACATTATCTTGGTTAATTATTAAATAATGGTAACCACAAACCAGACCCTTGGAAAGGTATCCAATTTAGAGGATAAGGTAAGAAATTCAAAAGTATTCATAAGCTTACTTAATTTTGGGATAATCATCCTCAATGATTGCCCAATGGCATCCCTATATATATATATATATATATATATATATATATATATATATATATATATATATATATATATTTATAGACTAATGTATTAGAGCTAAATAGATAGCAAGCTCAACTCGAACCTAGAAAACATAGCAGTAACTTCTTTTTGGATGTGAAATTTTTCTTAAAAATGAAAAAAAAAATTGAAATTAAAAAAACAACTAAGGTAAAACAAAAATATAGTTTTTATTTTTTTACGTTGAATGATTATATGTAACTGTTAATTGATAATGTAAATATAAATATTCTAATTTAAACTCTGAAATTTAGGATAAATCCTTTCCTTCTATTATCCGCCATGCTTCTTCTCTATCCTCATTCAAATCCCTTCTTTTTCAACACCTTTCTTCTTTCCAAAATGATTCTCTCTAATTACGAAATTTCAATTTAAGATTAACATCTAGATCAGAAGTTTATAATAGTTTTTAATGCAATAGCTCCAACTTTGCTAATCTACCCATTATCTTTGTATTTTTCATTTTCTCTCTTTTTCTTTTTTTTGTTCACATTAACTATATTTTTCAAGAATTTACATTGTTTGCTTATTGTTTTATTGAAAATATTGTAAACATTAATTGATCTTTATTTTGTAGTCTTAAATATTATTTCTGTTTTCTTTTTTCGATTGTGTTATTCATAAGGGACTTAGTCCCAGATTTTTCTTCTATTTATTCTATTCTAAATGAGCGCCGTTTATTATAATTACAGTATTTTCAGTATAATACATTATAATTACAGTTTAGTATAATGTCAGTATTTTCTTTAGAAATAATCATATGCAAATAGTAAATAAAAACTGAACATTCAAAATTAAATCCTTCTGCAAAGCAACAATTAACGGTTTACAAAATCTTTAGATATATGAGATCCATCAAGTTTTCATAGAAAAGATCATAAAACTTAAAAATTGACATTTTTTTTTTTTTTATCAATATGTAATTTTTATAGTTAATTTTAACAGTTTTATCATTTTAATTTTCTTATGAGCTTCATATGTTACAAAAAAAATTAAATTGTAATTCTCGGTGGTGATGAAACATAATAGATTTTTTGGTGCTAGTGCCCAATGCAACCCCAATGACCGTTACCACCCCCCGTTGACAATATTATATTTATATTTAAAGAATAAACCTCATGATTTATATTATTTAAAAATAAAATAAAAAATAATACATTCACTAATATCTTTTAGATAAAAAATATTATATAATTAGTAACCTAATTCATGATTTACTGAGTGATCATTAGCATGTTTTACAGCTTATGTTATGTATTTCCAACGATTCTACAAATTTAGCATACCTTAGCGGTCTAATCTCTTTCCAAATTATTTAGTCAGGTTCTGTTCCTGTTATTGTTGTTGTTGAAAGAACTTAAATATATTTATATATATATATATATATATATATATATATATATATATATATATATATATATATATATATATATATATATGGGGTCGAGGTGGCCGAGCGGGTTAACGCGTTTGCAAAAGTGCACCTACTTACAAACCCAATGATTGTTACTTCGAATCCCGGTCACGACATTACTTTAATTTAATTTAATTAATAATTAATTTAATTCCTCTAGCAATTAATCACCCCTCCCCCGGGTATGCGAGGCCCCTCAGCCTGGAGGCAAAAAATAAATAAATAAATAAATATATATATATATATATATATATATATATATATATATATATATATATATATATATATATATATATACACTGGTCTTTGCTATAGGGTCCTTCCACAATTGATTTTCCCCCAATATGTGAAAAATAATATATTTATATGAAAATATCCTTAAGGACTCCTTATGATATTATCTGAATTAGGAAGTGTAGTTTCAAGTGATTGAAGAGAACTTAACGAATATTTTTTTCTCTTATCGGATAAGGGTTTTCCCAGATTCAAAATTTAAGAATCTGATTCAAAATGAAATACTTTATATCATTTTAAAATATGGCTCAATGCAAGCTAGTTTTTTGTAATATGTATCTGTTAAAAAATAAATAAAAAAAGTGATGAACAATAATTAAATTGGTAATTAACAAAAGAGCTAATTAGTATAAACACTAATACATAAGAACAGTGAAGGAATATTCAATAATATATATATATATATATATATATATATATATATATATATATATATATATATATATATTTATATATATATGAGTGACTAAACAAAATTTGTGATATTTCATTATTTTTCGAAAAAAATTAAAAAAAAGAAGGTATATAAATTATAATATAAAAATAATTATAATATAATAATATAAATTATAATAGAAAGAATGAAATATATAGATAAGAATCCCATCATATTTCAATGGCATTTAGAACCATAAATAATGAATGAAAAAAAAAATGATTTAGGTTTAGATTTATTTTAAAAACAGTTTAGAATAGAAAGACTATTTGTCATATTTGGTTCGGAAATGGATAGATGAATAGACCGCGATAATAAATTAATGGCATAACGTAGAATTGATAGCTATGGGGAAGAATAATGATTTTTAGGGGTTCAGTGTTATTTACTGGGTAATTGTTAACGAGAATTGTTTTTAATAATAATTTTTTTTGTTATCAAATCTCTATTTTATTTTTATACATAAATACATATAAAATGTAAATAATCAATATAAATATAAACCTGATCAAAAATTCAATTAAACCAACATATATGCCTCCTGAAAGGACTAAAGTGAATGCTAAAAAAAAAAAGATACATTTATTCTTTAGTGAAATATTTTTTTTACTAAAGTCATCATTGATGTATGGTCATTTCATTGCTCCATTTTTTAAAATCCCAAATGTAAAGTGAGTATCTGATCCTTGATTATGATTGAAAAGGAAAACTTGGTGGTATGTGTGATACTGATCAAATAGCCTTTGATAAAATAAAGTAATGAACGTATCCATGGCTTTTAGTGATTCAAATTAGTTCAGAATAATTTGTATGCTTTATTTTACAATTTGAGTCGTAAACATTAATGGGTGTTAACTGAAATACAATAATTTTCTATATATTTGTTTAATTAATTGAATAATCACAGAGCTGTCTATATATACAATTTAAGTGCTAAGTGTAAGAGAAAAGTTCAAGTGGAAAGTAAGCGGAACTGAGACATTACTGATGAATTCATGCTTATTTATTGTGGAGCTGATATGAGAAAAAGTCAGAGAAGATGAAGGAATCGTTCAAACAAAAGAGCTCTACAGTAAAGTCAAAAATTGGGAACCGATGGGTTCAAGAATTATCACTACAGATCTATAATTAGTAGTGAGATAGGTCACAACTGAGGTGTATGTCCCTATTGAAGGATCGTCCGTTTTAGATAAGGAGCAGTTCTATAGTAACCTTCAAAGAACAGTCAACCGGGCTAGAAGTAAAAATAGAAGCATGTTAATAATAAGAAACCTTTATGCATGAAAAGGAAGAGACGGTTCAAACAGAGTTATTGGTCCATTCATTGGAAGATATGGTCACCGATAATGATGGAAAAACGCTAACAGACTTTTGTATGGACAATGTTCTGTTGATTGGCAACTCCTGGTTTAACCAAAAACGAATCCATAAGTTGACGTTTGTTCGTGGAGGAAGAAATGCTTCAAGCATCACTGATTATTTCTTTGCTTCATAGATTACTTCTTTGAAATTTTGTTTTAGTTATTCAGTAACCTTAGAATTAGAATTGATAATACAATCTACAGATTGCTATAAATCATTTTTACCGAACTTAAGCAAGGCTAATTCAAAATACTCTTATGAATAATTTTTTTTTCACTTCCAAACAGACAGTTTTAAAAGAAATCCTAGACCACCGGATCAATTACCGTCAAACACAATTTTCAAATAAATAAAAAAATATATAATTGAAACAAGCTAAAACGTGTGAATAAATAACCCCGTGCGACTTTGAAGCCTCATGCACCAGTGGGTTAACAAAACCATTTAACATTTAGACGAGTGACATTGCATTCACCACACTAGCTGGTCTGTTATTTGACATATTTTCCATTTTTAAGTTATGCACGCAATTAGGTTGTTACAAAAGTCCTTGTGTCTGAACACAAACCTTAATTACAACTCTCATAATTATGCTATAAGAATGTTTTTGTTCCTACTATTTATGTCGATGTTTACTTTGACAAATCTTTTAATTTCTTGAGACTTGAGTTGGCTTTATGTGGTCATTTATATTTTTAAAACGCACGTGGAATGTCAGAAGAAAAATCGTGATCCGCGGATTTTTGAGACATTACTTTAAAAAAGGTTTAAGCGCAAAGAAAGAAAAAAGAAAGAAATTTGTACCATACAAGGAGCGTCAATTATCCATCGAAACACTGCCGCACAACACAGATCAGGTCGCCCATCGGTCGTTGATGTTGAAGTTCTTCTTGAATGTGTGTACCAGGACCTACAAGCAACTACTCGTGATTTATCGGCCGTAGTAGGTATTCAACCATTTGTACCCTTTTTACAACTGTGTACAGCTAGACAGAGTTTATGCAGTTTTGAGTGCAAAATATCCTGCTTTGGTCAGCAGGAACCAAGCTATTTCGCACAATGCACACCGTTCTCGTTTGACCAAGGAAAAAATATCAGAACTGCGAGCAGTAAACGTTTTGTCTTATCCTGCATATAGCCCAAATATGGTTTATTTAGGCCAATGCCTCATTTTTTAAGAGATCGGATCTTTGATAATGACGAGGACGTAAAAATTGGATGTGAAGAGTTCTTTGCCTCAAAACCGAAGGAGTGGTACCGGCATCAAATCCAATTACTAGCAGAAAGATGGGTGAAAGTAATTGAAAATAATGGACTTTACTTTGAAGAGTAGTATTCAATAATTTTTTAGAATACGTAATCTGAAATAAAGCTATACTAATGCACAAAACCTTTTGTAGCAACCTAGTATTGTTGAAACTCGAGGAATACCACAATTAGCACGATTTCGCATGCTAAATGAGAGATTGTGAGTCCCCTTACAACAAGTTAATAATGTACAATATTTATACGTTATTAACTCAATTTTTAAAAAATATATGGGACTACACGAGCTTAATATAACAATATATTAACAACTACAATGGAAATCGTACATTGAAAAGCGAAATCGACGTGACAGAGGGACAGAAGTTGTTCCCCTGGAACGAGTGTTGACAGTTTCTAGCTATCTTTTCCTTCCGACTGCCATTTGATTCTCCTATAATGTCTTCCACCTCATCCCAGTATATATTGTTTATTAGGCCTTTACAGCAGCTAAATCGTATATGTTCATGTGCAATACAGTTTACCAAATAATAAACAAAAGACAGTATTAATAATTGCAAAAAAAAAAATAAAATAAAATAAAAAAAAATATATATATATATATATATATATATATATATATATATATATATATCACAATTAATAATAACTCATGAAGGATTTTGGTTTTATTACTTGATAAGTAAGCACTGTTTATTTAATTGCTGTTACAATGTGATCAGTATTCACACTCAACCACCAGATCATTTTAGATTATTAACCACTACATTATTAACTCATTGAAGAACCAAATAAACGCTTTGTAGAGGCTGGGTGCGCCACAGAAGAATCATCGACACCATAGGTGAAAAATAAGCGCCTCCTGAAGTTAGGAGTCCAGTATTAGTTTTGCAACTGTCACGAAGAACATATTATGCATAAATAAATAAATAAAATAAGATTTTTTACTGAAGTACAGCCAGCATCAGCTTCAAATTATATTGGATATCTTTTTGTCAATTTACCGAATTATTTATTTTATACATACTGTAAATAGGGGGACTAAAAAGTTATCCTTGGAAGAATGTTTGTTTCACAGTGAATGACAAAACTGGCTAAGCCTTTTAAAGCTTTAATAATGAGAAGATTTTCGATTTTTTCGCGATGTCTAATATTCACAGAGCTACTAGTTGTAATAATAATAAATAAAACAATCCAAGAAACTAACAGTACGTATTAGCAATGACTGAAAGTTACGAGAAATTTCACAACTACTTCAAGCTTTTCAGTCATCTGTTTATGGCACCATATAAGTATGTATATGATGAGTCCACTGAAGATCGGGGTTGCCACATTTTCTCCTACATGGAGTTATACACATTAATATGTTCATGTCGTTCAGTAGAAGGTAAGATGATTAATAAGATAAGATGATGGGGAATGGACCAGGATATACTCTCTCCTCTAATATTTTTAATAATAATTTTTGATCCAGTTTTCATTCTTTTTGTTAAAACTTATGTCCAATTTGGCGATCAGACTCTTTTCTTGAAATTTATTTCGGACGATATTTCCCTTTCTATATTCCTCTAAATAATATATAAAGTATAACTAATTACGATTTTTATATATAAACTAAAATTGGAATTACCCAAAAACAGTGAAATTATTTCACCAGAACAAATAAAAAGGGATATTGATATCCTCACAAAAAAAGCCCAGATTTAAACTGTAAGTGCATTTGTATTCGACATTTATATGCCCATCGTTGCTAAATTTCACTGTAATAAAACGTTCTATCAATTTTATTTTATGGGAATGATGCTTTGATTTATATAGAGGGCCATGTAAAAACAAACTTTTTTGTTTTTTGTTCCACTCGATTGAAAGGATTAAACTGGCAGTTGGTGCAAAGTTCTTACACTGAATCACAACTCAATTCTGCAGAATAAGAATGTAACTCGAGATTTGGTAAATCTCCAAGAGTCCAGACAGAAGTATAAAAGAAAATTCACAAATAATCACAGTACTCATTATACAATTGAATTGTTTGATGAAATGGAGTCGAAATGAAATAGCTTAGAGTCGGTCCATAAATATTACAATACATAATTAGACCTGGGTTTTCTGGAGTAAATGCTATCTTCTGCTGCCGCAGAACTGTTCATCTGAAATTCTTCGACTTATCTAAGAGTGTGAAAAAAGAGCGTGGTTCTTTTGTTTTCTTTTTCTCAATAACTTAATATAGAACCAGATTACATTACCAATCGAGAAGAAAGAGAAGTTAGGAAAAACATACTAAAACTGCGAAGACAATGTCTTGAGTTTAAGGACGTTTAAGAGGATTGTCGCAGTTTGTGCGCAGTGAGCAGAGCTCTGTAAATAGCTGCAAGGACTTGTCTTTGGGCGCGCTACAACACCGCGAAGGAATACGAACCATTCTCATTACTCGAGGGGAAGGAACAAAACGAATCCCGTTCCAATGGTTTTCCTGAGAGAGGTTAGTAATAGAATAACAAATGAAATTTACTTTCATCACGTTAAGCAAAATATAGAGGGAATTTTAATTCAATTAATGCAATTAATTTAATATAGTTTTACCATTAAAGAACCTTGTCGTTAGTAAAAATAAAATAAGGAGATATGACTGGAAAATGTTCTTGATTAAAAGAATATTTTAAGACCTTTCATTTGTTTAATGGATAACAGAAGAACTTTCTTTGTAGTTGCCAGACTGTCTATTGTATACTATCTCTGAGATTACCAAATATTCATTCTAATGACATTTCGGTTAATTCACTAGTGCATTCTTATATTGCTTGTTTACTTGATATGTTTGTAATTTTATTGCAGTATTATGTTTTTAAAATATTGTTCTTGGTTAAAAAATTAAAATATTTTTCACTGGGACATGCTGCCGCATTTGAATACAGCAAGTCAAATAAAACATTATTATTACTTAATTTACCTACGGCAAGAAGAATTAATATTTAAAAAAATATTAATCCTTCTTTGATAATGACCTTAACAAAGGTCGACACGTCATAAGAATAAAGATTTGTTAACAGCACATAGTTTTATTTAATACTTGAAGACTGTTAGGCAACTATGAAGCGAGATGGCGATCTAATGTATTACTACTTACTGCACTATACATATCGCGTGGAAGGCAATCTACCACAGCGAGTCAGTCTTGATCGAGCCCGGCAGCGATTCATTTCTATACAGCTAAAGCAATTTAGAGAGATCGCAGATCGTCGCGACAGATCGCGTTCTGTGTGCCTTAGGCCTTAAGAACGGCCCCACGGGTTAGCTGAAGGGCGAAACATTGATTAGAATACCCGACTTACATATTTTATAATTCATCAACATACAAAAAAGTAGGTGGAGAGAGAGAGATATATATGTAAGCGTCGATTGGTTAAATCGGCATCGAACCTTCAGGTTCGCAAAGTCATTTATATTACAAAAATACTAGTGATTTTTGTCAAAAATAATTACAAAAAGAATAGTGAAACAATATCTTATAATTTATTTTAAAATTCTACATGTCAAAAAATATACCAAAGGTCTATAAAAAATAAATTTAATTGTTTTAAAATAAAAGTTCTGCATTTAACATGATTACCACAAGCTTAAAATTTATTTGATTTTTCGTAATTAAAACTAAATACATTTATTTGATAAAAATATCCCTATATTACTGAGCAGTACTTTAAAAAAAAAAAAAGGTGAACTGATTTTCTAAGCACTTTTAAAAAATGGAAAACCCTTCTATGACACGATAGTTCTGCACTAATTTTTTTTTTTTTAATATTCCCAAGTTTTTTGCGTTTTAACCTAGTATGACTAGTTGCCGTTGTGCAATGGACTCCCAATAAACAAAATATACTTTTTTGATTTAAAATATCGAGAAAAAATATTCGAAATTCCTCACCACCAACTGATGATGCACTGTAGGGAGGAGCACGTCATCCCACCGGAGCAGACTGGGTTCCTTGGAGGTGTCTCCTGCGAACACCATCTTGCGAAGCTTCAGACCCACACCATCGAGCAGCTTCAGAAGAACAGAGCTACGGCGTTCATTTCACTGGATTGCACGCAGGCCTTTGACAGTGTGTCCCCCACACTCTTACTTCGCCACCTGGAGGAGTTCAGGTTTCCCATCACTCTATGCCGACTGATTGGATGCTACCTCAGCGGAAGATCTTTCGTTGTACGAGTCGGTGGGAGCCTCTCTACTCCACACAATACTACCTGCGGAGTATCTCAAGGGTCTGTACTGGGACCAATCCTGTTCGTCATCTTCACGGCGCCAGTGGTCTCAGACAAGCGTCCAGGAGCAGAAGTAGCAGCCTATGCCGACGACATCGGAATCTACGCCTCCAGATACAACGGCGGCGTAGCCCTCAAAAAGATAGAGCTGGCTTCAGTGGCCATAGTTGAAGACCTCAGGCTAAACGGCATCAGGGTTAATCCCTTGAAAACAGATGCAATCGTGATGTCGTTTCAGAAGAGGAAGAAACTTCTTCCCAAGATCTTCAAAGTGGACGAGGAAGAAAGGCCTGTCTCTAGCTCCATCCTCTATCTGGGCATCACTCTGGATAGGCACTTCACCTTTTCCAGTCACGTCAGGAAGAGGATCAAGTTGGCCCGGAATCAAGTAGGCTCTATCACCTGCTAACGTCACCGCAGCTCTCACTTCGACTGAAACTACAGATCCACAAAGCCATCATCCGACCGACAATGCTCCATGGTGCACCACTGCTGAGGCATCTGTACAAAACATCCCTGAAAGGACTGCAGAGCTACTAGAACTCCGTTCTACGGCGGATCGTCCGTGGCACTTCCCTCCAAAGGGCTAAAAACACCACCATCCACGAGGAGTTCCAGCTACCCTCAGTGCCTGAGTACATTGGTCGAAGGCACATCAAGTTCTTTGATGGGCTTAAAGCCTGTGCTAAACCCCTCTTTAGAGAGGTAGCTCCACCACCCAGGCCTGGGAGGTGGCAAGGCAATGTCCTCTTGGTTGACGTGCTTGCCGAGGGAAGGGGTCGTCACTCTGCAGTCTGAGCCCATCATCCTTTCCATACCAGCAAAGTGTTCCCTCCACACTTAAAGAAATAATAAAGGCATAAAGCCACAATGAAATAACAGTCGCATACAGCAAGCCAAGCCAGTTTAAGCCAACCTTAAAATGCCAAGAGGCAATAAAAGGACTGGAAACATTTGTGTATATATTATATCATTTGTATTTGTAACAAATAAAATTTCTGGAAGGAAAGAAAGAAAAAAAAAATTCGAAATTCCTTTCGGACAGAATCTAACTCAATGAAAGTTTGTGCTTTCATTTGAAATTTTGTTTACAAACTTTTTTAAATACTTTTTTCAGCGTTAAATATATCAAAATGTGCTCTGCTTTGAGACGAACTTAATGCTGATTGAGGCGCTCGAAAAAATAATCAAAAACGAAAAAATGAAAAAGCATCAAGAAATCTTAGGACAGCCAAAGCAGCAGATTATTTGAGATTGGTTCCAGGGTCAGGTCATATGCTAGGCCACATGGGAAGTATGTACTTAAGGTAGAAAATAATTGAAAAGACGCATTCAAAGTTATCATTGTCACGTTGAACTTCCACCGGTCCACTCATTAAGCGTTTAGAGTTCTGTCAAACTGTCGGATGTATTCAATGACAGAAACTTTTACTAAAACATTCATCTCTACAAAACTTTAGCCAATTGTTAACTTCAGGATAACTTCAACATTCAAACAACTACTAGATTCAGTTTAATAATTAGATATCTCCTAAAAGTTTAAATTGAACTTAAAACTCAGTTAAACAGAAATAATAATTTGTTGCACAAACAAAATAAGACATTAAAAAAAATAAAAAAAATACATTGCTGTTTATTCGCTACAGAAACATTTTGTTGTATTATATTATGCATATCTGACATTAACTACATAATTTTAAACTTTGGCTTGAACAAATTAAACAATAATCGATTAAGATAAACAAAGGTAATTTCGTACACATTATTACAATCTCATACAATTACCATTGTATTAGCTAAATCGAAATTCGAACTTATATAGTAATTGTCGAAGATAAAATTCAGGTTGTGAAGCGAACATTAAGCATTAGAAAAAAAAACATTTCTAGGGACTTCCTGTTTTCTAGATTTTTCGTATTTCTCGGTAGAGGAGCAGTGGGGATAAGCTCCTATCATTGGACCATTCTTTCTATGAATCTATGAGGTCGACCACCCCACACAAACCATAGGTATTTTATTTTCATGAAATTACTAACTAATATTTGAGGAGTAAATCTCGGATATTATAAAGGTTTTACTCACGTTTTTAAAAGATTAAATTAAATGAATTTAATAAATATTTAATTCACCATCAAAGCATAAGTACTGATTCGTTAATTTAATGAAGTGAACAAAATTTTTAAATAAACCCTCAAAATAGAACTATTTAAAAGCGATATTACAAATAAACATAGAGAAAGATCTTAAAGGATTTTGTATTCGATATCTAATATTCAAGATCAGCAAAGATCTGTTGAGAACTTAGGTTTCTCTCAGACACACAAACCTATCTGATGTGGACAACACATGACGCCTATTAAACTATAAATCGGTGGTTCAAAAAGTGATCCTGAATTTGGTTACAAGTTTCCGAAGATGGCAGTATCTCAAAAATAGCACTCGGCGTTGCGACATCCATCAATTGACACACACACATACTCTTGTTTATGGAGGTCTTATCCGTTATTATATGTCGTTTTCTTTCAGTAGGTTACTGGTTTCCAAGAGATTTCTTCGTGTTCCATGACAACATCAGAACTGTCAATGTCACTAGATAAAGCATTGAAAATCGGCAGTTTCGACACTTAAAGCGGAAGAACCCATTTAGCTTATAACTTATCCTCCTCCAGCAGACTTGCTCATCTCTGCGTTGGGGAGGAAAGCCAGTATTTTACACTCAATTTTAACATTTAAAACAAGTAATAAAAATGTTTAATTGTGGAAAAAAAAAATCGCGTTTGTAACCATTATCACCTAACCATATAATCTCTATTTAATTTTAATATAATTTTTGATGTAAGTTTATTACGACCTCCAAGTAAAGTACTTTTTTCGGCTCACCAATTTTATCCAAAATCTATTAAATACATTTATATTGATATAAAAGACCTGTTTACCAAATTTGAGATGTTTTACGTTATATTTTAAAATAATTTTTGATGAAAGTCTAATATGACCTTCAAGTAAAGTACCACTTCCGGTAATCATGTAGTGACCAAAAAGGGAGGTTCACGACTAGATTTTACAGCAATCCTAAATACAAAATTTTAACTTTCTACAGCTAACCATTTTTGACTTATGCGAGATATGCACGTACGTACAGATGTCACGACGAAACTAATCAAAATGGATTCAGGGATCGTCAAAATGGATATTTCCGTTGAAATCTGGAAACCCGAACATTTTCACGATTACAATACTTCCTTTACTTCGTACAAGGAAGTAAAAAGTATTTTAACATAAATAAGTAAAAAAGGAAAAATCTTTCAAATCTGAGTCCAAGTTATAATGTAATATATTCCATTTATTTTGTCTTAAACATCGCCGGATTATTTCTTTATTACAGTGGCTCCTCAACTTTTTTTCTACATGTTGAGAGGCAACTTCACACAACAGCCCTTCTTAAAGTTTACATTATATACGTCCAAGAGTTGACGATTTTTCATGAGCAGAACACCTTATTATTTCCTTGATAAAAAATTAACATTATTCAAATTCGACTTTGGATTATTAAACATTGCCAGGATATATTTGGCAGGAGCCATGTAATTTAGATGATGCTTGAACAAACTGCGCAGACCCTAGGAGTAGTATGCTATTGTTCAGAGTCCCATTGTAGGAACAGAGGAAACCTACCAACTCTCTTGAGCCATTTACCTTGCCCAAGTTTAATTCATTTTCCATCAACCGCCGAATTAATAATAATTGTCCTCATTAGCTCTCGTTTTGTATTTATGATGCACTATATTAGCACAGAGAATGAGGAGTATTCAATCCCGCAAAGCAATGATAAGCCAACTGCAGCCCGCGGGTCGAAGTTCGCATAGTACAGAGTGTACCTAAAAAAGGTAGCCCAGCACTTGCTTAAAATGCATTATACGGATTTTATTGCCTTTTATTAGCAATTGACATACCGCCTTTGACATACCGCACATCCAGAGGCATAAATCAAAACTTGAAACTTCAGAAATTATAATAATTGGTACCCCATCATCCCAACGAGTAGCCAAACCTACAATATCAGATAAAAAAAATTACAAAAAAATAGAAAAAAAATTGTTTTTCTTTTTATATGATATTTATTATTTTTATTTTATCTAATTATGTTTTTGTATTTTTGTTCTTTTTTTCATATATGTTGTATATATGGTATGAATGGATTCTCATAGCCCTAATACCTTTTGCCCTTGAGTGTGGCAACTTGTATTATTTTTCAAATAAAAAAAAAATGTCAGCTGCAAGCTGTGATTTGTTTGTTGTGTTTACTTAAAATCAACGATAACTTCTTTGATTAATAATAATTAATACAATAATTGATTGCATCGTCAGGGGAGTGGTTTCATTCGATCCAGTGATGAAAGTACTATAAGAAGTGATTAATTTGTGCAAATTTATTTGCGAATATTGCGCCCTCCATTTCCTCCTCCATGTCCCTCCGAAATTAGGGCGTACAGCGCAGATCTCGATTTCATAAATTTAATTGCTTCTAAAAATTTATATTTATAATATAAAAAAATTATGGGTGGTGTTTAACTTCGTAATGACCAATATAATAAACTGGTGGCATTTTACATAAATTATTTCATGAGGAGATCATTTTAAATAACATGGCAGCGAGATGACGGAGGTGGGGGAAGGTACCTCAATAAGTGAATGTCAGTTTGGATGAGTTTTGAGTTTCCGTAATAACATATAGTCTTGGAAAGATTGTAATTTAACAGTTACACTTAACTAAATAAGTAACTATTAATATTCAACATCACGGGCGTAACGCATATTTTATTTAATAATAAAAATAATAATTTACCATTTTATACCAAGTAACATCTAGAGTCATGATGCCGTATTTAATTCCATTTGAGAACGCTTTTATTAATTAAAAAGGTTACGCAATGTTTAAAATTTTGGTTTGAAAATTTACGATCGTAATTATCAAGTTTTGGAAAGTGAGGATTCGGAAAGATTATTTTAAAATGTGTTTAGGACAAAATAAATTAAAAATGTATTTATAAAATAGAATGGTTAGTATTAAGTATTGGCATACACACAGGTTTCCGGACAAAAATAGGTTCAATAATTTATTGTAAATAAATTAATTAGTGGATATGATAATAAACAACATCCCGCATAAATTTTTACGAGTGAAGGAAATTAAAAATCCGTTCAACATAATTTAAAAAAAATATTCATGCTGTAACAGTTGTGATATTAACTAGTTAGTTATTTCATGGATTTCATCTAATTAATTATATCTTATTCAAATATATATCCAAAATGGGAAAAATGATCAGAATTGAAAGACAATCCACCGAAATGGATCGTAAATTTAAAGAGTTAAGTTCTACCGGCAAAAATGAAAGGTTCAACTTTTTCGATAAGCATTGAGTTATCGATATATCGGCAGAAATTTGGGATTGTCTCTCTTGACCATGCTACACGTTATTAAAAATTTATCAGTTGGAAATAAAAATACTATGCGTTGCCATAGTGCGTGAATCATATATGCTCGTGCGAAAACTAGCAAAAAATACCCTAACAGCTCCTGAAATTTTCACATTTTACATAATAATACTCCAACCTATTAACATATTAACATAACGAAACATATTAAGAAAAAACAGTAATTTATGAAAGAAAACAAAATATGTAGATATTTTTATATTATAAAAGACGTAAATGGCAGAATTTAATTTTCGTTGCACATTTGTTCACGTTTTGGCGTTTTTTTTGTGCACGAAATCCGGGCTCTAGTAATAAGTATTCATCGCATATGTTGACAATCACTTTGTACTGTTTGCGTACAAATTTATGGACTTTAAGGTAAATTTCCAATAATTTGATTTTTTCTGGTTTCCTTAGCCATCAATAAAATAAATTGGTAGCATATTTGAGAATGATCCATATACATGTGCACACAGATCCATTAATGGAATACTTACTTACCAATTGGAAAATCTCAGCGGAAATTTTCACTGAGTTCGGCGGTATCTGATTTCGCTTTAGCAGTGATAATAACCCTTTGAAATATTTTTTTCATTTCCATTTGGAAAAATGGTTAAAATCTTTAATTGGTTAAAAGCTTAAATTTTAAAGAGGATAATTATGAAATAATATATAATTCTAAGTACGTTTTATTCTGATTTAATAATTTAATTTATTTTAAATTGGCTTAATCATTCATCACATCTTAATCATTACATCCCTTCTTTCACTGTATAAAGTAATAGTTGATTTTTTTAGATTCCTCTTACTACTTAAATGCTTAAAACAAAATTTTTAATATTTATCACGGGAATAAAAAAAAAGTACGCTGTAGGTTAGAATTTCGTAGCCTGTATTTTAATCATTTCAAATTATAACAGATATTTTTCGTTTTCATGTGTAAAAATTTGAATTCATATTTTTGTAATTCAAAATATTAAATTGTGAATGTTCTAATTATGAAAAAAGAAAAAAAATATATATCAGGCTGCACAGCTGAATAAGATTTATTCTTAACTAGTAACAGTAATAATCACTTTTGAAATTAATTATAAACGTTTTTAAATTTAGAAATTTTAAACAAATTAAGAATAAATTTTTGAATGCAGAAAAGTTCCAATTAATGCAGAAATGTTCCAATAGTCCCCCTTACTGCATATATGTTATAATTGTTAATTGTTTTATTAAATACACTTAATTATTTATTATAAAATGCTTGAAACATAATTTTAAACATGTAACGTATTAACAATTGGCAAATCCTAGAGGAAATCTCCACTGTGAATTTGACTGTATTTAAATTTCGCTACCAACAGTGCTTCAAACCCATTTAATTATGACAAACTTTTTTTCTATTTTGTTAGGTAAAATTGAATAGATGCTGAAGCAGTATTAAAGTTTAGAAGATTGTATTAAGTTTAGAAGATTGTAATTATAAAAGAAGAAATAAAATTACATTTACTTGAATAACTAAATAACTTTTATTCTGATTTCACAATTTTAAAAACTAAGCTAATTTTATAAGTAGTTTAATTTTAATTTCGCAAGTCATGTATAAAAAAAAAAAAAAGATTTCAATTTTAAATACATATGTAATAATATTTTGATAAACAGAAATATAAATTAATTTTTAAATAACACTTAACTGACACCCACTCCCGACCCTTCATGTCTTGTAGTAATTATTAAATTATTTAAATGCCATAGAGTAATAAAATGCTGAATATATAATTTTATGGATGTATTACACAAATAAAAAAAAAATTACGAATGAATCCGTATACTACTTACCAATTGGCAAATCTTATAGGAAATTTCCACTGTGAGTTGGTAGAATCTTAATTTCACTATTATCTGTACTTCAAACTTTTTCAATTATAACGAACCTTTTTTTTTTATTTTGGTGTGTAACATTGAATATATGCTTTATAACTTTGAAAGACCTGAATCTTGAAGATTTTAATTATGAAAAAGAAATAAAATATTCAAATCAGCTTGTATAAATGAATATTTTTATTCTAATTTAATACCTTCTGAAATATCTAAAGCTGGTAAATATGCCTGGAACTACATATATTTTTTAATGAAAAAAAAATGTTTTCTTCTGTAAAATGTTATGTTATTATATAATTTCGTTAAGACAAGTATTACAGAAAAATATTTAGTTCACGACCTGCAGAATATTCCAATATGGCCGTTTCTAAAATTATAAATTAATCCTTTTTTTGTTGTTCTTAATATATAAACAGAAGTAATTCATTCTGGAAAATGAATCATGCTTAAGAACTGAATTCAAAGGGTACTAAAGCCCTTAAAGGGATCATTACTTCATTATGCTTATTCTGACTGAATCATTCATGAAACAAAAAATAATTATGTATTGAAACAGGGTCTACTTTCAAGTTTACTTATTTAGATGAATGAAATTCGGAATTCATGTTTTTTAGCGAAACGTAAAGGGTATAAACACTGAAAATGAGGTTCAACTAAATGAGAACACAAAAATAATTGAAAATCCTTAAATTATTTATATTTTTATTAAATTACTGGTATAACATATTACTTATTAAGCACTGAAATTATGTTTTAGGCAATGAATAATAGAGTTTATTACGTAAGAAACACATGAAAATAGATTACTGTAAACTCGTGAAAACAGAAAAAAAATTAAAGAATTGTATGCATTATTATTAAAAATTATAAAAAATTATTTATTATTAATTATTACATTATTAAAAATTCATAACTCACAGGAGGAAGTTCCAATATGGCTGGCCTTCTTTCTTGAAGTTCACTATCTGCCTTGTTCTTTAAAACAGACAGATTTCGAAACGAAAGTAAATAATGTAATAACCGAACACTTAATAAACACTAATAAATAAATATTATCACATTGGACACCTTTCTCATATTTAAAATAAAATTCACTCGACACACAACCGAACCGTACCATATTGAATAAAATTATGATATAAGTGATCTGGTATTGTCGAGGCGGAACGGATGCTAACTTGATCATAGACAATGCCCGCTTCTGATTGGCTGAAAGTTTCCGCCAGCGCTGACTCTAAAACAGTCTATATAAAAAACCCGCTAATATTCAGTATAATACCGTTCTCAATAACATCGGTCAAGTCTGCCTGTTCAAAGGTAACTGATTATTATTAATATTATTACTTAATTATTTGGCCTGTTTATTATTTATTTATACCTTTCAGTTATTTAAAATAAAATTCACACAATACTGATTTAAGTAAAACATAGCTTGAGATCTATATTTTGTCAGGGAAGCTAATTTGACTATAAAGTTTGGCTGAGTCCCCACTCCCACCACTAAGCTTAGCACAGTCTGATGTAAGTGAAATTATTCAAGTTATCATCCATCACCTTTATTACGACAGTCAACTTCTAATCTCTGTATCAGAGGTATTTTGTTGTTATATCTATTACGGTGTATTTACTTTTATTGTGTTAATGGTAATAATAACATGTTATATATTTGTATATAAATGATTATGAGAATATTCATTATTAGCGTTTTCAATGTAGAAGATATACCAGACGCCATTTATACAAAACATCCAACTGAAAAATATAGATATGTATTAATATTCTTTTTTTTTATGACATAATTAAATTACTGATGCATTTATGGTCTAACAAAAGATATTAAGATTCAAGTTGCTATGTAATATTATCATTCTGGTTCATTTTTAAATAAGAAGAAATAAAAAATTAATTTTTTTAAGTAACGAGCTTTTAAGTTTGTAGAAAAATTTCACTATGGGCATATAAAATACTGCTGCTTTTGGCTAAAAATATATTTTATGTGAATTAAATAAAAAATAATATCAATAATTGAAAAAATGGAGGAAATATTTTTGACGCCATTTAATGTATATAAAATATTCTAATGACAAACATATACTGATATTTGTTAATATCAATATTTTTTTTTAATAGCATTTAAATTACTGAAGCATAATTGGTCAATATAATAGATGGTAAGGTTAGTATCGTTTAATAACTAAATAATTAAACCGGAAATATATTCTGTTTATTAAGTAATAATATATCATGCTTTTTTGACTAATAAAATTTTTTCTGTGAACAAACTGCAATATAGCATTAATATTTAAATGAAATTTCGGTTTCTTATAATTTGTTTAAACTAAAAAAAAAAATCTTTTAACATTTTGTTTTATATGTAAGATAGTAATTCAAATCAATAAGTATAATTAAATATTATTGAGAATTATAATGGGAATTATCTTTAAGTGAATATTTTCATTTTCATTCCTTGTTTAAATAGTTTTCACAATCTAATTTAGCTCTAAATATTTACTAGTACTGTATTAATTTTATAATAGAATATTGTTTAAGACAAAGAACTTTAATTTGAATTAGTTAAAATAAATTAAACTCTATTTAAAATCCTTTCCTAGCAATATAAGTTATTAATTGAATAGTTTTTACCATTTCTAGTAATGAAATAATTTAACAATGTTTAAAACAGATAAGATCTTTTATTTTAATTAACTAAGACTAACAGTTTAAATTAATATATTAAACTTACAGAATTTCTTGTAAATTCGCACAAAGCAATGATATCAAATACTGAATTTATTTAATTGAAAATTAAGATATGCTTATTTCAATACTTTATATTGTGCATTATACTATTACAAAGGAATATAGTTATACCAAAATATTATTAAGAAATTGTTTAATTTCATTTCAGATGTATAAGAAATTTCTTATGAATTAATAAAACCTGATTAAAATTATTAAAATAGTTTTTACCATTTTAGTTGAAGCATAAAGATTTATAGTGCTTTGGAAATTTAATTATTACAGCATTTTTAAGATTTATATACGATTTTTTAAACTAATTTAAAAAAAAAGAGCAATTTCACCAGATACTAAATCAAGTTTTGTCTGATTCTTTTAAATTTTTAATAATGATGAAATGTTTTTTTTTCTTTTTAAGTTTTGTTTTTAAATTAACACTTAAAATAATTTAATCGTAAATAAAATAGGTTGCATCTGTAATTTGATTGTTAATTATCTGAACAATTTTCAAAATTTAGCTAAAATTTTATAATCTTTATATACTTAAATATTTAAATTGTTAAGGTATACTATTTTTGAGAAAATGGCATAATATCCTGAGAGTAGGCTTCGCTAGTACGTTTCGATCCATTCTGGTGAATCTGATGTTCTAAGCATGTAGCTTCACTATTCACAATACACTATTAATTAAAAAAAAAAAAAAAAAAAAAAGCATCTCGGAATGGGTGTTTTACCGAATTTTGGATAAACAAAACCAAAAACTTCTAAAATATATTAACAAGTAACTGTTCAAAAACGAACTGAGCAATGCTGAGACCGGGACAAGACTAAATTAGGTTGAATATGTGAGACATGAGCAGCCATCTTTCCAAGTAAAGACTTCTCCATAATTCGATTCGCGGTTAGGAATGAGGATGTTTGTTTGTATTTGAAGGCTTGATTAAATCAGTTAGCGGTTTTCGAATTATTAGCTCCTTGTGAATAAATATGAAATTTTTTATTTTATTAATACCTTACCGTTTTCGTTATTCCTATTATTTATATGAATGCAGATATTGGTAGACATCGTGTATATAAACAGCATTTGTGTAACAGCATATCGCTTAAAAAAAATAATGATAGGTATTTAACAATAAATTACATCATATTATTTTATTGTAGCCGGTGAATAATTTAAATTACATAATAAGCTAATTAATTAGCCATAATTTACACCGTACATAAATCATCAATGTTAAATATTTTATTGTTTATCTATTATTATTCTAATTAATAATTATTTATATATCATCATTCCTGCAATAGCCATTCTAAACTAAACTGTGTTCATGGGAGACCTTCTGGTAAGATAAGTGGACACCCCTAGCTTCTGCCAAATCAGTTAACTTATGTAAGGAAATTTGAGTAATTTATAACTCTCTCTCTCTCTCTCTCTCTCTCTCTCTCTATATATATATATATATATATATATATATATATATATATATATATATATATATATATATATATATATATAAATATATATATATATATATATATATATTTATGAATATATATCATATATTGTTATAAACAAAAAATAGGACCAATTGTTGAATGAATATATTTATTGCATAGTAGTATAGTGTAATTTTAAATAGTATAAAAACGAAATCGATAAAATTATTTAATAGTGCACTATAAACGATATTTTTTTAATCTAATAATTATTAATTCAAACAATTCACTTAATAGGATGCATATTTTATATTGTTACTTTATTCCATCTTTATGATTGTAAATGATGGTGGCATAGAGTGATTTAGACTATAATATTACAAAATAGATTAATTTATTTTAAGAATGAATCATTATTGTTCGTGGTAGTAAAATGGTTCTGATTAAGTTCAATTCTCCCAGTGCGTTGAATGAATTTATCAAGTCTAGGGCTAAAACTGTAAAGACAGGACCTCTGAATTTTCAGTTTCTCGTAAAAACAGTAAAATTTTAAATTAAAATTTATTTATTTATTTTTCCCCGCCAATTCGTAATTTTCTGAAGTTTCTGGCGGTAGTATAGTCCTGCCAGGGCAGGAAAACCTCTATTTTATCGTAAAGGTAAGTTACGACTTAGTGTCCTCCGACTTGTGGAGTAGTGAAATCACTGAGATAACGACTGTGTTTAATTTGTTGCTCATAACGATTATCCCTAGCATCTTAGTGTTTGAGGCATTGGAATCCTATAACCTTTGAGAACAGATTCGAGTCTGGCTTTGACAAGACAAATTATTTTTTTTATCAGTCTTGGACTGACTGGACGGATTGGAAGATTGATTATAAAGAAACCTTTTGGCATGTATTTTATAATTTTAGGTCCCTTGTATTTATATATTTTATATATATATATATATATATATATATATATATATATATATATATATATACACATATATTTGCACGCATCGATTTTGTAGAAATCATTAGCAAGGACTAAAACATAAAATTAGAAATCATACAAGGGGCCTAAAATTGCAAAATACAGAACCATTTTGAGATAAATGATACTAATGATTTCTACAAAATCGATGTATATATATCATACATTATACGATGTATTTAAATTATTATATTATACATTACTTACTACTGTTTTTGTATCGATCCTGACCTTATAAATAACATAACTTGCTATTATTTATTGAAGATAATATATATATATATATATATATATATATATATATATATATATATATATATATATATATATATATATATATATATATATATATATATATATATATATATTTTTAACTTTAACAACTTTCCTTGACTAATACTTAATAGTTTCTATTTAAACTTTATCCCTATTTCCTCCCTTATCTTACCCTAAGGCATAACCCTGTGATTATTTAAGCCCTGCATTTCCCTAGTTCGCGTGCATACAGGAGACCATTGCCATCAGAAAGCGGCTCTTCTCAAAAATATATTCCCTTTATTTGGGCAGGTTTGTGAAACCGATCGAGAGCTAACGCTGTAACAACACGATATGGACAGCAGTCAGCTCACGGAAATGTAAAACGATATTTCCACCATTATCTCATCCAATATCATCTTCGATACATAAATAATGGAGAATCTTGTTTCAATTATTTATGTTTGTGGATATATAAACACATACGCAAGGAAAAGAAGACATAAAATTTTTTTCTATTTTTGAATCTATTTTGAAGGAAAGTCATTGCCACTATAGTAAACAAAACCTAAATAAATTATCCATTTCATTTTGATAAAGTTCGGTTTTTATTTAATCAATCTATTTCCATAAAAAGTATTGTAATTTGACTACTACTCTGTTCTGAAAAACAGCTACCTCTGAAATAATACTACGCACTATTAAAATTTTATTCCAAAACGGTTCAGTAATTTAGGGAAACGAAATGCTTTTAACAAGAGGACCACAACGGCCACAATATAATGGCACTATTTTCGCATCAATTATTTGGACTTAAACGATTTAGAATTTTTTGTTTTCGAATTATTAAATATGTAACATCTATTATTAATTCACTTGTGTTCTGAACCATTAGGCTTAGGTTTCCCAATAGGTAGATTTACGATTTTTAGCATTGGGGATGTCCTTGTCATTATAGCGATTGGATGAGGGGAATCCTTGAAATTTTTTGTTGTGACTCACTGCATTAGGTAATTTAACATTACTTACTACTTACTCTACGGCGCTATAGGTCGGGGTTGTCCCTTGGCCTGCAGAACAAGATTAGCTCACCCTTTTCTATCCTGGACAACCTCTTTCCAATTTCTAATTTCCAGTACTCTGGCATCTTTTCTCACTTCGTCCTCCCAACGGCTTCGGGGTCACTCTTCTTCTTTTAGCATCAATCACTGCTTTCAGGATTCTCCGCTGCACTCTATCTTCGCTCATACTTAATTTTATGTAATTTACTATTTCTTAATTTTTTAGGATGTTCTGGATTTTGTCGTTGCCCTTGTTTTTCCACGTCCCATCGACAAAATTTAACATTATTAACTATTAAAGTTAATAACTTAATTAATTGAGTTAATAACTCAATTATTTATTGCATTTTTTTTTAAATTTCATTAAGGCTTCTTCGTTTAAAAAAAATATGTTAAATCGTTTTAGATTAGTGTTTCATGTAAAGGTGTGTTTTTATTATTTATAAAAGATGAAAATATATTGTGCTGTGAGTTCTACAACTAAGTTTATACAAATCAGCGGTTTAAGAATCTAGGTATTTGAACGATACTGGTTATAGAATAGATATTTTTCCTGATGATTAGCTTAAATATTTTTTACACCTGTGGATTTTTTAAAATAGTAATCTAATTGTAGTATCATTTGGGCATAACCTAATGGAACCTCCTCTGCAATTTCCCATGTTTTGCATAATTCTAGTTACCTATTTATAGAACTCGCCCCACGATATAAACTGATTTAAAGATAAATTACTTTAAGTTCCTTTTTTTCGCCATTACTAGTATCTTCTATGTTTTGCCTCTTTATTTTTCAGAATTTCGGTATCTCCTTTTTTTTTCCTTATGAGAATTTATTTTTGTTACATTTTATTTTATCTACCATACATATATTTACTGTTTGTATTATCATTCTTATAATATTTTTATTCACCATGTCTATTTCTTTAGTATCTACTCATACCCTGCACTCACACCCTACCAACTATATCAATCAGAAACTATAAAACACGCATGCAGTTGTAAAACTTGAAGGTTATTAGTAATACATTAAATATCAACTTTATTGCATTTGGGGAAACATAACCTTTTCTGTTATTCCAGTTTGGATTACTTATAATAATTAATAAATATATAATGCTACTATCCATACTAGTCCCAAATGCAATGGTTTTCAGGTGGGGAATTAAGTGTGTTATATTTACTTCTAAAGCATAGTACAGGTGCAAGAAAAACTTAGAAAGTCATTAATATTAATTCTTTATATGTATTAAAGTAAAATAAAAAATATATCCGTAAATAATTTATTGTTTCTAGTTGGAAATTGATATACATTAAATCTTTCCTATTTGGCTAATCATTATACATCACAATCCATTCTGTTAATCCCTAGATAAGTCAGTGAATAAAAAAAAGAACTTAAAAACTATTTTTGTAGCTCAATGTAATATAAAACATTAATCTTGTTGTATCAAAGTTTCTTTTTAATTTAATTAAATAAAAAATGGGACAATATTAACGTTTTTTTATAAACGCTTGAGCGCCATTTAGCAAACTTTACTTTACCTGAATAACAATATATATATATTTTATTTTAATCTTTATTGTGTACTGTAGGAGTCTATTAATGTGGAAAAACTTTTATAATTATTAAATTAAACTTTTTTTAATTTACTTTATTTGAATTTAATTGACCTAGCGCTGGTCAAGCAAGGCCAGAGTGACAACTGAGAGTCATAACTATTTGGTGTTTACGCCATCTATAGTAGATTTTTAGAACATTTTTATTTTTTTTTTCTCGATATATCGTGAGCAGGAATCGATAGGCTGTATTTACGTGCCATAATGAATTAAAACTTAAATATAGACTTTTTGACACTTGAGCCTTCTCCAAAAAACTACATCACAAAAAGAGAAGATTTTTATAAGTAGAATTAGTAAATCCTCCATCTGGAACAGAAAAATAATAAAACGCTTTGGGTGTCATTTTTAAACGTTCATAGCCCCGCTCATATAAATGCTAGAAAGTAAGAATTGGTATCATTTAACAGGAAAAATGTGGCCTTAGAGATTACAAAAAGAATTTTTGGATTTGGACTTAAGGCGGAAGTAAATTAAACGAGTAAAATTGACCAATTTGATTCAGTGAAGTTTTCAGTTATTTTCATATTTGGGGCCACGCGCTCTGTTCTAAAGTAGATTGTTCTAGATTCATTTTCGTTTATTTTCAGGAGTGGTCATCGAGAATCATTCAGGTTTGAATTTAATCGTTGTTAAAATGACCTTCAATTAATTTCACAAATTATCTGTTCGTTCAATTAAATCCAACTCTGAAAACTTCTGTAATTATAGTAGTCTATTTTAATAAGGACAGTGTAGAACTTTTAATACAACTTTTGTAAATTAACCATTAATGTATTATGTTTGTTTTCGGACCGTGTACAACTCTAGAAGTTGAACTGTTCTACATAAGTGACTTGTCAGCAAGCTCAAGTTGATGTAGCCTGTGTTTGACTTCTCACTGAGTAGGCTTCGTTAGAGCATTTAGTGTTTTCATTAACATTCGTATTGGCCATGATGTGAGTTGTTTAATTACTTCTGGATCCGAATTAGAAGTTCAGGTTTTACTATGGAGTTTAGTAAAATATTAAAGGCAACCAGCTATCCGCTTATATATATATTTTATATATATATATATATATATATATATATATATATATATATAAAGAATAACAAAACCCTTCAGATATAATAACCCTTCAGAATAACAAAAATGTGTATCAGTTGACATCCGCATGATGGTATAGATGGATCAATTTAATTAGGGATTGATAAATTATTTGCCACTTCTATAAATTTTTTTTATGGAAAACTAGTTTCGAATGTTATACATTCATCCGCAGTTCTAACAACACACAAAACATTAAAAAAAAAGCAATTCAAAATATAGTTTGGTATTATTATACATGAATAAATATAAATATAAATATTAAGACAAGAAATCAAATACATGTTGGTACTCACCTAGGTTTAAATGGATTATATCAAACAAAAAAGTTTGTACTGGTTTCTTCTCGCATTGAACTAACAATGATCGAAACGTAGGTAGCATGTTTATAGGTAAATGGTTTAAGGGTCAGGGTTTTTCCAACAATGCCGGTGAGTAATTGTTTTTTCTGGTATAGAGGGGAATAAATTTAAGATTGGACTATTGGAGATATTTATTTTGTCATTTAAGCAAAAATCTGGATTGGAATTGAAGGATTTTCTTATTTCAAGTTAATTCTGCATATATATTTAATTTCAGACTATTTTCAACGTGGTATATTAATGTAACTCCTGAGTCTTTGATGAATTTATGATTTTTTTCATTTAAATGAATTGCAAAGTTGGAATTATTCGTCTTTTAATGCACGTATATGTTTCTTTAATTTCTGATTTAGCGATCTTGCAGTTTTTCCCGTCTATTTGGCTGCACAATCATTACAATTTAGTTCATATACTCCGTTTTTTTGGAATGGGTCTATTTTGTCTTTAGGAGAAGAGAAATATGAGGATAGGGTTTTTTTCTATTTTAAATGCAGGGTTTAATCCTATTTTTTTCAATTCATTTCCGATTTTGGTGGATATAGGGCCGTAAAATGGAATCAAAACTTAATGTTCCGGGATGGACCTATCTTCAGGGATTGTTGAATAGGTATCGCTAGTTGTCTTTTTTTGTATTTGTTTTTTAAAAATATATTGATAGTGGTTTTGTTGTACCCGTTATTTTTTGCTATGGAATGTATTATTTTAATTTCTTTATTATATTATAGTTCTTTTTATTTAATGATATGTTCAAAAGACGGGAAATCATGCTATTAAAGGCTGCGAGTTTATATGCTATCGGTCTCCTAGCTCCATTGTTTATAACGACATCCGTGTGGGTGGGTTTCCGATAAATTCCAAATTCATGACGTTTGTTTTTACCTATATATATATATATATATAAATATATATATATATATATATATATATATATATATATATATATATATATATATATATATATACATATATATATATATATATATATATATATATATATATATATATATATATATATATATATACACATAAAACAAAAATATACAGGGTTGACACCTCCTTCAAATCCACAATTTTTGGAATTTAGAGGTGGGCCACAATTTTATTTACTGAAGTTTCCTTTGATCCCATAATCAATCCCCTAACTTTCTCATGTAACTCTCCAGTGCACATAACTCTGGAATTTTCAATGAAATGTGGTATATTTTATGAAGGATTCTTATAGAAAAACTAGTTCTAAAGCGATGTTATATCGGTAAAAATATCGATCCGAGCCTTCGTTATGACGATAAGCACAAATAACCACAATATATCACATTTTTTTCCGGACAATCGATATGAAACATTTCACCTTTTAAGCTTGTAAACATTCTTTTAAAGTTTACTAAAAGTATATTTTAATTTACTTTTTATTTAAATTTTATCGGGAAAATCGCCTTGAAACCACTTACTGTAGCACAATTATAAACTAACTGTGACTTATATTGAGCAAAATAAAGCTAACGAAAACTGTTAATAAATGCGTAGTAAACTACGTGTAAAATAGTACCCATTTTACACTTCGATCAAAATTAATCCCTATTTTTGAAAATTAATATCTATACAGTTGCTAATGAAGATAATTAATTAAAACAAAGTTGGAGTTAAAGTATAGTTGAGGGAATAATATCTTGTCTGAGAACAACTTTTTTTTCCAATCATAAATAAATGTTTGAAATTTTAGCATATAGGAATTAGCTTCACTTACGGCAAAATTTTATGTTCGCACTGAACCCGATCCCAGAGATTCACAGAATATAACCTTAATTAAAGGCGAACACTGTTCATAGGAATCATTCGATTGCCTAATCTGGTAGCGAGGGGGGTTTAGTATTCACAGTGCATGGGCCAACATCGCCCCGCGCAATCAGTGAGATTATAGTTTCAATTTTCATCCCTCTGAGGGTATCATATCTTAGAGAGGATTGGACATTTGTTTGAATTTATGATCCGGGAGGGGGCGCACCAGAAACTATATGTACGAGTATATTGTTCCCTATACGCAGAATACCCAACCTCAAAGCTATACACCTAAAAATATCCATATTTATAGGGTCACTCCAAAAGTGTATTGTTTCTATTAAATTTGACTTTAAGAGTACTCAAGCTTATTTTTCTCTATCCATACTGGGCAGAAATAATAATAATCATCAAGTTTAATCTTTCCTATTGATTATAAATTTTAAATTTATAAATAATTATATTTGTAAATAATTTTAAATTTATTTTAGATTCTTGTATGCATATTGTCGATTGGAAGACAGTTCTATTGGGTGGCTAAATACCTGTGCTGTGGTGGTTATGATGTTGCTTAGGTACTGTTGTGAGACGAATCATAAGATATTCAGTTCAATACAACCACGCCCAAGTTAAATTCAGATAAAATTAATTAAAAATATGTATAACAAGCAGAATGAATCAATTTTTTATTGACTGCTATAAACACAAAAAATTATTTTTACAATATATAAATGAGATTTCAAGCCTTAAGAGTATATATACACTTTTACATCAGCACTACAATTGAATCTAAAATATAGGCAAACTAAAGCAATTTATCACAAGAGGGAAAAACTACAATGATTTCGATGATATTTACCTGAGAGGGAATACGTTTCAATAAGTAATATTTAAGTCTGCGGGGTGCTCAATATCTAAAATTAATGAATGTAAAGAGGAAATATAAGCAAGTTTAAAGGAAGTCCAAGTTATTTCTTTTATAATATTTACCTATTCGCGCCAATTCCAAAAAAACATGAAATTAAGCATTATTACTTTTTTTCTAAAGTTTAAGCTAAAAAAGTTGATCCGACATCCCAATTATCGGAGTGTGTGATAAAGCCCTAAAGGTTTTTGAAAATAAGGATTTTGTAAAATATTGCCTAGAAAAATTAATTTATTGGAGTCCTTAACCGACTACCATAAGTTTGAATAAAGTATATATTTAAAATAAAACCAGTTTATCTCATGTTTATTGGTTTTTTATTTTATCACCCTTCAAAGTATGTCAATAATTGTATATTTGGACTTGACGGTTATTATTATTTTTTTTTTAAATGTTTTTCCTTGTTTGCATGCACACGTGTTCGATATCGCGTCAAAAATATGTGCATGCCATCTCGTTGTTTTTAGTATCTCCAGTGACGTGATTGTGTTGCTCATCTCTGGAGTCTACTGTATCCAAAGTTACCTTAGTTACCGAAGTTCATCCATTGGCATACACTATTTGTGACAGCCATGACACTAAGCTGTAGGCTGCGCAGAGGCAAAATAAAATTGATAGTAGAATGCGTAGGGTAAACGTGATGCTCAGTCCTGTCACGTGAAGAATTTTTCAAGATTATTATAGAACACGCCCGGTCCCTTTTCAACAGTCTCTTTCCTATGGAACTCATATTCATTGTTTTGGCACATAACTTTATATCATTAATTATATTTTATAACAATATAACATATATGTTGAGCGTTGTAAAGAGTAAAATATATACAATATAGCACGTTTTGTCATTGAAAAAGTTTATATTCCTGCTTTAAAAAAAATATTTAGGTAAATTTCATTTCAAATAATTTTGCTTTATTAGGTTAAATAATAATCCTTTGTAATCGACCAAGAAACAATAAATTTCATCTCGCCTCAAAAATAGAAATTTTACGTGTCAAGGTAAGTAGAATAAAAAAATCTAATAAAAACAATAAATAGAAAATCATCTTAACGTCCGCCGTCTGCGTCTTTCCTCCGAGACTACTGTGGCGATTTTTTTTTTCTCCAGATTTGGCACCAAACTCACGGTTTATTCCAAGATGACCCTCGCTAGTACATAGCCTATCATCATAAATAATACTAAAAACAAAAAAAAACTTCTTTTTTTTTGTATATTTATTGTAGTAAATTTGGACTATATAATGTAAGGTATGCGATGCATAGGTGTTACTTTGTTCAAATTGACTCTATTTTTTTATAAGTTCTCATTTGATTCTGTTTAATTTTCATTCATAATTCTCTTCCCATTAATAATTAAATAACATATTTTAAGCTTTCCAAACTATATTTTTTAAATTATAATTTCTTACACATTTCGTAACGCACCTTTTCCTCATAAATCTATCTATCTTTTTCCTCTAAATGAACAAATTCGATAACAGTCTTTTAGTCAATGATCCCTCTCTCGCCACAAAAAAAAAATTCCTTTCCTTTAAATATAAGAGTATATATTGCCTTTATTTCACTACCTGAAATCATTTCGGCGAATATTTTTTCTCACATTTCGAAGAATGAGATTATCCAGATTCGACTATGAAACGCTGCGCCGCAAAATCGCACTTGCCATTTGAAATGTTTCATCGGTTAAATTCTCCTAAGAATTGGTAAGTAATACAACACTTTTCAATTCAACCTGCAAACATTTCCTCTCCGGTTGACGTATAGAAGGATCAATCCCTAATTTCCTCTCCAGTCCAATTATTGCAATACTATGCTTATGCATATTGTTATTAAACAAATAATTCTCAAATAAACCTGCAATACATCCACCACAGGCATCTCCATAATTTACCTGCTGTTTCGTTTCCTCAGTATTCCGATCCAAACTGACTCCTGGCATTTCCTCGCGGTTCACTCAGGACAGTTCAAACATGGAGATAGCAGCAATCGCCCATATTGAGCAATTTAACAAGACCAAAAAACCACTTCCCCACTAAGAGGCTCTACCTTCTCCCATTACCAGCTCAGCACCAATCCCATCGGCCCAGAATGGATCCAACCTTCGCCTCCCGCCCACGACTTACCAACTTTACTAAGCAATCTCCAATAATGACTTCGTTAGGGAGCTCCTGCGGTTAAGGGACTAACTTTTATTATATTATGAACTTTCACACTTCCTTCTCGATGTTCCAATTATGCCGAAATGTTGTTGATGCTTTGAACTATAGTTTCCTGCAGAGTTACGCTGTTGAATCGTTTTATGATTCGTTTATAGGAAATCTTGAACCTGCTAAAAACATATCAAATCATCATTTCTAAAAATATATCATAAATTCTTTACTCAGCCAGTTTGATCCTTAATCCTTTTTGTGTTTCACGCACTGTTTAAATTATTAAATTTTTGACTTGGTTATTTGCAAAATATATTAATGGCAATATACACTACATTAGTAAGGGAAGGCGGCCAAATATCGTCTCTCGATGGACTGGTCCACTGTACCCTCTGCGAACCTCCGTCTTCTTTCTTCTAGCTCGTACGCTACTCTTCTCCCAAGAACTATCTTATTTCTGTCCTCTCTGTCTCTTCTCCCTTCTTTATCCCCTTCTCCTTCTTGAAAAGATGCATTTTGTCCCCACTCTCCTTTTGGGACATCTTACTGGTTGACGCTATGAAAAGGACTTCGAAAATGTTTGATCTATTTTCCCTATTGTCCCTATTTTCTGTAACCTTGGGCGGCAGATTTTATTACACCATGTCGACCTGGCCTATCTCTATTTTTATCTTTACGACGGTTTTAAGCGGCACCCTCGACTTGTACCCTCAGGTATAGCGCCCGACCTTGTTTTTCTTTGTCCGAAAAAGAAACTGATTTATGTTAATATTGACTGAACCAGGAGGCATCATTATTTAATTTATTTATTGTCTAATTACTATTATTTAATCTTATTGATTTCCTTCAATCCCAGTATTCTCATTACATAACAGAATGAATGACAAGCCTTTTTCATTGTATGAAACAATAGTAAATAATGATTTAAAAAAATAAACTGTCTGAAATTATTTGACATTCCAAAGTTAGAATAAATAAATAAACTCTTGAAAATAATAAATAAGTTTTGACATGTAATCAAATCTCTCATTTTGATAACATTCTTTCAATTTTTCCATCAGATTGGAGTACGTGGCAAAGTTCTTCTTTTAGTCCTTTGCCTATACATTAGTATTGAATGAATAAAAAATAAGTTTTATTATGCCAATTATTTTCTCCTTAGATTAACAATAATGGTACAGATTATATTTACATTTGTCGGACTATATTACAAAATATTAAATTTTTCACTTATTAATTAATTAAAATAATCGTTGCAAACAATAGTTATTTGACTAAGCTCGAATTAATGTTGTTTGCATTGGTGCGGTAGATCGAAAGTGAAGTAAGTTAAAAAAAAGGTTGCTTTAATGACGCTGTAGAAGTATTTAGGAAATAAATGGGTAAGGGGTTCCAAAAGGAGGTAACACGAATAATGAAAAATTTGCAAAAGAAATCTCTTCTGTGGGAGGAGGTACATAAATGAAAAGTTGTGATCACGTAATTAAAGAGTTGACAGAGGAATGGGGAGAGGGGGTAAACAAATTAAAAATACATACGAATAGGGAAATGGCTTGGTTCTATAGGATGAGAAATGAATAGATAACTAGGAAATCGCTATAGAGCCACCTCAACTCTTCATACCAACCGGGTGTATTATAACATATATCTGAAAACGTAACCCTTTTTTATTTTGATTTTTGATTTTTCAATTACCTGACGGATAATCGATGACTTAGTATACTTCTTGCTTGCCATTCCACTTTGAAACTGGATCTTCATCAGCTGAGCCTGGGCCCAAGGCAGAATAATGTAGCAGCCCAATTCTCACTCAATATTTCATGTGTTTTATTTTGTTCGATAATATTAATATAAGGATTAAAGTATTATGAAAACGAAACTTACTACTACATTATTATAACAAACAGGGACATTGCTGGAACAATTTATTGGAGGGAAAAACCTAAAATTTCCTTACAATTTAGATCAAATTAACCAATTGTATTAAATATTTTAATTTTCCCAACTATGTTATGATTTTTTTTTTCATTTACCCCGTCTCTTTTGTATTTGAAGTTTTCACTTGACAACAATATTTTTTTTTCTATTCAAACACAACATTGCATCGATAAAATCCCAATTTTTTTACTCAAAAGTTATCAGCATCGGTGTTGGGTTTTCGTAACTCTTTGAGTAAAATGTTTTGCTACAATTTTTGCAATTTAAATTACGTTCTCAGATTTCAAGTTTCCCAACATTTTGGGTCTTCCCCAACTTTTATTGGAGAGAATGGCCCCTCCTACGGTTCCCACGACGACGTGACATATAAAAAGAGGCAATTGTTTTATATAAAATACATATATATATATATTTTTTTTTACATAATTGCTTGATAATGATATCGTAATTACTTTATTTAAATAATTATAATAGTCGGATTTATTTAATAATTACTTTATAAAAGTCTTGATTAAAAGTCTGGGCTTAAACTATTTTTTATTGACAACAATTATTCACAACACTCTTCTTACCTTCTTTACAGCAAAAGTTTGAATAATGGAAATATTCAATGTTTTTTCTAACCATGACTCAATTGACAACGTTTTCTTTTCTCTTTTAACTAAATGCAACATACATATATTTATAAATTAGGCTAAACTTATAACCAAGAAAATGCTTACAATATATAATATCATTTATTATAAACTGAAGGGATATTTATATTTGTTCAACAAACTTTTGAGTGTATATATTTTTTAGTAAACTCTTATTGGATCCTTCGATAAGCCACTGGTGATTTTTCTCCCACCCCTGTCCCTCCTGACGGCGGGCCTGCTTTGAAACTCCTCAAGCGCACATTTTTTTTAAGTGCCAATATCCTCTCCTTTTTTATCATTTTTTTGTAACAAACAATAGAATGACTAGATACTAACAGTACGAACGAATCAGACGGACCACAGAGGCAGAGAACCGTAAGATGGGAGTTGGCGAGCAGCGGTCCGTGCAGTGGCGATAAACCGCCCAATGGTGAGGACCAAACCGAAAATAGTTGAGCAACTGGCGAAGGCTTTGGAGAATTAGTGGTCGACCGTCCCTTTGTCTTAGTCGGGGCTGATATCCCTCTCCCATCCCTTCGTGTAGCTTTAACTATTGTTGTTGCACTCAAAAAAGAACAATCGATATTGGCAAAGGTCGCAATACATAATATCCAATAAAACGTGTGAAAATAAAACGAATTCCTGACCAAAATTATTTTAAAATTCTTCATCAGACTTGAAATAGGAGTAAGAAGTTTTGAATTACCTTAACATTTTTTAAAGTATATCTACTATTGAAATTTATTCTCCCATCCTAAAGAATGAATTGTAAAACCCTAATTTCTCACCTAAACAATCCTACTATTGTGCATAATTTCTCTAATCTATTTCAGTTCAACGATCTAAAGATTTTTTTAGCTTCAGAACACGACCATGCATGGTTGAACAATTCGTAAATGACCTTTTGTAAAAGCATATCTAGCTAGCGTATTACTTAAAATGTACTTCATTATAAATTTTACTTTTACTTTCCTATCTGAGCTTATTGCGTATAAATTTTAGTGTTATAAGAGCGATTGTAGAAACTAACATCAACTTATCTTCACAATTCTTTATTACTCAATCGCAAAACGAAATGTAGAAGCCAATTACAAGTTCCAGGTCGAGAGAAATCAATATATCAATCGATATATCAATATACAATGAATAAAATATCTGTTGTGCACAACACATGACTTCCTTGTACGCCTATTAAACTATAAATCGCTGGCTTAAAAAGTAATCCTGAATTTGGTTACTAGTTTCCGAAGATTGCAGAATCTCAAAAACAATACTCGGCGTCGCGACATCTCCATCTATTGACGCATACAAACACACACACACAAACTTGTTTCTGGAGGTCTCATGGTGACTGAAATTTCCAAGAGATTTCTTCGTGTTCTGTGACAACATTTAAACTGTCAATATCACTGGATAAAGCATTGGAAATCGACAGTTTCGACATTTTAAGCGGAAAAAACCCACTTAACTTATATCTTATTCTCCTGCTGCAGACTTGATCATCTCACAAATGGGCTGAAAACTAGTATTTTACAATCAATTTTAAAACTTAAACCAATTAATACAATTATTTAATTAGAGTGGAAAAAAAATTGCGTTTATCACCGAAACATATGATCTCTGTAATAAATTTCAATATACCATTTGATGTAAGTTTCTTATGACCTTCAAATAAACCTTTCGGATCCTTCAATTTCAGCAAAAATCTATTAAATTACTTATATTGATATAAGAGTCTAATTTACCAAATTTGAGATGTTTTAGATTTATACTTTTTGATGAAAGTCTAATTTGATCTTCAAGTAATGTGCAACTTCCGGTTTGCCAATGTTGACCAAAATTTATCATGTTTATATTAATATGTGAGTCTTAAATACCAAATTTGAGAAGTTTTGCATAATATTTTAATATAATTTTTTATGAAAATCAGTAATAACTTTCAAGTAAAGTACCACTTCCGGTAATCGTGTAGTTACCAAAAAGAGAGGTTCACAACAAGATTATATAATAATCCCTAATACCAAATTTTAACTTTCTACGGCTAACCGTTTTTGAATTATGAGAGATACGCACGTATGTACAGACGTCATGACGAAACTAATCAAAATGAATTCAGAGATGGTCAAAATGGATATTTCCGTTGAAATCTGGAAACCCGAACGTTTTCACGATTCCAATACTTCCTTTACTTCGTATAAGTTGATTTTTGTTTTGTTTTTTAAGATATAATTCAAAAACTAAAAATGGAATAGTTTTAATTATTTTATTTTGTATCATTACTGATAGTACTACATATGCACTAATAATTATTAATTTCTGAGACATTAAGTTCTAGGTTGCTGACATGAAATGACGCAGTCTGCAGATATTTCAATTTACAGATTAATAAATCCCCTAAGACTTAAAGGGATTTTTTTTATCCTCTACAATAACAAGAATATTAACTAAGTCAAAAAATAAAAAAAAATAGAGTACATTTTAAACATATTAAAAAGTATAAATCCGATGGGTAATTAGAACTCAGATGGGTGGAAAGGATAAAGAAGGACGCGGATGAACACCGCGTAATAAACTGGAAAGCCATCGCCAAAGATAGATAGAGGCGGCTGATGATCTACAAGGTCTGTAAAAAAACGAACCGGAAAATAAAAGAATAAATCCACTAAAATTGTTTTTCCGTTTAATTAACATAATTAATAGTAAAAAAAAATTGTGTTATTCACACTAATATTTTTGTAATATTTCATAAAACCAACATCTTAAATTTTAACGACCTCTAATTTATTTATCAACAATTATTATTAAATCACAGTCTAAAACTGTGCTGTCCATCACTCTGTTCCGTCAGTTTTTCAAACCTACGGTGGATGGGGGGATGGAGTTTAGGACCTTTAGAATTCCACCCATTCAGCAGCACTCCAAAAAATCCATACAGGATTTCACATTCACGGTTGTTCCACGTTCTATTTGGCGTGAATTGTTCGTCAGTGACTCCTTAAGGGAAATTAACTCGTATTGTCGCCTATTTGAGCAGATTGCGACATATGATCTTTTATTTTATCCAAAATGAGTGGTGAAATGGAGCCCAAATGTAATTTATCTTGACTTGCAGGTTATTATCATTTCACTGCAGGTTATGTCTAAAAAACTGTAGGCTATCGCCGAAATAAGAACTATAAAGAACTTAGAGGCAACTCGTATTTTAAATTAAATTTATGCCATAAACGGGAACATTTCTCGAATTGGGTGTTATGGGTATTTATTGCAATATTAATTATTTAAACTGATACAAAAAAAGGTTTAAAAAATGTCAAGATATACAAGAATTTTCCATTACAATGGGGTAGAGTTAGGTCTTTCTAAAAGTTGAGAACAAACTCCCAGTATTCTTCCTCCTAAAGACAAACTTGGCTCGGTCAATTTATGTAGCTAATAATATAACTTGGGGAAGGAATAAAGTTGGAAGTAAGTTTTGGAAGTAAAGAAACCTTAGCTTATTGAGGAGGTGGGGGAGGGTCACTGCTTTGGAGTAGCCAACTTGGCCAGGACAATAGTTGTCCCATTTGAGTATTAGATAGTGTATTATAATATTCAGTGAGAGAATCCTTGGTTTTAAGTTTATTTTGAAGATTTTAGTATTAACCCTTCGTGAATAAGGTGGATTTCCGAGGCTTGGATGGCATGGTGGGGTTGATATTTGAACGTTTGGGGGGAGAGGGGGATTGAATTTTAATAGTAATTTATGAAATCTTCTATTAATAAGTAATCAACACAAATAACAATAATTAACGGAGGGGAAATTTAAGGTGTTTTGCATTCAGCATAACAAGGCATTAAAAAAAAAAAATTATTTATCCATGCCACTATTATTTACTTAATGCATCCTTATTCATATGTCTAAAAATTAAAATTTTTAATAAGGAAAATTTAAGAAAATATATGTAGTAAAACAATTTATTGAGAATTAAATATCAATTAAATTATATAAATTTATCAGTTTCGATTTATAAAATTCAAATTCAGATTAAAAAATTCTTGTCATAATATTCCTGAATATAGAAGGGTCGATTGTAGAGGATACTTGGAATTAAACCCTCTTGAATAGTTCAGTACAGCACTTGTATAAATAATCTAATTTGTAATTTGATCTCCACAGCATCTGTATGGTATAAAAAGTATTGTCAAAAATTATATTTGATTTTTGACTTAATAATTTACTGTTTTCTCAATTATTTCTTCGCTTGTAAATAAAGAAAAAGTTTTGGAAAAATTCGAAATTGGCAATTTATTTGTCCAAATAGTCTCGTTATTTCTGCCTAATTAAAATTTAGATCACTATGTAGGAGGTAGATTGTAAAACATATTCACTATCGTTTTTCCACTGCATCAAAAATATCTTCGAGACCGTCATCATTTATAAGAGCACGATCCTGATTTTTAGAATCTGATTCGTCAGAAAGATAAACTTCATTGACGGATTTATCTTATTGACGTCGCATCAGATCGGACAACAATTTTAACTTAGGATGGTGAGGTAATAGTTCGAACTGTGGAAATAGCGGATTTCTGTAGTGCAGTTAGTTTGCTTTGGATCAGAGAGACTCGGTTAAGTAGTTGTTTAAATAAATATGTACGTAACGCCGTTATCAAACATTGCTAATTAGACGTATTATGTGGAGTTTATTTAATTGTTTAAACAGAATTAAACAGTGTTTATTCGTTAGTAAGTATATAAACTATTTTATATAGAACATGCTATCCTGGAAACAAATAAAACAACATATTCCGTTTTATGTACGCTCTTTCTAAATTATTTGATAGACTACTTAAAAAGAAATCTTAGTACAAAGCAATGTATTGAGACAACATTTTTCTATTTACAATTTCCATTTATACATATAGCAAAGAACTTTATTTGTGCACAGTAAAATAAATAAATATTTTTAGTACACTAAATCAGCTGCTAGCTGTTTTGCTACAGTGTTCAGATTTAGGACACTTATTTATACCTTATAAAATATTATGATGGACCTTTGAAATTAGAACATAGCAACTTAAGTTGAAATTGTAGAATTGAATTTTCAAACTATAAAAGAAAATGGCTGATTGGTGGTTTAGAAAAAATGTTTTTAATTTACACATATCCAGAGGATGTTTTTATTTTAATAATTTTTAAAAAATTGAACAGGTTTAAATCGAAAGAAAAATGAACTACAAGGAAAATAAAGACCAATCTATTTAATTTGTTTTGGTTGGTTTGCGAGCTCCAATTAAAGTTGGTTAAACATTTCCTGTTGGTTATTCCATGTAACTGCTATTCTTCTGTTGTTTTTTTTATATAACATTGGTTTTCGTTCAACTCCCAGTTTATACATACCATTTGTCTTGATTGTATATATCATTGCTTATTCCATTTAAAATTTTTTTTTTGTATTGCCTTTTCTCTCCCCATAATTTTTGATAGTAAGTGCACGAGATAATTTCTTATTATTAATATAAACCGTATTGAGTGTCACACCATTAAAGTAGAAACGAAAATAAACTATGAAGTGGCTTAAAATCCTCTGGACTGGTCGAACTCAAATTTTCTTAGATAGAATCCGAATATAAGCAGATCTCGATAAAACCCGATCTCGAATATTGGTAATATTAAGGGAGAAAATTGCAGAAAAAATCTACGGTAATTTTGAAGGAAGGCATGACAGAATCTAAAGAACAAGTATTCATTATCATTCGTTTCGGTTGAAGGCCATGTACTGTACTTTTTTACATGCTAAAACTTGTTAAAATTAAAAGAAATTATATATATATATATATATTACAATCCATTCCCTACTTTTTGATTTCTAAATTTTATAAAATCTGCTAGGACATTGTTACCTCCTATAATTAAAGATGTACAACTCAAAATTTCAAATGTCAGAAAGTTTAATAGTTGTGCTCTTATTCCAAACATAATAGATGATCTATCAGCAACACGTGTTGGAGGAAACATCCTGGGATTCGGCTATCTTATACTATTGATATGAGATGAGGTATCTCTAGTTTGCATTTATTTAATCTTATCTTTTTCTGTTTTAATCTTTACGACACCTGAATTGGCGAAGCGTTGACTGGTTAGTTTTCAAAACAGTAATTTTTGTCTCTTTTTCGAACTTTTGCTCTCATCAGATGAATAATAATTGAAATAATTATTATAATAAACGTATATTATATTATATTTAAATTGTTTATATTGCTTTTTGCTTTATAAATTTGCATATTTTCCAAATCTTGCACCCAGCTACCAAATATTTAAAACACTTGTATAATTGGTAACCATCTTTGGTACGTTGGAGGTACACCAAAACCACCAGCAACCTTCTGCCAGTATGCAGAGATATAGTTAGTTAATTTCTGGGGATAAGTCTCCACCATTAGTGACTAAGCTCTAGATAAAGAAATCCGACAGCTTATGTCTACATTAGGGAAGAACTTTGGTTAAGCTTCTTCGGAGATTAAATACATGACAGGGAGGATTATATTGAAGGATCGGCTCCCCTCAAGATAGGATCTCCTCTTTTGTTGCCAACAGGAGTCTTTCCGATAAAGTATTTTCAAAAGTAGACTTAATTAATTATCTGGTTTGAAATTTTGATTTTTCGCAATTATTCATCAATAAATACCACTGATGAGAACTGCACTACGTCCTTGTTATTATGATTAATTGTTACTAGTTTTTTTTAGATATTTGGATACATACTTTATTTTCATGAGAAAGAACAAAGACCGAAAAAAAGCCATATTGAGTGAGTTCAACGATAATATATTTCGGTACTAATAACAGTTGTTAAAACATTCTTATAACCTTGTCTAAAACTAATAGAACATCTAATATTATGGATTAAAATAATAAAAATAAAAATTATATAGTTTTAAATTATCCTTAATGCAATACTGTTCGTCAAAGGTAAACTATCGGGTGTAACATTTTCAAAGTTATATAGAAGAGCAAAAAGAACTTTCAGACCGCACTTTATTATTTGCTATGGATTGTGATTAATCTTTATATTTGAAGTGTTGCATTTTTTACTACCCATTTTAGCTTATTTACGATACTTTACTTCGGAAAATATAGCGAGAATAATGCAAAACGGTAATAAATTCAAATTCTTCGAAATGGGACCTACTGCAGTTTTTCTCTGATACAGTTTTAAGGAATATAATTTTAAAAACAAGCACGCACCATTGTTAACAATTTTACGGTGGATATCACTGCATTGGTTTAATATTATATATTTAGTATAATATAATATGATATACTTTAAGTAGCTTATGATCCAAGTCCCTGAGTTTGAACATATTTTTATACTGGATTGAGACGCTTTTGTTCCATACGGATTTGCTAGGTCGTGCAGTGCATTCTTAACTTATGAAATATATATATATATATATATATATATATATATATATATATATATATATATATATATATATATATATATATATATATATATTAGTGAAAAATTGATAGAGTCGGTTTTGAAACTTATATTATATTACTTATAGTATAACATTATACTAAATTGAAAATCCAAAGAATTGTTAACCGTTATTCCTCCAACCAACTAATGTTATTTTAAATAAATGTTAATAAAAAATCATAAAATATATGGAATATTAGATTTAGAAGGTATGGAAAGGTAAATGAAACGTAATTTCGATCTCCGTCAACATTCCCTCAACTTACAATTCAAGATCATGAACTCAATTAATTTTCAGTATACGAGAATTCAGTAAATAAACATATGGTAACACAGTATGATTCGATTACAATTTATAAAAAACGCTGCAAATTATTACACAGTGGTTTATTATTTCCAAATAGATATATTACAGAAATATCTGAGTTGTCTATTCACACGACTTTCCTTAAACGAAGTAGGCTAAGATGGTCACGATATGTGGTCAAAATAGAAAGGTTGCAAACTCTAAAAGGTTGCAGAGGAAAATGTTGGAGGGCAAAGGAAAAAGGAAAGACAAAGAAACTGGTGGGAGTGGAGGATGGATTCAATGAAGGGTGGATATAAAGAGATGCGTGTAAGCTGGGAATCCGCGATTGGGAGAGGCGCAGGGCAGAAAGAAATAGAAAAGAATAACTCAGGAGATCGATCACGAGTGCCGTAGAATTAGCCTAGAAAGTTCAGTACGCTATATCTCTGCTGATTCAGGCCCAATTTCGATGATTTTTTTAATAGCTCTTGGTTGACCTTCACAAAAACCATTATACAAATTTGGACGGACGGATTTTTATTTTAGATATTTGAATTCTGCGTATCTTGAAACGTTAAACCTCGAATTTTGAGGGAGGGAGTTTAAAATTTTTATTCTTGGTGGATTGCAAAGGTTCAAACTTGACTTGTCAAGAACATCGTAATAGTAACTATTCAGAAAAAATAGTACGAGTAATGTTTATTACCTGATGAATATATTTTATATATTAGTAATATCACATAGTTTTGTTTTTTGATTTTTTCTTTGAAAACAATTATTTTAATTTCATTATTTTTATTTGTTTCCAGGTAATGTCGCTGCATCATTGAAATCAGGTAATTGTGATATTATAATCTGATAAATGTACCTTCAAAGTTTTATTATTTATTAGAAAATAAGATTGATTAATTTTACTATCTATAAATGATTTATGATATATCAAAACTGTCGTGTTGATTTTATAATAGTATCATTATCTCTATTGAGGTTTCTTATTTCTTTAAAACGTGGCAATTATGCGGAATATGGGACCACATGTACCCAAGCTGTGTTTCCAAATATTCCCAATTTCATTGGCAGCCATTTTAATTAACTTTTTCGAGATGAACATCCTAACTCTTTATTTCTACAGGACATTCTTTTTTTCCAATTTAGAACTCATAACTTTTTTATTGAATCTGTGCTATTGAACAATTACCATGGAAAAATATTAATTGTTCGTAAACTCTAGAACAAAATTTTAGAGGTTTCTGGGATGTGCAATATATAAATAAATAAATATATAAATATATATATATATATATATATATATATATATATATATATATATATATTACACTAATCTGTGGTGTGAAATAACAACGAAATTAAGTTTCTCTCTGCAAAAAGTGCTGATATTATTAGCAACATAATTTTTCATCACTGGTATAATTTACAATTAGCGATCTAGCCTGTAAAAAAGGAAACGGCATTTAAAGCTAATAAATCAGAATAAAAGAATTTATAATTCTAATAACCTCCCTTTTACCACTCCATATGCTCATTGAAATATGTGCTCTTTTTAACTGACTATTTGAATAATTAACCGTAGCTCAACTCCGTAGTTCGTAAATTTCAAATTAACTTTAAAAGAAATAAGTCAAACTTGCTAGATGACGTCTCTGCAAAAATGCTCTGCAAAAATTTGTCCATCATGCATGAAATCCGAAACTGGAACGAGTTTATTTCTTTCGACTGAAGGTGGTTTTGCGAAGGATACTTCTATGCAAGATCCTCCCAGATCCCATTTAATTCTCACAGGACAGCGACAAATATATATATATATATATATATATATATATATATATATATATATATATATATATATATATATATATATATATATATATATATATATAAAACCAAGTAGCCAGTGTGACAAAGAGCGGCGCGGAAAGAAAAAAAAACGTGAGCAGCAGAGTTCCGTCACTAAGATCGTATTTTCACAAAAATACAAAATAAAAATATCAAAAATTACCATGGCGGGGTTTGGAGAAAAAAGTTGAGATCCCCAAAAGACACATCTCCAACACCAACTTAATTCACATTCGAATTTACAACCCTCTCATTCAATTCGGAGTTTGTGCTATTTAGAGGTGCGCAAACTCTTAAAATCCGCGAAATTTCAGGTGAGAATACCGAAATTTCGAAAGAAAATTCCTCACTTTAATGATACTGTTCTGCCTAGAAAACAACCCTATATACCGCTGGAAGTTTCCTTGAAGCGGGGGAGGGAAGATATCTATCTCTATGTGTATATATATATATATATATATATATATATATATATATATATATATATATATATATATATATATATATATATATGTATATCTACTTGGTGGACGAATTCGTTTCTAACTACGGGAGGGATGTAGGTTGGATTCCCGGTATCCTCTTAAAAATATCTAGAATTATTATGCCGGGTTAACTTAGGTTTTTGAAGATAACTGAGTAGCTGAATAAAGAAGACCGTTTGAATTCAGTCCCTGATGAATCATTTTAATGCAAATCGTTCCCTCTGGTTAACAGTATACCGTTAAATATCATCATGATATTTTTTTCGGAATAAATAAGAAAACATACATTATAAGGATTGTATTAAGATAAATAATATGATTTACTACTTAAAAATCTCCTGGATCTTGGAGAACATAACTGATTAAATTTTCATTTTTTCCCCTGTATTCTGGCGGAAGTAGCGGTTTCACATTTCAGCAGCCAACCACCCCTCCCCTTCCTCAGCCCGGCGTCACGTTTCCGTCAAATTGATTTATGTTAATGTGTCGGATCCCATTAGGCTCTGAAATTGGAGCTAAAAAAGCAAATAGTCCTTTAGCATAATACGTTTTTGCTTCGTAACAACTTGATGGGCTCCTCTTTGTCTGCCCTATCTCGGCTTAAAACAACGAACATTGCAGTTTCATTCCTTTTATAATGTCCTTCATCAAGATTTTATATCTGATTGAATCATATCATCTCTTTCATGTCCAACTATCGAATATAACAAAATTCGAAATAGTTCAGGCAATCATTGTTGCCTTGAATTCCTTACTATATCTTTTGGGGGTTAGGTATTCGGGACTTTGTCAGCGATGCGTGACTGAACTATTTCGTTTCAAGGCAACCCATACGAAAGTCTCATTTTTTCATATACAATAGTTGGGCTTGGTAGTGACGATATTTAACTTCAATTTCGAAGGATAATAATTATAAAATAACAATATAATGCAATTTTATTCATAAATCAAAACTTAGGGGTTATTCCATTACTCTCAAACCCCTCGCCCTAAGCAAAGGCCGCAATATCGTATCGCCCAGGGCCCCACAAAGTCTAGATCCGCTACTGTTGACAAAGTTGTGAATATTAAAACCGAATAAAATATTTTAATATTTATAATGTTTTAGAGATAATGATTACTGAATGTTTCATTCAAGTTTAAAATGGCCAAATAGTGTATTTTAATTTTTTAGATGATTTTTTTTTATTTCTTACCGATTATCCATTATTATGTAGAAGTACCTATAAACATGTATTGAAAAGTAGATATATTATTTAAAGCTAATAATGCAATAAACGGAATGAATACAATTTAATTCCAGGTTTCAGGGAATAATCAAATCTCATCTAGTTTCAAATAAGCGTTTTCCAATCTTACAGAACTCGAAAGAGGGTAATCGTTCTCCAAAGGTACTCGATGAGAGAAAAAAGAAAAAGGAAGAAGGAGTCAGACAGAATCCGAGAACACTGGCTCATTCTGTCGGAATTCATTACCGTAAATTTAATCAGAGGACAGTATGCAAATTGAAATCAAATATTGGAAAACAGGTTCGGCCCCATGGGTTGTGAGGGAAAAGAAAATTGAGTTGCGATCGAAATTGAAAAGGAGCCGTTCTAATTGGAAGGACAATCGGGACCAGGCTAATTGAAATCGAGGCAGGAGCTCTTTGTAGCCGTCCGGTGAATAATTATTTGCCGTGCCAACTATCCTCTCCCGCTCTGGTAAATAACTCCAGTTATTTACCGGAATAGCTCAAATAGCGGTTTTCTATAACTGATCGCTATAGTCAGCTCTTGTGTGCTGAGGGTTGACCTTAACTAATGAATGAATGAAGGCTAGTCAGTATGATCATGTCAGATCTATTATGAAGTTTAAATTAATAATATAATTATTCAATTCACAATTCCGATTTATTTGAATTAAATAATTTTACAAGGTATAACTCACTATAAGGGATGTCGGTTTGTGAAACTTATTTTCGTTATTTCGAAAAAATCGGGAATAAAAAACCTTTTTAATGTAATAACTTCCCATCAAAACATTTATTGATAACGTCACAAATAACGTTTGCTGATTTTATAAATAACTGGTCATTGCAAAGACCTTTAATTCAAGTAAATTGCACATGGTCTTCTAGAAAAATCTTTACACAAGTAAAAATAATAGCTTAAATCCTGTAAAAAAAAACAGGTTTCTAGAAAAACCTTTCATATATTGTTCTACCTTACCAAAATCATTTATGTGAGCCGTTGAGGATAGTAATGGTGTAAGCCAAGTTTATTTTTTTTCGAGAAAATGAATGTTTTGTAGCTTTGCTTATTAAAAATTACGCAACCAAGATAAAATGGAATATTTGTAATTCTAGCCAACAATACTTTAAAGTTTGAAAACATAACTTGTGGAAGTTTTAATGTTAATATATTATTTCATTTTTACAAAATTTGTTTTCAACCGATTTTTCTCTGGCTTTTTGATTAAAATAAAAACGATTATAAGTTATTGTGAAAAATTAAAAAACGGTTAATCAAAAATAGATAGGTAGCTTAAAATGTTAAAATTAAAATGCATCAGCTATTAAGGAAAATAAAGAAAAAATATATAATATGTGTGCTTAAAAATATTTAAAAATTCAGCATAGATGCTACTTTTTGCCTGTTTTCTTTTCTTTTTTTTTAGGCACAATAACCTTTATTTTGAGACACTCAGCCTTAAGATTGAGACACTTAAGATAATAAAAATATATCAATAATGAAAATATAGAAATAATGTAGCACTTTCTGGATACATCACAGACACTTCAACTCAATGTGATGTGTATTAATATATATATATATATATATATATATATATATATATATATATATATAGATTATATATATATTTAGTTTGATTGACTATATTGTTTTTGTTATATAAAGATAGCAAAATAAAACGCATAAACTTCCTATATACAATCGTATTTTTTAGTCAGTTATTTTAAATTCTCATTTTCTAATAGTATGTAATTCTTAAGTAAAATTCCTATATTATTTTAATGAATAAATGCAAGTATTATATCGACGTCGTTTTTTGAAAAAGTCTTAAGTGCCAAAAATGTGAAAGTTAGGTTTCAATTGTTTTTGTTACGTAAACACCACATCTATCGATTCCCACTCAGGATATATCGAGAAAAAAATTAGAGATGGTCTAAAAATTGTATATTGAAGACGTAAGTACCAAATACTAACGATTCTCAGTCGTCACTCTGGTCTTAACTAGTTCTAGAATCCTTTAAAAAATATATTGTAATTATAAAGGTTTTGCCAGGTTAACTCCTATTCTAAACAATAAAGCATAAAATTAAAAAAAAAAAATTGTTATTTGGGGGAAAATCGTTTCATGTAGTTTCTGTAAAGTTTGCTAAATGGCGCTTACGCCTTTTTCAAAAAAACGGTGTCGATATAAATATTTTATATGAAAAATAACATCTTTATATCAATAACAATAAACTTTTTTAAAAATTACGACTATAAATTTTAACTGCTGATTAGAATAGGACATATTACGGATTTATTATCCGTTTTAACGATTCATTATTAATAAAATTTAATATTTATAATAAACAACGGTCATTACTATGACAATAAAATGTCTTTCGAAATAACGATACAGTTCTTAAACTGTTCTATATCACAGTGTTTATGGCAGGCTTTGTAAACCACATTTCGTTTCGACGGTTCTACTTTTACGACTTCCTGCGGACTATAAACCGACACGATATTCGCTTCCTAAAGACTTATACGGCTCTTCCACTTTTATAACTGCGGTAAAAAAAGGTCAAGCTTGATGATCCTACCACTACGCACAGGAAAAGAGTTCCTGAAAAGCTTTATTAAGGAGTGTATCCCGGAGGAGTAATACGCATCCTGCGGATGGAGAATTCTTCGGGGGTGGGCCCATAAAGCACATGCGGACCTCTCTTTCTTCCTACTGAAATAAACAAGCAGTCAAGTGCAGCTACCTAATGCTATATTAATTCTAGGTTTAAGGCGTATGAACCATCTGGGGAGATAGGCGTAAGTAACGCCAAGCCCACTTGGGCAAAGTCTTGGGGTGTCGGATGTCAGGAAGCATCGCAACATCACAATTTTAAAAATAAACAATACATTTTTTTTAAAATTATTTATGTTTTAGAAAAAATCCTCAAAGTAAATAAACTCGATATTATTCTAAATAGGAATGGTTGTCGAAGGAAAATAAAAATGTAGACAAAATAATATGAATAGGTTACCGGTGGTCTTTTCGTTCTTAACCAAAGGCATTTAGTTTTTTCGCATTTCTTGGTGTTGCCTAATGCGCTAAACTTGGTATTGCCATAAAGCACATCACACTATGCGCTATCAACTTAGGTGTTATATTTTTTGTTTATTTTACTTGTTTTGACTCTGGTTGAGCGTCTTTTGTCCGTGAAAATTAAAATAAATAATTTTTTTTTTGTGTGTGTTTGTTTGCCTATCTTTATAATTTACATTAATATCTGGTAATAAATACTGAGTGATTAGTATTTCTAGCGTGAAATATTTCGAATCTGACAGAATAGAAAAAGCTTATGAATTGGATAGGGGCGTCCTCTTGATAAACTGTAGGACAGTCGCTGCCATGCGAGTACAGCGATACTGCCGTAATATCAGACTCGATCTGACAGTTGCTTGTAACTGTAGGCTACTGCCAAGTTAACTGCCACATGTAAACTAATTCGCACTACTCAGCTGTAACACAGTGATATTCAGTCAGCTATTCTACATCCGCAGTTTTTTCAACTTTCACGAGGTTACTGCCAGTGAGTAAACAAACACCGCCACAGTCCTTCCCTACACGACTCTTGCGTAATTCTCGTGAGAACACTGCCATCTTGTAACTGAGGCTTTAGTTCTTTATAGTCTAAGGAATTCTTTATAGCCATTTTCTCTATCTCTCTTGCCCATAATAATTATGCATTGTCCCCTACAACACAGCTGTGACACCTTTCTAGCTTCCTGAGAATATCAAAAATATCTACTCTGGGTTATTACTCGAAAGCACTTAGGTGGCAATATCCGACTCTGGGGAACAGATGGAGTACTTCCTCGATGAGACGTGGTGTAATTAGCGCAGCGGCCACAAATTACACCACAAACTCTCGCAGTATAATAGCCGCGCCCCCTCCCTTGAATTGTCTGTTATCTAAATGTAATGTATTTTTAGAGATATATACGGTTCAAAATATTGTACATTTGTTCGCTGTGCACTAGGTTTTATAACTCATTAAATATTATTTAATTCATCTGTGGCCAGATAGCAAAGCGTCTGTCACTTTTTCTTCTCTTCAAGGTAGGAAATTTCAAATAACATTTTGCTACTGATTTTGTAACTTTCGTCGACTAATTAAAATTTACAACCATTTTCCAGTTATAACCAAAAAGAAAAAGGCAAAAAATAATATATTAAAAATAATTAAATTAATGAGAATCCGGACTGCGAAAAACACTTGTGGTAGGAAAAAGCGACTTATAACATTTTGCCATATAAGTACAGATTTAATATAATTTATGGACATTAATTACAATCGAGTATTTAAATTATAAAAAAATAAATAAAAACGTAGCAAGAAATTACACTATGGTTTATGATTTTCAAGCAGTTTTATATAGAAAATTTAAAAATGTTAACTGAATTTTTATTAATATAATACTTTATATTTTTCCTCTATCTTCATAAATGGTCGAGATATTTTGAAGTGAAACGCGGTAGTCTTGAGTTCCCAGGATCATACTGAAGTGATCTCTTGACTTTGATGCCTAACCTCAAAAAAATTGAATGGTGGACGGATGGTGGATGATATTTTTTATTCGATTCTTCGACTCCACTTAAATTGAATCTTCAAAAACTTTTTTGGACTTGTTTTTTTCTTTAATAATGAACCTTCTAATCGACCTAGAAAAAAAAGTCCTCTTCCGCTCTCAAAATTTGAGATTTTACGATTCAAGATAAGTTGAATTAAAAAAAAATGTTCGGTCCATCCGGCGTGTGCTGAAAAAAAGTCACAGGTCATTCCTGGATAACCTTGGAACGCAACATTATCATCCGTCACTTCGTTACAAAACCTTTTTATGTATATATAAATGTATATATATATATATATATATATATATATATATATATATATATATATATATATATATATATATATATATATATATATATATATATAAGGTCCGCTCCTGATGCGTCACTTCTTTACAAAACCTTTTTATGTATATATAAATGTATATATATATATATATATATATATATATATATATATATATATATATATATATATATATATATATATATATAAGGTCCGCTCCTGATGCTGGTCATAATCCAATGCTTTTTAAATTTTAAATAACTTGGTTTGATGCTAAAACGCTGTGTGATATTTGGTTGATGAATCACCAATGTGCATATATTACAAACAAAATTAATTATTAAATAATTGTAAAATTAGTAAAATTATCACACAATGGTTTAATATTTTCTAATAGTTTTATATATACACACACATATATATATGTATATATAAAACTATTAGAAAATATTAAACCATTGTGTGATAATTTTACTAATTATTTAATAATTAATTTTGTTTGTAATATATGCACATTGGTGATTCATCAACCAAATATCACACAGCGTTTTAGCATCAAACCAAGTTATTTAAAATTTAAAAAGCATTGGATTATGACCAGCATCAGGAGCGGACCTTATATATATATATATATATATATATATATATAAGGTCCGCTCCTGATGCTGGTCATAATCCAATGCTTTTTAAATTTTAAATAACTTGGTTTGATGCTAAAACGCTGTGTGATATTTGGTTGATGAATCACCAATGTGCATATATTACAAACAAAATTAATTATTAAATAATTAGTAAAATTATCACACAATGGTTTAATATTTTCTAATAGTTTTATATATACATATATATATGTGTGTGTATATATAAAACTATTAGAAAATATTAAACCATTGTGTGATAATTTTACTAATTTTACAATTATTTAATAATTAATTTTGTTTGTAATATATGCACATGGGTGATTCATCAACCAAATACCACACAGCGTTTTAGCATCAAACCAAGTTATTTAAAATTTAAAAAGCATTGGATTATGACCAGCATCAGGAGCGGACCTTATATTTTTCGTAATTTCTCTTTGCATTTTTAACAGAATATTAATGTTTCATAAAAAAACGGTTCAGGAGAACGGTGAAGTTCTCAGAGATAGCAAACAATGAGGACCGCAAAAAAAGTTTAATTCATCCTATGTGATGATATTCTTGAATAATAATCCTTTTTTTTTATTCTTTTAATTGGATCAAATCAAATTACTAATTGGATATTATCAAATAATATTGTTACTCTTCTCCGTTATTTGCATCACCGCAAAACTGAGAATTGTGCAATCCTAAATCGATCAGTGAAACAATTGCACTTTAACTGAGCATGTTGGCTGTTTGAATATCTTAAGTTCGTAAATAATTTTGATAGATGGAAGCGTTTAAGATAATAATCTCAAGGAAGAAACTTCTTCCTCAATGAAATTGCTTCGAGAACTGCAAGCAATAACTATTTTTAATTAAAATTGTTTCGATTTTAATTTGATTTTGATCAATTTTAAAATTGATATATTTTAAAGTTGATATTGGCCGAGAATATTATACTGAACTACCTTATAATTATCCGCCATCACCTCTATGGTAGTTAAACGAGTGGGCATTTATTATTTATTTTTTTGATTATTGTTTATTTATTTTTTCTTTAAATTTATTTATTACCATTGTTTATTATCCGATTTTTTTTTTTTTTTTATATCTTGTACTAATTTTTATACTTAGGCCTATGTTTCTAAAATGTTAACATTTGATTAGTTTTCAATTTTTGTTTGTTTTCTTTTCTATTTATAAATAAGCGTTATTTTAAGCTATGAAATAGTTGATAGTCACTGGAAAAGAGAAATAAGGGATATATCTGAGAGTAATAGAAGGTTTATTGCAAACAAAAGAAAAAGAAAAAAAAAAGAAACATATATAATATTGGTATTGTAGTGATAATTATAATGTATTTAGAGCTAAAATGAAAGGAGAAATATATTACGTATACCTATAGATTGATAAATATGCTGTGTATGGTATGTAGCAACCCAAGGTATTTGGGCAGCATTGCTGTAAATAAAGCATTTCTCTCTCACGTTTTTTAAAATATATTCTTCTGAATTTGATATTTATTCATTTTAAATATAGTTATATTTCAAAAATTTGTGTTCAAAAATTCAAATATCCAACCAAAATCAGAATCATTATTCTTTCTAAAGGTACTTTTTTTTTTATTAGAATGATTTCAGTTTGTGGTTTTGCTATTTGAATTTGAAAAAAAATTAATGCTTATTCTCCAAAAGATTTACGTTGTATATACCAATTTAAGATCCAGTGACTATAAACAAATTAATCATTGTCCAGGAAATTGAGAAGGAAAAAATTTGTTTACCCTGAAAAAGTCCTGATATTTTTATGTTTTGACATTTTTCTTGGTGTACTGAAATAGTGATAAAATTCCATGTTTTGGCCGCTTTTGTCTTGACGCGCCAAAAATCTTTAAAATTTCAAACTTTTTGTTTTTCAGTTGCATTTGTTGCATATGTTTGGTAATGATGAAAGTTGTTAAGGACAAAATACTGAACGAACTTTATTGGTAATGTTTTTAATGAATACCATTAGGATCGAACATATTAGCTGATTTGTTATTTTTCTATTTGATTGTTTTATTAATAGATCTATTAAATATGGCTTATTTCCACCCCAGCTCATCCACTGACTAACATATCTGCTAAAAGAGTTAAACTAAATATTAGACAAAATATTTTATTTTTAAAACATTAAAAGGAAAGCACTTGAAACTATTTGCTAGTTGAATAGACTCATGAACGTTGCTGCAATAATTTATTGGAAGGGTTAAAATTAAAAAGTTACTAACGATTTTGACCGGGTTTTCCAGCTTTATTAAATGTATCAAATTTCCCAAGTATGTTATGAAATATTTTAATTTTCCCCAACTCTTTTGAATTTGAAACTTTCAATTATTTTCAGCGAATGTTAACACTAAATAAATTTTTTTTTTGTTCGAACACCACATTGTCTCAACAAAATCCCATTTTTCTAACTCGATAGATATAGGTTTCGATTTTAAATATTAGTAATTCTTTAAATAAAATGTTTGAGTACAATTTTCGCAGTTTGAAGTACGTTCTCAAATCTGAAATTACTTAACTTTTGTTTTCAAAAGTCCCTCCTCTCTACTACACCTCCCATGGCTAAGTCCCTGGATAGACTGCCGCCTGCACCAGAATGCTTACTGGGCATAATTACCTCCAGTAGCATTTATATAGAAATTAATGTTGGAGAGAGTTTTCGTTGACCGTAGATGTATATCTTAAGGGAGAAGTTGGTTGGAGGGTGCGATCAAAAAGTAACACTTTAATAAGTAAACTTATATATTATGTGCCAACGTTTCAGCCTAAGTTTTAGGCCATCTTCAAGGCTAAAAGAAAAAACAAACTAACAGCAAATTGTTATCTCCCTTAAAAAATTAAAGTTGTTGCTATGGAGTGTTCAATATGCCCGTTATACCTTCAAAAAGAAAATTTTGCTTCGCAATTCGACACATATCCGATGCTTGAGGAAATCAGTAATTCATTTTGCATTATTTTATATTTTTTTAATTTCCTCCTCTTTATGTTACGAAATGGTAAGCCAGAAACGGATAACAATATTTCTGGACTCGGTATAACGAAAAAAAAAATTCTTAGCGTCTAATTATCTTTTTTATTTATTTTACTTAAGTAGTTTAAATTTCTAAATTGATCAACTTGTTCCATATTCATAGGTTTCAATTTATTTTCTTCTCAGTCCTTACTAAAATACCGTCAATCCCAAGATAATATTTATCGTAAATATTAATGTGGTACTTTACTTTTTCACCAGCCTTGACACGCCAAATACCTTAAAAATTTCAATTTATTTTAGTTATTCAGTTAAATTTAATAGATAATAGATGTTGAGAATAAATAACTGATAAAACTGTTTTTTATTGAATATCATTGCGATTGCGATAGTGGTCGCAAAAATTATATAATTATGACGTTTTGTGTAATCCACTCATTCATCAAACGTGTTGGATGGGTTTTAATCGTTCTGCATGTTTGTTTTATTCATTAGTATATTGAATCTGGCTCATTCCCTCCCATTCACTGATTTAGCAATCTGCGAAAATAGTCGCGAAAGGATATAAAAAGGATTAGGTAAAAATACCCTTGTAAAAGTGTTGAAGAAAAACACTAAGAACCCACTTGCTAGATTGATAGCATACAATTGGCCCTACTCGCGGACAATCGGGCGCCTGCTTTAGGATCCTTACTGGGCATAAATTTAAAGTTCGCTAACAACGGTTCGTGGACCACTTCTATTGTGTGTCGAGAGCCACGTCTCCTAAATTGGTCCCCCGAACCGTTGTTCCCATGTGTGTAGCGGGCTTATGTATGTACATCCAACAGGATTTATATAGAAGTTATTGTTGTTGTCGAGTGTCCTGTATGTTCACGCATCGACAAATATCCGGCTCTTGATTATATCAGCAATGCATTTCTTTATTCGAAATTTGTATATCTACTGGGTTGTTAGAAAACGAATGACTGTATTATCGAATTTCGTAATCTCGGAGTAATAAAAAAATATCTGATGTGGACAATACATGAATTCCTTGTACGCCTATTAAACTATAAATCGGTGGCTCAAAAAGTGATCCTGAATTTGGTTACTATTTTTCGAAGATTGCAGAATCTCAAAAACGACATTCTAATAACTCGTTTCCAAGAGATTTCTTTGTGTTCCATGACAACATGAGAACTGTCATTAGATATAGCATTGGAAATCGACAGTTTCGACATTTTAAGCGGAATAACCCAATTAACTCATATCTTATTCTCCTGCTACACATTTGTTCATCTCACAGATGTGGAGGAAAACCAGTATTTTACACTAAATTTTAACACGTAAAACAATTAATAAAAATGTTTAATTGGAGTGAAAACAAAATCGCGTTTGTAACCTTTATTACCGAACCAGATAATTTCTGTATTTAATTTTAATATAATTTTTGATGTTAGTTTATTATGACCTTCAAGTAAAGTACCAATTTTTACAAATTTTAACCAAAATCTAGTAAATACATTCATATCTATATAAAAGTCCTATTTACTAAATTTGAGATGTTTTACATTATATAAATATAAATTTTCATAAAAGTCTTATATGACCTTCAAGCAAAATACCACTTCCGGTAATCATGATGTGACCAAAAAGGGAGGTTTACAACTAGATTTTTCAGCAATCCTAAATATAAGATTTTAACTTTCTACGGCAAATCGTTTTTGAGTTATGCGAGATACGCTCGTATGCACGTACGAACTTAGGTACATACGTAACGCCGAAACTAGTCAAAATGGATTCAGGGATGGTCAAAATATATATTTCCGTTGAAATCTGAAAACCTAAAATTTCCTTTACTTCGTACAAGGAAGTAAAAATTCTTAGGATTAACTTTTTTTGTATTATTTTTTTTTAACCTAAGCTGTTTGAATTCTACATTGATTTACTCGATTCATTTTCATAGATCTCAATTTATTTTCTTCCCAGTCCAGACCACAAGAATATCAATCCCAAGATTATAGTTATCGTAAATATTGCTTTAGTGTTTTACTTTTTCTTCTGTAATAGGAACCCGCTATTGTAAATCATAGTCTCCCTAACTATTTTTATATTTCCATTGGAGTCAGAACATCCTGCCCTGACGGAGGTGGCGGATAGAGGAGAGTATTGTGGCTGGGCAGGGAACTGTGTCCTTGCGCGTGCATATTTCCTGGCAGGTAATTCAATTTCCCCGCCTACAGAGAGCGCTAGGTGCTCCCCATATCTATGGAAATGCCTTTTTACGTTTTACGGTGGATGGAATTTATTCTGTACCGTCGGGTTACGAAGGGAGGGGACAAAAAATTCTTTTATATCAATCTTTTTTTTTTTTCTCAGGGCGAAATTTCATTTGGATCTAGTGCAAATATGCCTCCTCTCGGATATTTTTTTTTAGGAAATTGAATTTCGTTATTAGGCGTCGCTTGAACGCACGCAAATCTTTCAACCGAAGGATTTATTAGAACATTGTTCTCGTCACATTTTATACCAGATTTTATACCTTGCAATAGTTTTAGTACTATGAAACAGATCTTGTTACTTAGATATTAAGAAGCCCTTCTTTTTTTTTTTCCAAACTTTAGTCCTTCATCCATCTTTAAATACACCCTCATAGAATCAGGAAATTGTCTGCCTTATCTGTTACTATGTTATTGGAATGCCCCTAAATGAGGAAGATCAATGCTCAACGATACATCATCCATGCCATTGAAGGATGAAGAGATTACTTATGTAGATAACTCACCACATACTTTTCAGTTTCTTTATAGCGTTCTCAGTTACACCGTTTAAGTCATTGTTGGTATTTGGGCATTGGTGGGCCTGTGTAGCTTTTAAAGAAATATATTTTAGCGAGTCTGCATTTTTCCTTAGCTATTGTCATGTGCGTGTATGTAAATTTATGTTACTAACTTAGAAGGGTACTTCAGTAATAAGTATCAGTGTTTTTTATGTGAATTATGTGAAATATGTGAATTCCTTGATTGGTTGATTACTGATTAAATTATAATTATTATTTTTGTAGTTATTTAGGTAGGTACTTATTAATTAATCGAGGAATCCTTCGTTCATGATAAATCCTGTTCTGATACATGATGCCTGTTCCATAACAGATAAAGCAGAATATATGGACTTAAAAGGAAAGTCTAATAAAAAGAGATACCTAAATAAGTGTCATAAAATTTTGAGAAGAAATGAGGAGGAACTTTTAACGCAAATAGTTAATCAATATTCCACGAAATGAAAACCAAAAGTTTAAGGTTTTCACTTACACTGAGGGATAGATGAATATTATTATTCAATAAACTGCTTTGCAACTTTATATCTATTCTGTTAAGAAAATTATTCATGCAAAGTTATTCAGAATAGAAAAAAATATTAGCCCGATGGGAAAGGAGATAAAATATTGCTCGTAGGGTCGCTAAAACTGAAATAAAACAGACATAATTCTCTCGTAAAGGAGCGGTAAAAATCCAAAATAAACTGAGCTTTTTTTTACGACTGATGCTGACAACATAGCGTGAGTGGAGAGTGTATTATGCCAACTCTTTCCTAAAGGTGGGATTCAAATTCTCTATAGACAAGAAATATTAATCTGTTTGTATATTTTTCAAATGATCTTTAATTTGCATATATATATATATATATATATATATATATATATATATATATATATATAGTGATGACAGGACCAACCATATCGATTGTCACAAAGATGACAATGTAATTCATCACGACCTTAATTTGGGTATCATATTCTGGGTCCATCTTTATTCAAATCACTTCACATTTGTTTGTTTTTTAGCGATCCGAATTACAGCTCGCGTAAACTGCACACTTGACCATATTACATTTCATGGATTTTTTTTAAGAGAGTTTAAGGGGCACTTGAAAATGGACGATCAGTCCGAAACGTAGTGCCGAAGAGTTTAAGTTGCGGAATCACTAATTGCTTTTAAAAAAATAATCCATTGAATAATAGAAACATGAACTTTAAGCATAAACAATAACTAGATAAACTATTTAATTAAGAAGACTGACGGATGAGTGACGGCCAAGACGGATGAGAGCAGAGAGAAAACTGAGATAGTAACTGCACTAGAACTGAAATATAAGAGAGATGTTCTCTAAATACAGGGGCTTAAATAGTCTTATTGAGCTACCGTCAGCAAAATCAGATGAGGTGAGCCTGGATGACGTGAACTGTGGTTTAAACTTCTTCCTCCCTACTATCGATACTCCGGGTCGATCAAATTTTCGGTGCTGGTTTAGAAAACCGAGGGTCTATATAGGGTACTTCTTGAAGTTCTTTTGTGTTGGTTGTTGGGTTCTGTTTCATTTCATTCATACATAATTTTCATTATAAATATCACTTCTCTGTATATAATACGGATATATATATATATATATATATATATATATATATATATATATATATATATATATATATATATATATATATATCCCTTTTTCGGCTTTCAGGAGCGATGGATTTTGATGAATGTGGTGTCAAAAGAAAGGGAATTTCACGGAGAACTGACGAATCCTAATTTTCATTCTTAAATTCTTACTTGGGCTTAAATAAGTGATGGAAAAAATCGAAGGTTTCAACGCTTTGACGACTGAGAGTCGGCGGATCGATACGGGATAAATTGGGTTTTAAAGTTTTCGACGAGGGCAAGATCATATATGTTCCTGTGAATTGGTCCATCGTTTTAAAGCTCTAAAACCTACCGTTTTTGAGATTCCGCACGATATAGTTGTCACAGAAGCCCTATGCCGATTTGCGTTCGTACCGTTGTCATGACGACTTTGCACCTGTGAAAGCAAGTTAAGGCTGTATAGAAAAACTTCAAAAACTTCTTAATAAGTGTGAAAAGATTATTTTTCAAATAAAATATTGTTTTTTAGGTTCCTATGAATGATAGAGGAGATTATACATTCTTTACCAAGGCTAACCCTAAAAGTACTATTAAGTATGAATACTACATATAGAAAATGGTATTGCTGAGTCTTATTGCTTAACTGTTATAACTTAACTTAAGGAATTTGGGATAGAATTAAGGGTTGGCTGTATACATCATTTTTAACATAAGAAAAACTATTATTTATATATTCTTCATGACTATCTAATTTTAACAATAAAGTTGATCCTACTAATAAAGTTGATAATTAAGAATTGTTTGGATGTGAAATAACAATACTGGTTTTACCATAAGAAAGATATTGGCTAACACATTCTTCATATTCTATTAAAGGTTTAGTGGAGACTGCATTTAGGTTTCATTGGTACAATAAAGGCTATGTTTTATATCTGTTCAATGACCGTTATATAATTTATTCGCAGATTTTAACATAAACAATAACTAGATAAACTATTGAACTAAGAAGTGTGATGGCCAAGAGAGATGAGAGCAGATAGAGAACTAAGAGATTGTCTGCGCTAGAACTGAGAGAGGTGAGAGATGTCAACTCAGCTGTAGTCAGTATAATCAGAAGAAGTGAGCCTGGGTGGCATTCTCTTTGGCTTGAATGGACTGAATTGGAATGGACTGAATAAAAGATTTTGAAAGATGATGGGTTGCATTTTTTCCCAAAAAACAAAACAAATAACCAATAGAAATATGAGGACCGAAAAGTTAGCAAAAATGTGAGATTTCATTGGCTGAGCGGTGGTCTTGCTTCAACTCGACGGTATGACATTTCTCCTATTCGTCTATCTGTCCAATTTGATAAAAAAATTCTGATAAGTCAGACACATTTTGTAGGGATTTTTATTTTTATTCTGATCCAAGATAGATGTTTTAATGGACCCATATCATAATAATCCGTTTCTTTCGCAGTCACGATTAAATTCGTTGTTCAACTTATAGAAATTTGATATGAATATCTCAAGAAGGCATTTAAAACGACATGTGGAAGAATTTTTATTTCTTGATCCAATTTTTCATTTTTTAACGAAGTGAAACGACTGGTAAAGGGAAAACAAAATCATAAAATTACAGTGATTGTAAGGGGATTATATTATTATTGACTTAAAAAAAATGTATCGATTTTGTAATGGGTTCTGTGATAATTTGTGAATTACCTCTGATATCTTTAGCTCCGATCTCGTCGAATAAAGACAATTATTTGGCATTGAGATTCTCAGTTATATTACTAATGTTGTCGATATTACGACAATGTGAGCTGGGACAAAAGTGGTTTATATAAAATTACATTCGGGTTCTACTAATTTGAGTTGAGATTGGAATAAACGGATGCGAAATAACATAATAATTCCTAAATTGGTTTCCGACGTCTAATTTTCACAGAATTACTAGTTTTATATAAAAGAGAATTTATTATTTATAAAATTATTTATTATAGAAAAACTTATTTTTTCAATTAAAGCTATCTCCGTTTAGACTGTTCGATTTTCGTTGCCCTTTCTTTTTCACCATCGCTACCGATAATTCGGTTTGAGGTTTTTTTTTTTTCGATAACAAATGTGTTTGTTTTTTCGTTTTTTTTCGGTTGATACAGACTGTAGTAAAATTTCGAATCTATTATTATACGGAAGTCTGAAGCTTCCGTCATAATGTAACGATTATTATAAATATAAAACAATAATTACATTTGAAACTATGAAATAAAGAAAATATACAACACCAACAAAAAAAAAATTAAAATAATCTAATCGGCCCTGCGCATAAGAATGTAACAGTTGTTTTTCTCTTCTGAAAAGTAGTGATTTTCACATTCTTAAGTCTACCATGGGAACAATATCTTGTTCTTCCATTAGTTGAGTAATTTGAATATCGAATTATTAATTAAAGTTTATAAATATTTATCGATTGGTAACATCTACTACCGATATCTCAGAATATTTATAAAATATATTAAAAACTTTTTGCTGGAAAGTGTGGAACTATAACGGGAGATTGGTTGGGGCTTCCAAGTTGGCTTCTTCTGGAACCAGCGCCTTCTTCCTTTGTTATTTCTTTTCTCCTGCACTAGTCAGAAATGGCTTTATTTCGTTTTATCTCCAACTTCTTTCAACTTTTTCCTGGAAGCAGGAACATTTTCAGGGCTTTTCCTCTCCATTTTTTCTTTATATTCATAAAACTAAAAGCTGACAATCCTATAATTACATTAAATAAAATTCACGAATTAAGCGTCTTCTGCTAATGCTCATTGAGAAATGTATAGTATATTCAAATATCAATAAAGTTTAGCGTCCATGATAAGTTGTTAGAAGCAAGATAACAAATTTTAAAAAAGAGTTTTGTTTAACTTCATCGTAGAAGGTAGCTGATACCATCAACGGCAATTTTCACCTTTTGCTCAATTACTATATTGAAATCTGACATAAAAATCGTCTTTTTTTAATTATGAAAGGACAAAGCTACATAAGGCTCTGCCATTAATAAACTGACTGGACAAAGGCGCTAGAAGATTCAGATGGGAGAAACTTAAAAATTAAATTATTAGAAAACTAATGAATTTATATAAAATATTCATAAACATAGGAATACATTTTATAAGAATTATAATAGAATATTTTTTAGCAAATATCAGAAAATTCCATAATTCGAATAATGGAGAAAATATTGTTTGAATTGATTTTTGGTAAAATCAACTTTGAAAGGTTATATAGTTTGTCAATAGTTTGTTGAGGTATAAACTTTGGATGCTTCAGAAGTGATCATATTTCCGAAGATACTTAATTCAATGAATAATCCTATAATATATGAATAATCCTAGACGTTTTTCTGTAAACCTTCTTAAATTAATTTGTAATATAGAACATAATATATATCATCATATTTTAGTCCATGGGAAAATTCCTCTTCTCAAAATTGTGCAACGAATTCATTTTACATTGATATAACCTAAAAAATTGTTGACTTTCTTTATTTCAACTTATTATTATTATTTAAAACGCGATTTTAATAAGTTTCTGACACCGATCTGAGCTTTTCCTCCAACATGCTTCTTCGGATTGCTTTGTCGTCATGGCGTTATGGAAGCTTGGAATCGGCTAACAATGGTTCGACGCCGATCGGATGTAAGCTAGCTTTTGTGGAGATCTCATGGTCTGAGCATGGGGATTGTAACGCGGCTATAATCCGGACATATCCTTTCTGATTGCAGATATCTAGGCTGTGCCAGTACTGGTGTAAGTAATCAGATCTGATTGTACCTTCTGTACGATCAGCCAAGCGGCTCTAGACAACATGTCTGTGTGAACCATTTATAAATAAAATCCGACCTGCTATTTTTTGTCTTGGTATATTAACAGTAACTTTTTCGTATTTTTAATATCAGTTTTTCAACGTTAGTTAATTTTCAACCTTCATTTTTATCATTGTTAATCGGTATTATCAAGTTTTAAACACTCAAGTTCATATAGATTCCTGTCTTGGTGGATTTTATTCCAATAGGACCAGTGATCAGCTAGTTTTCCATTTAAAAACTTTTTTCCGTATGAACTATGGTCCTAACTGCTGATTAAAGCGAAAAACATAAAAAGACATATTTCACGTATTTCGAAAATCAAATTATCGAACATCTGAAAAATTTGCTCAGTCCAATAATAAGTTTTTCCACAAGAAAGAAGTGCTGCAGGGTACGATCCTTCATCGTGCCTAAAATGTCATCTCGACCTTTTTTCACCATCAATTTGGTTATTATCACTCTTCTGTGAGAGGTGCAAATAAAGAGTTGCTAGTTAAAAAAACAACAACTTTCATTACGAAGGTTTAATTCAATTAGAGCAATGATTTTTAACTTTTTTGTTTTATTTTTTTTCCTGTAGTACCTCATCTATTTCATATATCTATTTTATTGGTTTTTATAGGGTCAGCAGGCGCACGAGGACCTATATTTCATTCCTCGAAGCAGACCATCCATGGACCAAACCTCCGGACGGCTACTTTACGTCCAGAAAAACCACAACGCGATTCAAAATTTAGGCATACGGGGTAGGGCCATCACTTCTACGCCCGGTCTGTGTGAGTTGCCTCCAGTAGCCTAATGGACCTCACATTCCCGGAGGGATGGGTGATTAATCAATTACTTTAGGAATTAAATTAATCATTAATTAAATTAAATCAAAATGATTCCGGGATCGGGATTCGAACTCACAACCTTTGGGTTTGTAAGTAGTTGCACTTTTGCAAGCGCGTTAACCCACTCGGCCATCCTGACCCCGATTTTTATTTTATAAATAAATAAATAAAAAGCTTGCTTAATCGGTAGCGGCTAATGTCTCCAATTGGACACATATGAGGTTAAAGGTTAAAGGTTTAAAGATTAAATACGAAGCTTGAGATGTCTGTTATAATAAAGAAAAAAAATTCTCAGACACGAGTCCTTGTTTAATTGGGACAAGAAATAAGCTGATAAAGAAAATTTCTTCCAATTGTGTAAAAGTTTAATCATGTCGTTAAAAGCGGCCTGTGATAGATCGACATTATCAATCTTAAGCGGTTAGTAGTTATATTTTTAATAATAATCTCTTTAAAATTAATGAATGTTGTTTTTTTATCAATTTACACACTGCGGTGATGTGGTTAGCACCCACCGTCATGTTTCTTCCCCCACCCAATGAAGGGCCACTTCATAAAGGGTGTGCTCGGGTCTGCCCCGAAAGCGTATATTATCTGCTCGAGCCAGATTCCAACTTCGGCCCGGGAGTTAAGAGTTCAGTGTCTTACCCACTAAGCTAATCCACATAAAAATCATTTAAAATTATTAACAAAAATAAATCCAGAAACTTTACTCCCATTTCGCTCTGGTTTGTGTCAGTAAACTATAATAACACAAAACGTATTTTTTAATATGAAAAAAAAAGTTTTTTTTAATTTCAAATACTTCTTATTCGCTTATTGATTTACTATTTTAAAAAAATCACATCATGTTGTACTTTATTCTAATTGAATAACAGACTAAAAACAGAAAGTACTCTATCGAAGGGGGTGGAGTAGAGAAATCTGAGCGAAGCAATACGAGCCAATCAATTAATTGGATATGAACAATTAGCAAGAAGACGGTGTACTATTGGCTGAGCGTGCTGGACGCGGGCCAACCACACCTCGCTTCCGTTATTTACCCTCGCCTCTTGACCTACTTTATCTCTAATTTCCTCTCTACCCTCAGAACCGATATAAGAAATTTTTTTATGTTGTATCTGTATTCTCCTGTATGCCATTTCCCCGAAATTGTAACTATTAAAATAGCTATCGGTTTTCTGGTTTTCTATGGCTAAGCATCCTTCAATCTGTTGCGATTAAAACATTATTAGCAAAATCAGTAACTCAATAGCTTCTGATATAAATAGAAGAGACTAACGCCAATGAATCTCTATAGACCCATAGTCAATTTTTTTAAATGCATTTCTTAATATTAGATCATTGTTTCTTTTTCTTTTCCAAAGGACCTTATTTATTGGAAAGGGATTGATTAACTGACATTTCTATTTAATCTATTTATTATAGTGATTGGTTTAATTGTTGTAATGTAACTAATTATAAATAAGACAATGAGACATATAAGACTTTAGGATACTCGAGAGCATTTCAGCCGTTTTAACACGTTCGTCACCACGTCACACCTATCTTGGAAGCATACGCAGATATTAGTGGGGGGACGAAATTATTAAATATATATAAATATTGTTGTAAAATTCAAGTCTACGCTAATTTGTTAATCTTACAGAAATAATTTGTTTCCAATAATTTTATTAAGAGGTCAACCGTTTTTGATTGTCAAACAATACTTCCACTCTTAAGATTCACACGATCCGATAAATCGGACGTCGGATCGAATCATCGAAATGATTAAGTGGAGTTATAATACCGTTTCATCGCCCCCTTTGTTGCGAAGAGTGACCAATAAATGAACTTTCACAAATTTCGATGCCACACTCAAGCAGTTTAACGCTCCGCGATGTTGGTTACTGAAGCGGCTCAAAAAGACGTCATTCTAAGTCAAGAGATGTTTTTTTTTAGAATTACCCTTCTGTCAAGGCCATTTATGCCAAGTTTATCGAGTAAGCATTTTTAAAATTACCAAGAGACCATAAGGACAAGTAAAAAACTTTATTTTAATAATATTTAATTGCTTATACAAACAGAAAAACGTTCCTAGTTTTAAATGCAAAGTTTTAAGGGTATTGTTTTCATTTTTTTTTTTTTTTTTTGCTGAAAGATAATTTAGTTCTGTCCAACAACGTTTGTTGGTATAATACTGAACTGTATTATATAATTTTTTTGAGGAAATTTTAAACTTTAGTTTAATATTTGAAAAGCCGAATTTGGCTTAGGGATGTATTTTGGCTCATTTTCTTATTATAGGCGGTTGAGGAAGGTAATGCATATACGTATTGCTAAATAAACTTTCACGATCATATTATGTAGGGTTAATTATAATTTTCAATAATTATTCTTAATTGAGGTTGAATGTCATAATCGTATTTGCCGGCCTTAGAGAAAAGAAGGATCGCTGATTAGGAAAAGTTAACAAGCTTCGTGAAGGAAATCATTAAAATTGCGGCAATTATCTTATTTTGTGCTATTATTAAAGTCAACAGACCCGTCCTTGAGAAGGGCCTACTTATAGCGAAATTAGTTTATACTTTTTCGCAATTTTATCAATAGCTTGAAGCAATTTAGTACCGTTGTATTAAATAAATTATAATATATTAATTATATCTATCATGAAACTGTATATATACAAGTCGTTCCGTCCCTGCTTTGCCTAGGATAAAATGCTATTAACATAAATTTCATTTCTTGACTGCAATTTTATAACTAAACTTGCATTTTTCTACGTTATAATTTTTAGGCAAATAAATTTTATATTTCAATAAATGTTTAAATCGCCAAAATAGTCACATTTATGTTTTTAACAGTCATTAGTAATTCTTGTACAGTTAAGAGTTTTTAGAAATTGGACGAAGGAATATGCTTCCACTATCACTATGATGATTTCATGCTAAATATGTTAAGAATAAATATATCTGAACTGATATAAAAGTTCTCAATGGTGGTGGATTCAATGTAGAAAACACAACTTTTCCTACAATGCAACACGTCCCAGCTGTTAATTTTAAAACTTACATGCTTGGCAATATTCACATTATTTATTCATTTCGCCAACAATAATTTTAGAATGTGATGAATATTCCATTTCTGGTTCAAATTCAAATGTAAGACGATTGAATGATGATCGCTCGTTCACTGTCGATTAATCTTTAACTTAAAATGTTCACTAACACACGCCATACCTTGACTACAGAGTCACCTTATAAATATAGTATTTGCTAATAATTTTATTACTGCGCTACCTATCGGATCCTAGAATAGCTATGAACCATCGTCTTGAAAACAAAAATGTGGCATTAATCGGTCAAGTCATTCCAACACAAACAGACGCACCAATGAATATATATATATATATATATATATATATATATATATATATATATATATATAAAGATGTATACTTTAAAATCAATTCCCTATAAATAAATACGAAGTTAAAAAATTTCTGATGTGCCCACTCGCATTACTATTTTTCCCTCAAGTCCAATACAAAAATTGATGTATCCTTCGCAAATACCATATAGCTACGATAAGAATTTTTTTTATATATATATTTTTTTTAGCTAGGTAGACCATTTATTATCTTTCAAACAAGCATTTTAAATGTTCTGGAAGATGAATAATTTCCATGTTATTCGAAAAACTAGAAAAAAGTAAACGGTGTTTTAAGGAACTTATACAGAATAATGTATTAACGTGGCTACAAAGTTCATGACGCTTTATATTTTCTAATACCGGTCCGATTTCGATCATTTTTTTTTTGTTTTGTACTGGAATTATTTTAACCGAAAAAATTATAAACTTTTTCTAGTTATGAGCAAATGAAGGTTTCTTTTATTCATACGTTTATTTTCCTGCTATTTCTTAGGAATGTCCAATATATTAAAATTTAGAGGGCTTTAAGGAGAAGAATTTATGTAAGTTTTATCAAAATTGTCGAGCCATTTCGGGACTTCACATTCGGAACACGTTTTTCGGCTATTCCTCAAAGAGTATCTAATTTGGTACGCAGGCAAGTAAAAATCTCCTTACAAATAAAAAAAAAAAAAAAATCGCTACACTAGTTGTATAGGT